>CM035109.1:13185692-13785692 GCA_020205505.1 Panax japonicus
TTGAATTTTACTCCACAAAGTAGTATCATGTTGACAATTTGGATGTTTTAGAATTCTGGATAAATTAAATTATAAATCTTTAAAAATTTATCCTTTGCTTTCATTTAATCGAATTCTTATATCATTGTCATTATCCTCATGCTTATATTGTTATAAAAGTCATCTTTGGCCCGTAGTGCATAGATGGACTGTTGATTGGTATGATTATGACTAGGGATTATTCGGTATAATTATGATTGTAATGTTACAAATGATGTGGTAAAAGTCCTCATTGGCCCGTAGTGCATTGATGGACAGTTGTTGGCATGATCATTACCATTGGTGAAAACACGAATACCCTTGGCCCATAGTGCATGGAAAATTCGTGGTCATGATACTAAAGAATATCATTGGCCCGTAGTGCATGGATGATTCGATGATGTGGATTATTTATTAAGCTGAGTCTCAGTGATAAAATTGATGATAAACTTTTTAAATCATAGAAGATAGTAGATATCATGCTCTACTTGACTCTTCTACTGTGCCTCTTTCAACTGATCAAAGAGATCATCGATCTTGGGCAATGAGTATTTATTCTTGATCGTTAACTTGTTCAACTCTCGGTATTCTATACAAAGTTGTAACGATCCGTCCTTCTTTTTCACAAACAGTACCGGTACTCCCCACGGCGAAACACTCGGTTGAATGTACTTTCTATCCAACAGTTCTTGTAACTGCATCATCAACTCCTTCATCTCCACTGGCGCCATACAGTATGGTGCCCTAGAAACTGGTGTCGCTCCTGGCACAATGTCTATTATGAATTCGGTCTCCCTATCCGGTGGAAGACCCGTCAATTTACTTGGAAATACATCCATGAATTCTTTAACTATAGGTATTTGTTTCATCGTTGCTCCCACTCTCTGGGTATCGACAATATGGCACAAATAACCTACACATCCCTTCTTCAACAATTTCCTCGTTTGTGTCATGGTAAGACAACATGAACGTCCCGATGATTTATTACCGTAAAACACTACATGAGGTTGTCTCAACGTTCTAATATTTACACATTTCTTTTGGCAATCTATAATTGCTCCATGGTTAAAAAACCAATCCATCCTGAGAATTACATCGAATTCTTCCAACTTTATCGGTAAAAGATCTACCGATAATTTACAACCTCGTATTTCTACACAACAACTCCTATGAATATTTTCAACAAGAATTATTTCTTCATTTGCTACCTTGATATTTAAAGGTACAGACAATCTTTCGAGAAGTAATCATAATCGTCTAGCAAAATCATGTGCTATGAAAGAACAAGTAGCACCCGAGTCAAATAACACGTAAACATTTATATCGTTGATCGAGATAATACCTACATCTTGGACCGTCATGTTAAAGGTGTGGGCCATCGGCCTACCTGTCGGTGTTGGATCACCAATAGCTAACTTACCACTATTAGCGCCCTTATTCCCATCTGTCCACTTCTTCGGGCAGTTCTCCGCTATGTGATCAGTTGACCCACACACGAAGCATCCATGGTTTTTCTTCGAACTTGGACAGTTAGGCGAAATGTGCCCCTCATGTCCACAGTTGTAACACATGGCTTTTCCCTTGAGACAGACTCCTAAGTGAGTCTTCCCACAGTTCTTGCATGCCTCCATCCTTCTTTTAGGATCTCCTTGCTTCAATTCGGTATTCCCAGAGTTAAATCCCTTCCTCTTCTGACCGTCGCCACTACCAGTGGCTCCTTCCGTCTTTACTCCCGCATTTACCTTATTCTTGTTCTTTTTCTTGTTGTGGTATTGGCTTAAAGCCTCATTACCACCTTCGACAATTATTGTCTTCTTTATTATGGTCCCAAAAGAGTTACTTTTGAACACAGATATTTGGCTATAGAGCCAGGGTTTCAAGCCCTGTTCAAACCTCCTAGCCTTCCTTACCTCAGTGTCCACCTGATGTGGAGCAAACCTCGCCAGTTCATTGAACTTGGCAGCGTATTGCGGAACTGTCATCTCCCCTTATTTCAACTCTAGAAACTGCATCTCCATCCTCCCCTACATACTCGTGGGAAAGTAGTTATCGAAGAAAATCTCCTTGAACCGCGTCCACATAAAGTTCTCTATTCCCACCCTAGCCTGGTTTGCCTCCCACCAGAAATTGGCTTCTCCCTTCATCATATAGGTAGCAAAAGCAACCTTTTGCCCCTCCTCGACATTTGGAATAACAAATACCTTCTCTATTTCTTTCACCCAAGTATGGGCTTCTATTGGGTCCGTAGTTCCTTTGAACTCTAGTGGACCAACACTCTTAAAATCCTTAAAAGTAGTTGCTCGTACTACTACAGGATTTACGGGTATATTATCCCCATTCCTATTAAACACAACCGTTAATAAAATAACGAACTCTTGCATTGGATTAACCGGACCTCCTTCCGGTTGATTTACATTGGCATCTTGATTTCGTTGTCTTCTTCTTGGCAGTATTTTGTTGTTAAGATAAACAACACATCATTATTACTTCCTTTTTGTTAGTTAGTTATTATTTATTATTAAACAATAACTTCAACTCATTGCACAATATGTTCCATAAAAAGGCTTATATTGATTTACTTTCTTGTAGTATAATACTACAGCATTCGTCATTACACAGTCTTAGCTGATTACATTATTATCCCGGAATTACTTTCCAAAAATTTGTGATTTACAAAAGACTATCCTTTGATATACAAAAGAGGGTTTTACATCACTACTAGATACATCATATTTACATATCTAACTCTACTCTAGCTACTACTAGGTTACATATGCCTTATGGTATTCTCAAAATCTGTGTTGGCAAGATCGACAATAATATCTCGGTTGATAGTATGTCGCATCTGCCCTGCCTCTATCGGATACCAGCTACTTGCTGCTGAAAATCCGCATGAGAACTCCTATGTATATAGGATATCCTTCCAATCTTTTGCTTCTTGACCTTTAGCTCCTGCCTGAGCTCAAAGGTCTCCTATTTCAGTTCGTGGACCCTGTCCTTCGCCAAAACTCGTTCATCATGCTCCTCCTCCCACATTGACTCCATACTCTTCTTGTCCTCTAGGATTTCCTGGACCTCCTCCTTCAGCTCTCTTACCTCCTTCCCCAACTGGATATTTCTATCCAAAATTGCCATGAACAGTGCCTTCATCGACTCCCATGGAGTCGTCTCTACCTCAGGTGTTACGGTGTTAAATGACACCTCCTCCACCGACATGCCATCAAACAAAGACATGAGGTTTAAGTCTTCCAAGTCTCCAGACTCGATCACAACCACTTCAGACTCTTCTGCTATAGGGGTCGGTAAGATCTCTACTTGATTTACTGACTCCTCTCTAACAACATGTATATCCCTGTACATCTCATTATTTCCTGACATCTACAACAAAATAATTTAGTTTGATTAGTACACGTTAGTAAAATAATAAAAACACATATCACATTTAATGCATTTTTAGGGTTAACTTCATCTTTTACTTACCTAACTTTTCTTAAGGTTATGACTTAAGGTTCTTTCCCCCCCCCCCCTTAAGTTTTATAACCTACAGCTTTGATACCAACTTGTGACGCCCCCAAATTCGGGTATCTTCCAACCCGACATATGGTGCTACACGGTGCTACAGTTCACACATTCATTCAATTGAAATACCTCCAAAAAGTGAAAATGTCTTATATATATTCCAAAACAATATTCACATTTCCAGGTTCTTTATAACCATTACATTTGTTCTTGTCATAATATCAAATGATTACAACATTCATACTATACTATTACAAAGGCAACCTATAAGTTTGCCTTAGCCTTCCCTTTATCTTTACTGGATCCTTTAGTATGTTCGGTCTTAACTACATTCATATGGTTCAAGCAAGAATGAGCATAGCTAGCTCAGCAAGTATGACAACTTCATTTAAACCATAGACTTGAATCATATAAATCATATATCTTTAATAATTGAAACAATAGTTATGAAGTACTATCGATAATTCAAAATAGCACTTCTCTTTTCTTTAAAACGTTTCACAATGAACAACATTCATTAAACATAAATCTCAGTCCAAGACCTTGAACATTTGATTCTTTCTTTGAAAAGGACAACCCGGCACCAAGTCCGTAAGTCTGGCATATCTTACGAGCACGTCTAGGTGATCAGCCTATAGTACTCTATGTTATACAACACTATTTTTTTTAAACGTATGTACGTTTAAGGTTTGGAAACTTCACGTGCCTGTCGTTTGATGACAAAATATTTGTTTATGCATACTCAGTCTTTCTTTGAAGCTATACCAAAATAGTTTGGCAAAACTTTGACAACATTGACAATAGTTCGATAGATTATAAGAAATCCATACAATATATTAAGTCTAGCCGAAGGAATTGGCTTCGACTTCATTATACATCAAGTCATGCGTAAGGTACATGAATTACAACACTTGTCCAAAAGAATATAGACAAGGGTCAGACTATTTGCCTTCAGCGTCTTCTAAAGTAATTATACTTTTTATTTGAGTCTTTAAGGTTTCTACAATACATGATCACATATCATACCACATTAGGTCATAAACAATCATGTAAGGTCACTATTATATCTTACCCTTATTCTCAATCTAATCATGCCTTAGATTTTTTAACATTCATTACGGTTTATTGTATTACATTGCATTTACATTTATGTAATCTTTCATCAACCTTTAGTTACAATTCTTAAGGTCATAATCATCCTTAAGGATGTCATTTTAAGTTAAGTAAAGTTATAATTTCTCTTTAATTAACTTCCATTTCCTTTACATGCTTTATTATTCTTCTCTACCTTTTCTCTAGTGCTGGCGCTACGGCGCCATCTTCCTACCTTTAACTCGCGTTGCGGAGTGGGTTTCCAGTACCTCTGCCACAACCTCGGCACTGCGGCGCCAACATCCTATACTACAGCCGCGTTGTGATGCCACTTTACAGTGTTGGGGTTTCTGGTCTGGCGCTGTTGGGGCCAAGGACAGTGCCTTGGGCAGCGCTGCGGAGCCGGCTATGTGGCGCCGGCCCTGTGCCTCAGAAAATTTTGACAGAAAATTTTCTTGTGTGAAATTCTCGGCCTCATAACTTATTTGTTATAGGTCCGAATTGGCTCGTTCAAAAGTTATTAGCTCACAAATCACATGTTCTACGATTTCATTAGAAAATATTTCATTTTTGAATCTTTTAACTCAAAATTCATCGATTAGTTCATTATTACGAAAACGTTAAACGTTCGTGAACGTTCAAAGATCGTTTCTTCGTTCTAAGTTAGAATTTGACAAATTTCGAGTTCGCAACTCTAGAATGCAAATTTAGACTATTCTCCATCAAAAACTAATGTTTCCGAGTTAAATGCTAACTTTTGACTTTCATTCTGAGAATTTAACGATTTTGACGTTTATCGTATAATCTCGTAAATTTCGTCATAACTTCGTTACTTGAGATTTTTACACCGTTCAAAATGGATTCATTCCATCATTCTAACATCCTAACCAAACATATTTTATTACATCTTTTACATGACAAATTCTTACAAGTTATTCATTAGTTCATCACTTAAATAAGTATGAATTACTTGAACATGGCTTTATTAAAGTTTAAGTCCATTGATTAGCCATCTTATCACTTCTTATCATACATGCTCCACAAATCCACACTTCTCTATCAAACTACTATTGAAGAGATGGAAGATTAATGGTCTAGGATTCTTGCCCTTGAAGTTCAACTTGGTTCTTCTTCTTTTTTCTTCTTGAATTATAAAAGCTCTAGTTTTTTCTCACTTTTCTCTCTATAATCTAGGATGTTGGTGAATTTGAACAAAGCAAATGACAAGCTATGCTCTTCTATTTATAGGAATTACCAAGTTAGGGCAATTTAGTAACTTAGGCCATTCCATCTCCTTTCATAACCTCCTTACTATTCATTACTTGAGCAACATAAAATATATCCTTTGCTTGGCAACCAATGGCCAGCCATGAGTCATCTATTGGGCCCACATGGGTTGCCCCATGGGTTTTTCTTACCCGTTTACC
This sequence comes from Panax japonicus, assembly GCA_020205505.1. NCBI lineage: Eukaryota > Viridiplantae > Streptophyta > Magnoliopsida > Apiales > Araliaceae > Panax > Panax japonicus. The sequence continues at coordinate 13,191,749 of CM035109.1, forward strand.
CATCGGTTCGATCCACAGATCTAGTTCTTAGTTTGGGCTTTAGGTTTTAATTACTTCGGCCTAACATTGGGCTTACATTTCATTTCATTGGGCCTTAACATAATACCACTTGGGTTTGCAAAATTCCTACACAAATCCTACAAGTCCAATGCAATAGGATTAAAGCGTTTAACGTAAAATCCTCGTATCCCTTACGTATACTAGTTCGTATAATCTTTCGTCACACACGTTATACTAACTTTTATATATACTCGTATAATACATCGTATCATACTCGTATTCATTGTCTCGTATAATACTCGCTATTATACGATTATCATTTATTCCAATCCTTACGTTCCTGAACATTCTCAAATTTAGTACGCAGGTGAAAAACTGCGTTAGCCATAGTTTAATTTTTATTACATAATCCATCCTCCCTTATTATTCTATCGTTACGTATTTTTCGGAAATTCAAAAATAATTTCCGAGCAGAAATTAGTGAATAGTGTTTTTCAGAAAATTTCTCAGAAAGCTTTTATTTTCGTCTTGAAAATTCAAACACTATAATTCCTTCACGTAGCCAGAATACTACGATATTCCGACACAATTAGGTTATAGAACAACCTTCATCTTACTAACACATAATAATAACATATAATAAAATTTTATTCATTATTTAATCAAATAAAATTATTTTACAATTAATCTGAATTTCTCGGTCGTTACATTCTTTCCTTTCAAGTCCATCCTTTGATAGGTGTGAGTGTACAGTATGTCGACCAAGGACCCATTGTCTATCATCATCCTTTTCATGTCCACGGGCCCGACCTGAGCTGTTATCACCAACGCCCCGTCATGTGGTTCTATGAGGTCTGTAGGATAGCCTTCGTCAGAGAAAGAGATAGATGTTCCCGGATAAGCCCGATCCTTTCTTGGCGAGGAACCCACAACTGATAACACTGCATCGAGGTGCCCACTTCTCTTTTTCCCAGTTACACGCCCTATAGAACCGTCCGAAATCACATCAATCATGCCTCGGGTTGGCTGGTTCTATTTTGGCTGTGTATCCCGATCTGGTCCTCTGTTTTCTTCCCTTGGCGCCACAGAGTTATCCTGACCTGCTACATACTGGACTAACTAGCCGTTCTGAACATTCATCTCTATCAAGTCCATCAGATCATTGCACATCTCTGTTGTATGTCCGGGACTCTGATGGTATTCATAAAACTTATCCCGACCACTCTTCCCGGGCTTCATACGTTTCAAGCAAGGCTCATAAAATGACTTATTTCGTATTTCCTCCAGTATCTTCACCCGATCTGTGTTGAGAGGGGTGTAAACTTTGCTAATGTTTCATCTTGGAGGGGGGATCGGCTGCTACCCGATCCCCCACTATTGTAGTTTTTCTTCCCAGAATTATCTGTCCTCCATTGGCTATTGTTCGAACGCTGATAACTCTGTTTATCTCGATCCTTAGACTTCTCGTATGACTGGGAGTGTGGTTTGAAGTTTCCCATTGCTTCTTCTATCGCAATAAACCCTTCGGCCCGATGAAAGGCTTCGGTAAAATCTGCAGGAGGGTTGATCACCAGGTCCTTCATCAGCTTCTTCGACCTCCCTATATCCAAATCGGTTGTGAAAAACTCCAAGGCTTGAGGGGAATTTAATTCTGCTACCGAACCCATAGCCTCCTAAAATCTCTTAACGTACTGACCGAGGCTTTCATCCGGACGTTGTCTCACTTGTATGAGGGAAGCAGTGATTTTTCCCCTTCTTCGATTAGTCCCAAACCGAGCATGAAACTTTTCTCGAAGGTCATTCCATGAATTGATTGATCCCGCTACCAAAGTCCCCGTCCATTCTCTGGCGCTTTTCTTTAAAGTTGTCGCAAACATTTGACATTTGGTGACATCCGAATGTCCGTAGTAAGTCATCAGCCTATCATATCCATCAGAATGATCATAAGGATCCCCCAGCCCATCGTATGTCTCCATAGGGGGCATCTTCTTCTTTGGGTCGGCTGTGACGTGGTTGATTTTTAGTGAAAAAGGTGAGCCTAGGCAGGTCGAGGGTGTTCCCATCTGGTTTTTCGCCGCCAGTAACTTCTCTAACTCTGCGACCATTTTGGCGAGGGGATCGGATTCTTCTTTACGAGGAGGCGACCTATGCATGTCCCTCTCGTATTCAGGAGACCCGATTCTCCTCATTTGCCCCGATCTGCCCTAATGCTCAGATTTTCTGTCCACAGAACGACTCCTCCTTCGGCTCCTTCCATCTCGAGAGCGACTCCTGGGTCTGCTCCTTTCCTTTCCAGCCTCTTTGTGACGAGGCGACCGGGATCGACTCCGATGTCTGCGCCTCTTTGAAGAAGCCTCTTGTTCCCCGACCATCTTGGCCATCTGCCTTTCGAGCTCTTCCTACTGAAGGCATAGTGCCATCATGGCTTCTTTATTCTGATCCATTTTATTCTGCAGAATGAATTCACGCTGATCTTGGCTGCCCTCTACTCGATCTTTCCCTCGCCTTTCGTTCACCCAAGACTGGTTTTCGTCGGCATGACTGACGGGGATGGGTGTGTGCTAACTGGCCGAGAACAGTTGTCGCCGGAGAGATGGGACGGGTTTAGCGTGGCCTCCTTGAGTCTTAGAACCCAGCCTATCTTTTACCGACCCCCTAACCTGGGTAGTCTGGTGAGTTTTCGCTTTTCCCTGGTTAGAAGCACTGTTACCTTCACTCGCCATAGCATCTTACCGGAAAATTACACAGTGATTGTCAATGCACTAAAAGTCCTCCTTCTAGCGCCAATGTTAACGCCAAGTTTCGCCAGTGCGTCCAATCACTAAATTTACGCACTGAATCTTGCACAATAACAGATCACACACGAAGCTTGACGGCTTGTGCCGTCGGGTGATAGCTCCAGTGTGAGAATGAGTACATGCTGTTACAAGGTTTAACAACAGAGGCTTTAGTGTTTAGTGCTCAAAAGGGCATTACCTGTTAATTATAGTCTAACCTTGTATTTATAGTCATTCTCGTCACCTTAGAGTCCACTTTCGAGTCGGATTAGGACTCCTAAAAATGTTTGTTACCATTATTTGAGTCCAACACAATCTCCTTAAAAGGTGTAAGTTGGATACGATCCAATCACTACCTTTGGAGTTACCTTATTCGAATATGGTTAGGATTAGGATACTTGACCATTTAGAGCCCTTATCACTCCGGACTTCATACAAGGGCCAATTCACTGTACATGCCCAATCCAACCGCACCACACAAACTGGTCTGGAGTCCGGCCCAAGGGACTTGGAGGCATGACCCCGAACATCACAGCTTAGAACAGGACTCCGACCCGGAGGGCTCGGATGTCCGAACCCGAACATCTTCAATATCCTTCAAGGCTTCGGCCCACTGGACTTATTCTCCTCGACCTCAGCCCATATGAGGGTTGGTAAAACGCTCCCGAACAGAATCTTATGATGAGTAATCTTGTAAATAACTCGAGTCGAGTTAACCTTTAACTTGTTGAGTGAAATCAAATTTTAAATGAGTTTAATTTGATTTACGAACTCAACTAATTTTATAAACAAATCGAGTTAAATTTGACTTAAACGAGTTGAACTTATTCAATTAATTAAATGCAAAAAAGTCGTGCTTAATCGAGTCAAACTTAAATGAAATTGGTTTGAGTCAGACCTAAATGAGCACGAGTCAGGCCTAAATGAGCTCGAATTGTATTCATATTATTTGAGTTCAACTCATTTAATTAAATAGAAAAAATATATTATTCGAGTTCAACTCATTTAACGTCCACCAACGTGCACCAGACCCTGGACCCTTAAGGTCGAGTAAAATTTTCAGCTTAATATTTCATTTTCCAAGGTATAAGTTTTTACCAAATATCATGTAACATAACATATAGTGTGCTAAAAATATCATTACCCCTAATAAAAATCACATTTTTGCAACTCTCAGAGAAGAGAAGTCTACAACTTAATCCTAAACATAAAAACAAGCAGCTTAATTGAAATAAAGTCGTGTATTTTTTTGAAATATTACGTTTGAATTGAATAAATAGAATTGATAAAAGAATGAAATAAAGAAGGGAATGTAATAGAGTAGAATGATTCATTCCATTCTAATTAAAATGAGTCATTTCATACTCTCCCACAAGGAATAAAATCAACAAATTTAAAAAGAATAAGAATGGTTCATTTCATTCTAATGAAACAACCAAACACAAATTTTTTTCATTCCATAGAAACGAGTCATTCCATTATCATCTTCATTTCTTCAATCAAATGTAGCATTAAAGTAATAACTGGTCACTTGATATAAGCGACAAAGGAAAAATTGGCAGACCATTTATATTCTATAATCTTTTGTTCATTCTAAAAGGAATTAAATATTTAATTACTATGGCAAAGATGGCATATACAATGGTATAAATTGAACACAAATGTAATCAAAATTTCTATTGCACATATATGAGCCTCTTAAGAAAACATCCAAAATGCCATCTTACAACCTACAAAACTTTTTGTGTGTAATTGCCAATTTACAAGGCACAATAGGGAACAAAAGCACATTTCCTTTTGTAGATATGTGAAAAGTATAAAGTATCCAAGAAAAGGGTGAAAAGAATAATAAAAACAATATGGAAGTCTTTGTTAACCATGAATATTTTGAGCCCCTAACGTTCGCCTTCAAAGACACCATCTTGACAGTTGCAGTTGATATACATATCTGCAAGGAGTTACTAAACATTAGAAAACAGGCTTAACTAGCATTTACAAATAAAATCCAATCACTAAGGCGGATATGCCGGATTAACTATTCTAACAATAATCTTCTTCTTTGTGCATGTAAATGTGATATTTTAGATCCAAACTCCAGTATGTGGCCTTGTTTTGAACCGAGGTGATGGCCAGTCCATATGCTATTAATAATTGAAATCCTCATCTCTGTCTAATGAAATTGAACTTTAATTTAATTAGAAAGAGCTACATAACCTTGAAAATGTATATCAGGATTGATGTCTTATAATTTCATCCATGGTCACCAGATATTAGTAAATGACCCACAACTACTTGCCCCTCACCCTGAACATGCTACAACTAACAACGGAAACAAACTAGACCTGTTCCTGCCACCATGTAAAACTGAAAACCTAGTCAAATATACATACTAAAATATGCATATTATTAATAATATGACAGAAACTCAGAAGCTTGCATACCAGGGTTCACAGTAATCATGAACATCTGAGCTTCAAGTTGGAAGCTCCAGAATACTCCCAAAAAATAACAATACTAGGCTTAAGTTGTAGGAAAGACAGATCTGTTTGTCTTCTACTTGGTATTAGACGAGTGGGTTAAGACCCAGCTTGTTATTGCCTTTCATATTTCTTGGCAAAATCCTTAAGTAGTAATCTCTGCCGAAATGCCAAATATTTATCTAAGCTAGTTCCTGCCCACTGCTGACAAAAGCATTCATCAGTTGGAACCAATGAACTCAAAGGAAATGGCCCCTTTGGAGCTTTTTTTAAGGCAACCAAGAACCTATGTCGGGGACGAATTCTCTGGTCTAAAGACAAGCTTAGGTACATAGGATATTTGGTCAAGGACTGCACCTCATTTCGAAGATCATTGACCAAGTACATATACTTGGGCTTTAGATTTCCCTCAAGCGATAGCGAGAATACCTGAATGCCGCCCCAAAAGCATTAGAAAGTTTATAAGAAGGTGGAAAAGGAAATGATGATTATGGAATTTATACAACATTTGTTAAAAGTCACACTATAATGTAGACGCATGTACTTTCACATTCTAGCGAAAATTTAATGTCTTATAATATTGTATATCAAAACATTCAAAGAGAAATAATTGTTGAAGTCTATTATGAGTATATTGAGGAAAAGCATGCATGAGGAGATATAAGTACTGAATATGTAACTATGTAATTAACAGCAAGTGCATACAGGAGAGTAAAGTAACCTGTGTTAGGCTCGTCAACACTTTAATTATGTCTGAGTTTCCCATCCCAATACTCCTTAGAAAATTAATTCTAGGAAGTAATCCATCCTCAATGCTGTAGTGAAGAATTTGGGGATGCTTCCTAACCATCTGCACTATGTTATCTCTGGGGGCTCCCAATTCTCTTGTAAGAAAATTGAAACGACTGTTCCATGTAGTGTCGATTCGCTGAACAAGAATCTGAGGGCTCAGCTGGACAACCTTACTTAAATCATCCTTCTTAATACCAACCTCCTCAAGCAAGTACCTCACTGTGGGTTTCAGCGAATTCTCAACGCTGTAAGAAAACAGGGACGGAGTGGCACTAATTATATGTCCTATCCTGGATTCTGGAATACCTAAACTTACCAAAAATGCAACATGGGATTTCAGATTGTTCTCCAATGTATACTCCAATATTTGTGGTTGCCTCAAAAGTATCTTTCTAATGTCTCTATTCTTTACACCAACACTTAACAAATACTCCAACCTTTCACGAGCAGAAACCATGTTGATCTGAAGGGAAGGCATGTGCCTCTCATACATTTGGATAAAATGTGATTCCTTCAGGCCAAAAGTGGTCAGGTAATCAAGAAGTGGAACCCATCTTTCATCTAGCTCTAGTTCCTCAGACAGACGACGATATCTGTTCTTTGCTGTGGTCCCCGCCTCTTGCTGCAATCAGATAAGACATATTTTACACCATTCATTACAATAAATAGTAAGATTGACAGCAGCAATTAATACCTTCTTTCTACCATCCGAACCCAAAGAACTAACAGTCTCTCGCTTGTTTAAAGTACGATAAAAACCATTACTTCCCTTCTCTAATGTGTTCTTGCCATTATATATCTCCTGTTGGCCTTGGGTTTTCTGAAGACTTTGACCCCATCTCTTTTCTGGACGGCTATGACTGCCTGCACAAATAAATTAACTCTTTAAGCAAAATCTTGCACGAAGAATACTTGAGTAAAGCATTAAGGCATACCTTCTCTTCTATTCGTTGCATCCTGTGATTTGAGTCTAAATTTATTAGTCTCAGAGTCTTCTTTTACTGAGAATTCGTCCTTCAGAAACATCCAGCAGTTTAAAGGTGAATATATTAGGTTAAGAGAAACAAAGCCATATCATTCAAGCTTAATTGCTGACAAAAGAAACTGCTATCTAAATGAAAACAATTGTTTTAATAACAGTAGTTGTATCAAGTAATTAGAGGAATATATACATTAATACATGTTCGAACAGTTCATATACAGAACATAGCACAGGTGTTTGCTAGCGTGTGGAAGAACAAATTCCACCCCTAAAGTATGTCAGAAATTAACAGCCAATTAAACTAATTTATATATAGGCAAACATGCTTAACCATGATGAAAGTTGAAACCAGTGATAAATCCATTCATGCGTCTTAGAATTTAAGCTTGACTTTGTCCTCAGGAGGGAACATTTAGTTTATATAGATTCATTGTCTCAAACATTTTACCATGTTATGCAGACATAAGAGTCAAATGTTGCCTTAGAACAATAATGTTAACAGAATTTCTACATAAATATACTGACGTTAGTATATTGCACACCGGGCTACAAGCCTGTACTGTAAACAACCCTATCTGACTAAAAAGCAGGATTAAAGTGAAATGGATGCTAAATTTTATGGAGTAATTAACATTAACTCCACTGAAACACAGTGCCTTTCTTTCCTGTTTTCTGTTTTTTTTCTTCAATTTTTTTTAGGGTTAAGAGGTTGATACTATCCATTTCATTCAGGAACAAAATTTAAGTTACAACAGTAACCAAGCAAAGCTTGATCAACAAAATTCATGACATTTGCTAAATGAAAATTAATGTGGCATTATTATCTTCGTTAGCCTTGGTCAGTTAGTCTAAGTCTAGAACTAAGCATAATTTTTAATTAAAATAAAATCCCAAATTGTCATCCTCTTCAAAAATTTCACCAACTTCCCCAATCCACTAAAAAATTCTTAAAATTTTGGACATTTTCTCAAAATCATAACTGTAACCGTGCCAAATTTGAACCAAATGTAATTACTGCAAAATCATGAAGAAAAAAAATTAATAATTCAACAAAAATAGAAACATGGGTAATTTACATCGGAGAACCAATCATCCTCCTCATCCTCCTCATCCTCGTCCACGGCGTCACCGTCTTCCTCGTCGGAATCGTAAGGGGAAAGCGTCTGGCCGAACCGAGACCTCCGATTGGATTTGAGAATCTTAGGATTTGAATGAGAGGATACAACAGATACTTTGAAACTGCAGCTCCTCCTCCTTCGTAAAATCAACTGTTGTAGGTGAAATTTGAGAGTACGGGAAGAACACAAATTGGGGGAATTTGAAGGGCGAACAGTGGTATAATTGAATGGGTAGAGAGAGAAAGTTGTTGTCATCTTGTTTGTATAGAGACTAGAGAGAGAAAGAGAGAATATACTCTAAAACCCTAATTGGAATAATGGAACATATCTTCTTTCTTCCGGTTGTAATATCTTATCTGGCTTTTTCCTCCAACCAGTACTAATAATATCTACCGCCATTGTAGTTAATCCATGTTTCTGAGTTCAAAAATCAAAATTAGTTGGGGAAATGAGTTAATGACCGTTGTTAATCGGTAGGTGTGTTGTCAGAATTGAAACGAGGTCGTCTTTGCCTTGTTGTAAATTATTTCAATTTATTCTAGTTATTATTGATATAATTTTATTGTTAAAGTCGAATTCAAACTGCTCGTCAAATCACTAAACAGCGATCTTAAAACCTGCATAGTGAACAAATAAAAACACCAAAAAACTTGATTATCGGGATCGTCGAGAGATAGTTCTAATGTGAAAATAAATACATGTCAGAAACATCAACAATAGAGATCTAATTGTTATAGTGAATAAAAGAAATAATGTGTTTACCTTGAATTTGAATTATGTTTGTATTTATAACTTGATCACACGGCCTCAATTTACCACACTCGTTCCTGAGTAGTAATATGAGCCCTATGTAAAGATTCATTATAATTGTAAGTCTCATAACTGAATATGATTGGACTTCCTTAAAAAAAGGAAGTTAAATAAGACAGTGGATTTATAAGTCAACTTAGACCATGACCCTTCTAGAATATCAATCTTCTCCTTGTCAATGTAACCATCTAGTCGCGTGGCTTGGGTCCCTAGAATTCCTCACACTTATCAAACCACACTCCAATATTGTCCCCTCTCTCTTATTATAAGATTTTTAAAATAAGAGAGTATTAAAATTATTTAGCAAATTATATACTTATTTTATCACAAAAGTCAAACTAATAGCCCAAAATGTCACGTGTCTAACAGAAACCCCCAACTTCATTATTACACCATAAATGGGGTAACGTGCCCTTATCACACATACAGTATTTTATCCCTTTAAATTTCCTACCCAAACATCTAAACTGTTACTTCTCATCCATATATTCAAGCTTCTCAAAGAGCATAATCGTCATCTTCTACTAGTACTCTACCTATCTCGTCAAATTGTAGTGCTCACTTTTACCGCTGGCAATACTTCCTTCTTCATGTCCGGTCAATACCACACTTCATATCAACAAAACCCCTATTACGACTGCCCCAACTACTCAACCAACCTCACATTCCACCATGATGATACCAACCACCGACGTTGATATACAAAAACAATACGACCACCCTACTGAAAAAATAATTACCTTCATCGACGATACCATCCCCATCCCCATCCCCATAACCATAACTCGGTCTACTGTCGTCAACACTGTTGACTCCGCCCTCCAAACCCTTTTCTCACCTATAACTGAAGACCCCTCATCACCTAAGATGAGCGAGGCCGAATCTAGGGAAGTGGGCATTCGAAAACACTACCATTCTGACAAAACCTAATTCCATATCAACATCAAATCTTTTGTAATTGAACGCCTTCTCCCCAATCTTCGATCCCAATATCAGATCCTCGATCAGTACGAACTTAGGGCTCCAACCTTATTGGAGAGAATGTACTAGAACCCGAACAGTGAATGGGTCATTGTTCCCATATACGCCCTGAGGTACGAAGTAAGATTTCATCTTCATGAATTTATCTCTTCATTCCTATGTTTTGTTGGGATTGGGTTCGCATAACTGGTGTCGAACTCCTATATTCACTTAATCTAATTTATAGCTTTCTGTCAAGAATATGGAGTTGAACCCTCCCTAGACTTCTTCTTCACCATATTTACCTTAGGACGCTCGAAGGAATCGGGGTACCATTAATTGAATAAACAACCCGGTAGACGTTTATGGATGAAAATCCCTTCCAGCAACTAAGGGTGACATTCATACTAGGTATATTTCAAGGGCCCCGACACCCATCTACTCCTGAATTTGGGAAAAACCTCGAAGACCACCTTTGGGTTTGACTCTACCCCTTAGGATTGGGAAAAAGAATTTAAAGCTTTTTATGCCAAGATGTTGAAGACGTGTATGTCCTTAGACCTTCTATCCGACCAGCCTTGGCTCTTAAACTAAAAGTAATATTCACACAAGCTAATCATATTTGATGATAAAGCATATAATTTGTAACAATCTTATTCATTTATTAATAAAAGAATTGTTTAATTAAAGGCTTTTAATTTATCTACATGATGTTTTATAATGTATGATAAACTTATAGTTTTGAACAATGCTTTTAGAATCATGATGATAATTATGCTAATTAGATATAAATTCTTAGATAGCTCAAAAACTAAAATTGTTCCCAATCATTGGATTACTAAAAAGGGGATTAGTGAATCCGGATAGATTGATACATACGTTGCTAGCTCATTGGATGAGGATGATTGATCTCATGATCATTTGTGTGCATGGAGACACTAAAGCAAGTATGTAGGTTCTTATTAAAAAATAAGTTCACTGAACGTGGCTCACTAAGAAATACCAAATGGAGTTTTACTTGTCTGTCAATAGGTATTCCTGTAGTGATTGTATATAGTACAAATGATCCTTAGACTTGAGATTATCATAGTATCTTGTGTATGGTGAATTATACTTTGACATATTCCTTAAGACCCTTTGGGTATATCAAAAGAGTATACTTGGGTGTAATAAGTTGTACATGGAGATTATGAATGATCAACAAAGAATATACCGCTTCTAGTAAAAGAAGAGAATGTCCTACGTGATTCGATAAATGATAACCTAGTAGTTCTTGGCCAAGACAGAATGAAATTAGAAAGGAGTTGTCGACGTCGGGATTTTTATTTGTCCCTTTCTGTTCTTGTCTTTTGGTGTTCTCATTTTAGGTGAGATTTGTTTGTAAAAACAAGTTTGAAAAGGTCCGACATGTATATGTCAACAATTTGACTATGAGAGTCGCCAGTTGGTTATTTTTAAATGGTTGCACCAACTCAATCGAGAAAAGGTTTGCACAAAGACCTAGTGATGTGACACTGTTTAACTGGTCTGCAAAACCAAAATTCGTTAGGGTTCAGGGGCTTGATTAAGCGGAGGGAATGTGTTAGGCACTCCCCGACTTCCGTGATAACACAGTTATCGTCACTTTTCATTAAAACTTTTATCTGTGAATGTGTGTGTGTATGAATTAGGTCTATGTGCAGTTGTTTGGAAGTAGTGATATGCCTCGTTTGCACCTATATACAAAGAGTTTGACTTTTGTATAAAAGTTCAATTTCAACAAAATATAGCAGTGATGTTTTGTAAAACATGTTTTTCAAACCTTTGTGCTCAATAGTAATTGAGGCATTTGATACTTCCATTTTATTATGTGTTTGGCTTGATTACTTTTATTTTCGAGATACGAAGCATCCTCGAGAAAATAAGATACATAGCAGTGCCGAACTTATTGTGGGCATGAGAGACATCTAAGGATATTCAATCACTGTAGATAATTTACAAGTTGGTTGCAGTTGAAAATTTCCATCACGGGAACCGAATCTAGATTCAGAAACTGAATCTGTGATCACATGCTACCTAGGCTCACATGAAAAGGCAATATATACAAAAGATAGAAAAAGTACTAGATTTGAGTAAATCTAAACTATTTCAGCTTCAACGGTTCCAGTTTACCATGAACCGATTAAAGTGAGAAATAATCAGATTTATGCAAATCTAGCTCGCGGGCTGAAAGATTAAATATCTACATTATGAAAGTAGATAAAATAGTTATATATATTGTAAAACCCCAGATTTTATGAATAAAGAATTAATTTTCTCGAAATAATTTTTTTATATTATGGTGTGAATTTGAGATAATATTATAGTTGTGGGTAGTATTTATAAATTTTGCAAAGTATGCAAGTTGTTATATTATATTCGATTGGTCAGGGAATATTCTTTGTGTTGGAAAATATTCGTACGACGGTACAATTATTGGTGGACCCCACAACAGAATTATTGTCGGATTGAGAAAACAACAAAAATATTTTATTAAAAATAACGGCGGAAGTTTTACCGTTGATACTGTTGAACTACTGGGTAGTAAAAGTACAGTAATACGCGTTGTTGCATAGTAGCACACGGTATTGATTATTGATATTTATGTGAGAAGTCGCTCAGTTTGATTCAATTATTGTCGATTAATAATATGAATTATTATAGCGATAATGACGTTTTGTTTTATTCGTATTATTAACGTAATAAAACAGAAACATCTTTTTATATAAAACAGAATACTTTATTAAAGTTATTTTATAAATAGAATATATTATATTTTATTATGCATAGTGTTGCATAGTATTTTGCATAGTGTTGCATAGTGTTTGCATAGTAAAAATCTTTTTATATAAATAGAATATATTATATTTTATTTAAAAGATTTTTCTTTAAATATGGACCGCCAGATTAAAGTAAATCAATCTGGACCGTTCATGGATTAGTTACTATGCATTCCATTTTCCTATAAATAGAAGCTCATTCTTTCATTATTTTCTTACGAATTCACTGAACTCTAGAGAGAGAAACTATAGAGAGATAGAAGAAAAGCTTTCTGCTACTTAACTTTTCTTTTCCCATATCCAGTTTCTGTTACGGTAAGGGGTGTTATTCTTTCTTATTCATGAAGAGAACTGTTGTTATTCCATTTCTTATTATTCTGTTGGAATAACCTGTATACGCGGTCTACCCTATACTTGGTGACATTCTTCTATTATTCTGTTGGAACATCCTGTCTGTGTGTTTTACACCGGACCTGGTTCCGTCTTTATTATTATTCCGTTGGAACATCCTGTCTGTGTGTTTTACACCGGACCTGGTTCCGTCTTTATTATTCTGTTGGAACATCCTGTCGGTGTGAATTTCACCTGACCTGGTTCCGTTATTATTATTCTGTTGGAATAACCTGTCTATGCAAAGTTTCGCATGCATGGTGATTTCTGTTGTTATTCCATTCCTTATTATACTCAGTTGGTTAAAGTTTTGACTTCTATACTCCATGAAATTAGTGGAACATCCTTAATATTTGCGCTTCATCTAGTATATTTTCATGGAAATATTCTTCTGATCATTCTTGAATTTTACTCTACAAAGCAGTATCATGTTGACAATTTGGACGTTATTGGTTCCTTGACAAATTAATTCTTGAACTTGTTTAATTGAATTCTTATATTATTGTCATCATTCTCATGTTTATGTTATGTTGAAAGTCATCTGTGGCCTGTAGTGCATAGATGGACTTGGTATGATTATGACCAGGGATTATGCGGTGTAATCATGACCGTAATATTACAAATGATGTGGAAAAAGTCCTCATTGGCCCGTAGTGCATTGATGGACAGTTTTTGGTATGATTATGGCTATGGATTCTCTTCGGCCGTAGTGCAAAGATAATTGTTTTATGGCATGATCAGGACCGTTGATGAAAACACGATTATCTTTGGCTCGTAGTGCATGGATAATTCGTGGTCGTGATACTAAAGAATATCCTTGGCCTGTAGTGCAGGGATGATTTAATGATGTGGATTATTTATTGAGCTGAGTCTCAGCGATAAAAGTGATGAAAAACTTTTTAAATCATAAAAGATAGTAGATTCAATTCTCTCTACTTGACTCTTTTAATGGATTGCTTATCCCGCTGCAGTTAAACTTGATGTCTATTATATTTTATCAGTTTAACATTGTTGGAGACTAATGATAATTTATTCTGCATTATCTTAGTCATAATATTTCTTACTGGGCTAGTTGAGCTCACCCTTTCTTTCACTGTTCTCTTCAGGAAATGAGAATATAGCTGGGACGAGTCAGGGAACGGAGTGATGGACCAAAGAATAGTATTAGTAGTCCTCATTATTCTGTTAAATAGTGTGACAATAATTGTATTGAGGACTCCTTTTGAGTTTGTATGATCTCTAGTAGACAATTATTGTATTCAAACTCACAGTTGTATTTTGTCGTATTATACACGACAGTGGTATTAGTAAGTTGTATTTGAATTCTGTACCATGTATCTGACGACTCAAGATGGGTGATGTATACCTAATTTTGGGTGCGTCACAGTTGGTATCAGAGCTTAGGGATATGATCCTTGGCTAAGATGTGAGACTAGAACTAGGAGGGGAGAGACGGGGAATTCATTCGCTAGTATGACCTACTTAAATTTATTTTGTATTTAAATTAGTTGGTCAAAGTTTAGAGATATTATGTTACATGTCAATTAATCTTTGTTTTGTGGCAGTGTTTGAAAATGACATCCGAGAATGTTGAGATTATCAATGGAGCACAGGAGACCGTTGAGTCTCCACAGATCAATAATCAGGATAATGTGCAACTAGAGGTCAATACTCCTCATGAAAATAATAACACCGATGAAATGGTGAATGATGGGATGGTTAGAGGCTTTATGCAATTCATGCAACAACAGGCTAAGGTAGCTCCTGTCCAAAATGCAGGTAGAAATACTGATAACTCTCGGACGGTCACCGCTAAGCAGTTTAAGGAGCAATTCATGCAACAACGGGAGAAGGCGACTCCTGTCCATAATGCAAGAGGAAACAATGGCAACCCATGGTTGGTCACCGCTAAGAAATTCAAGGAGTTGGGACCACCAGAGTTTTTGGGAAAGCCAGAACCACTTAAGGCGGAGACGTGGTTAAAGCAGATCACCAAGATATTTGATGTCTTGGGATGCTCAGAGGAGCAAAAGGTTCCATTCGCCACCTTTATGTTGCGTGAAGAAGGAGATCATTGGTGGGAATCTGTAAAACGTACTCAGCCTGACGCACTCAAGATGTCTTGGGAGAAGTTCCAAGAATTATTCAATGACAAGTACTTTCCTGAAAGTATTCGTCACATGAAGGAGGTAGAATTCATCAAGCTGGAGCAAAACAATATGACCGTGTCGCAGTATGAGGCTAAGTTTGCGGAGTTGTCCCGGTTTGCATCCCATTTGGTCGATAATGAGGAGCGAATGGCGCGAATATTTCTGCGAGGTTTGAAACCCGATATACGTCAATACCTCATTTCTCACAAACTTTTTTTATATTCAGATATTGTGAATAGGGCTCAGTTAGTGGAGCGCGATAATGAGTCATCACAACCAAAAGGTAATGACCAGCAACACGATAATAATCATACCGGTGGCAATGGCCATCGGAACAATGATAACTATCGCGGGGGAAATTATCATACCAAGAATGGTAACCACTTCGGTGGTAATCATGGCCAAGATAATAGAAATGGACATTTCAAGAAGAGAAGGTTCAATAATGACATAAAGACGTCGGTACCAGCACCAGTTTTAAAGGAAGAAGAACGACCACCGGTCGTATGTTTCAAATGCGGACATGAGGGACACATCCGTCCAAACTGTACGCAGCAGTCCAAAGCATGTTTTAATTGCGGAAGAGAAGGTCACCTAGCTCGATTTTGTCGTATGGTGAAGTCAAGTCCAGCTGGGATAGTGATGCCAAAGGATGTCCCAGACAAGCCAAAGTCGGTAGGTTAAGAGAGAGCGTTTTTTTTTCTCGTGACGAGGAACCTGAATAAAATTATCACGGGTAAGTTAATCATAAGCGTTTACGAAGTCTATATAGTGTTAGATACCGGTTCTACTCACTCTTTTATTTCACCTAGTTGTGTTCAATGTTTGTACTTAACTCCGGAGAAGTTAAACTTTGATTTATCTATTGAAACTCCATTGGGAGAAACCTTCGTTACCTCCACTGTTTATAAATCTTATTGATTCAAATCGACACTTTCACGTTACGTGTTAATCTTGTCTCTTTGAAAATACTTGTCTTTGATGCTATTTTAGGAAACGATTGGTTAACTACTCATCATGTTTTTCGTAAGGTTGTTAGCTTTCATATTCCTAACCAACTTATTATGCGAATTTAAGCAACCAAACCACTAAATTCAATCATTGTCATATCAAGCCATAAGTAAATAGCCCTGATCCTTTTGTTGATGACTTCCTTGTGTGGAATGGACCGAAGCCAGACTTTCTGTAGGCGACGTCGTGAATAACGATAACAAGTTGATAGGTATCATTGTGAGGTGCTATCTAGGTTAAGGGATAGAAGTCACATTTGGTATCAATGTGACGTACTATCCAAGTCTTGAATGGGAGTAACAGTTTTGAATGATATTTTTATCATTAATAAATTTCTTGACGTATTCCTGAAGACTTCTTAGCTTACCCCAGAGCGTGAAATCGAATTTGGTATTGACACCAGTACAAAACCCATTTCTTAAACCCTCAAATATTTTCTTCACCTAAAACGAACGTATAACGTGCCAAAGATGTTGGCTCGAGCTGTTGAAGATTACGATCGTACCATGCAATATTATCGTGGGAAAGCGAACATGGTAGCTGACGTGTGAGTAGAAGATCGTATGCGTTTACAAGTTCGAATATACGAACTCACGTGAAGATAACGAATATACAAGTAGAATTGACTTTAATCGACAAAGTTAAAGCCGCTCAAGCTACACACTCGGAGCTGAAGAATGTGAAGAATTAAGAAGGTTCAAGAGGGCGTTATTTTAGAAGCAAGAATTGACGAATAGAGGAAGTCTAAACGCTTGATTTTATTGGCCCATTTGAAATCCTTGATTGAGTAGGAACTGTGACTTATAGACTCGTTTTACCGCCAAATATATTGCGTGTTCATAACGTTTTTTTTTTTCGTATCGATGTTACGTAAATATGTGGACGACCCGAACCACATTATTAATTTAGAACCGGATGAGATAGCAGATGATTTAACGTTTGAAGAGATACGTGTTACAATCTTGGATAAGAAGAATCGTATTCAACACTCAAAGGTTATATCTCAAGAGTTAGAATTTGAAGTGAAGTCAAGGTATCCTCACATGTTTGGCATACCAGGTACGTACGTAAATTTCGAGGGCGAAATTCCATAAGGAGGGGAGATTGTAAAACCCCAGATTTTATGAATAAAGAATTAATTTTCTCGAAATAATTTTTTTATATTATGGTGTGAATTTGAGATAATATTATAGTTGTGGGTAGTATTTATAAATTTTGCAAAGTATGCAAGTTGTTATATTATATTCGATTGGTCAGGGAATATTCTTTGTGTCGGAAAATATTCGTACGACGGTACAATTATTGGTGGACCCCACAACAGAATTATTGTCGGATTGAGAAAACAACAAAAATATTTTATTAAAAATAACGGCGGAAGTTTTACCGTTGATACTGTTGAACTACTGGGTAGTAAAAGTACAGTAATACGCGTTGTTGCATAGTAGCACACGGTATTGATTATTGATATTTATGTGAGAAGTCGCTCAGTTTGATTCAATTATTGTCGATTAATAATATGAATTATTATAGCGATAATGACGTTTTGTTTTATTCTTATTATTAACGTAATAAAACAGAAACATCTTTTTATATAAAACAGAATACTTTATTAAAGTTATTTTATAAATAGAATATATTATATTTTATTATGCATAGTGTTGCATAGTGTTTTGTATAGTGTTGCATAGTGTTTGCATAGTAAAAATCTTTTTATATAAATAGAATATATTATATTTTATTTAAAAGATTTTTCTTTAAATATGGACCGCCAGATTAAAGTAAATCAATCTGGACCGTTCATGGATTAGTTACTATGCATTCCATTTTCCTATAAATAGAAGCTCATTCTTTCATTATTTTCTTACGAATTCACTGAACTCTAGAGAGAGAAACTATAGAGAGATAGAAGAAAAGCTTTCTGCTACTTAACTTTTCTTTTCCCATATCCAGTTTCTGTTACGGTAAGGGGTGTTATTCTTTCTTATTCATGAAGAGAAGTGTTGTTATTCCATTTCTTATTATTCTGTTGGAATAACCTGTATACGCGGTCTACCCTATACTTGGTGACATTCTTCTATTATTCTGTTGGAATATTCTGTCTGTGTGTTTTACACCGGACCTGGTTCCGTCTTTATTATTCTGTTGGAACATCCTGTCGGTGTGAATTTCACCGGACCTGGTTCCGTCTTTATTATTATTCCGTTTGAACATCCTGTCTGTGTGTTTTACACCGGACCTGGTTCCGTCTTTATTATTATTCCGTTGGAACATCCCGTCTGTGTGTTTTACACCGGACCTGGTTCCGTCTTTATTATTATTCCGTTGGAACATCCTGTCTGTGTGTTTTACACCGGACCTGGTTCCGTCTTTATTATTCTATTGGAACATCCTGTCGGTGTGAATTTCACCTGACCTGGTTCCGTTATTATTATTCTGTTGGAATAACCTGTCTATGCAAAGTTTCGCATGCATGGTGATTTCTGTTGTTATTCCATTCCTTATTATACTCAGTTGGTTAAAGTTTTGACTTCTATACTCCATGAAATTAGTGGAACATCCTTAATATTTGCGCTTCATCTAGTATATTTTCATGGAAATATTCTTCTGATCATTCTTGAATTTTACTCTACAAAGCAGTATCATGTTGACAATTTGGACGTTATTGGTTCCTTGACAAATTAATTCTTGAACTTGTTTAATTGAATTCTTATATTATTGTCATCATTCTCATGTTTATGTTATGTTGAAAGTCATCTGTGGCCTGTAGTGCATAGATGGACTTGGTATGATTATGACCAGGGATTATGCGGTGTAATCATGACCGTAATATTACAAATGATGTGGAAAAAGTCCTCATTGGCCCGTAGTGCATTGATGGACAGTTTTTGGTATGATTATGGCTATGGATTCTCTTCGGCCGTAGTGCAAAGATAATTGTTTTATGGCATGATCAGGACCGTTGATGAAAACTCGATTATCTTTGGCTCGTAGTGCATGGATAATTCGTGGTCGTGATACTAAAGAATATCCTTGGCCTGTAGTGCAGGGATGATTTAATGATGTGGATTATTTATTGAGCTGAGTCTCAGCGATAAAAGTGATGAAAAACTTTTTAAATCATAAAAGATAGTAGATTCAATTCTCTCTACTTGACTCTTTTAATGGATTACTTATCCCGCTGCAGTTAAACTTGATGTCTATTATATTTTATCAGTTTAACATTGTTGGAGACTAATGATAATTTATTCTGCATTATCTTAGTCATAATATTTCTTACTGGGCTAGTTGAGCTCACCCTTTCTTTCACTGTTCTCTTCAGGAAATGAGAATATAGCTGGGACGAGTCAGGGAACGGAGTGATGGACCAAAGAATAGTATTAGTAGTCCTCATTATTCTGTTAAATAGTGTGACAATAATTGTATTGAGGACTCCTTTTGAGTTTGTATGATCTCTAGTAGACAATTATTGTATTCAAACTCACAGTTGTATTTTGTCGTATTATACACGACAGTGGTATTAGTAAGTTGTATTTGAATTCTGTACCATGTATCTGACGACTCAAGATGGGTGATGTATACCTAATTTTGGGGGCGTCACATATATATATAAGTAGTAAAAGGCCACAAAATGATCCCAGACCAGACAAGAATGTAAATATATATATATATATAAATATATATATATATATATATATATATATATATATATATATATATATAAACTCCAGGCCTGACAAATATGTAAATATATATATATATATATGTAAAAGCAATAAAAGCCACGGATTGACGATCCGGACATACCCACATAATGCGACTTTCAACGTTAGTAGATATAAATATATGGAAGTAATAAAAAGTTTAAAAATCAGAAATATCTTACAGTGGGCTGCCAAGAAGACTGTAGACACTCGAAATTTTGTTTTCCTGTTACTAAATATGCAGAAGGACAAAACGACTTTTTCACACTCCAAAGAAAACCTTCGAGGACCACAACATCAAGTCTAACCCCGGAATAGTCCCGGGAGATCCAGTTTCTAACCCCGGAGATAACCCCAGGAAATCAGTTTCCAACCCTGGAGACAACCCCGGGAAAATCAGTTCCAACCTCGGAGATAACCTCGGGGGATCAAGTTCAAAGCCTGGAGATAACCCTAGGAGGTCAAGACAACCTCAAAGATAACCCTGAGTGTAAGACCCCAACTTTTTATAAATGAAATGGAATTTTCTCTATTTATTATTTTGAAATAGTAAGGGTTGATTTGATTAATGTGGTTAGTTATGGGTAAAATGCGCGAATATTTTAAATAAGTAAGTGGTTATAAAATATTCATTGTTGTCGGGAAATATTCGTACGACGGCGCAGTCTTTTGTGAGCCCCATAATAAAAAGCGATTGGATGAAAAAAATGACAACTATGAGTTTTTATAAATAACAGCGTAGTTGTTACCGTTAATACTGTTGAAATACCCAGTGGTTAAAACACAGTAATACATGGTGTTGCACAGTAGCACACGGTATTGCACCAATTATTGATTCTTACATAAGAATGTACTACTCAATAATTGTTATAGTAATTATTGTTCAATATTTTATTTTATTGATTCAATAATTGCTACGTTGATATTTTATATTATTGTTGTTTCAATAATTGTCACTACACAGTATTTCCCATTATCAGATCAATAATTCATATTATTTTAATAATATTACTAGATAACATTATTGACAATGTCTAGAAAGTTCCGTCTAAGGAGAGGTTTGGTAACCTAATTGCGCGCCAGTAAGGAGAAATCCTTATTGGAAAGCCCCCTCTTTCCTAGGAACAACCTGGTTGTCAGTATTGTGATTCTGTAATATTATTTGTGAATAATTAATTATTAATTTATATGATAAGAAAAATATTTATTTATGTAGATATAAATGGAAGAATTTTTAGAAAAATGAAAATTGTTGTAAATTGATATTTTATATTTTCTGATAAAATAATTTATTTAAATATATTATTATATTTCGATAATATAATAATGGTGATATTTTTACAATGAATGTGTGATATATGAATAAATGAGGAGGAAGAGTATTTTTGTTACAAAAAATGTTTAAAACTTATTAAACATGTTGGTGGGCCCCGTTTTGTGACTGAAATTGAATTATAGCATGTAAAATCGTTTGTATGTGGATTTCGGTCAATTTCTGCTTGAAATTTGAAAAAACTTAAACTTACATAGTTGTAGAGAATTGAATTTCCTATAGAATAGACATAAGATTCAAATTTTTCTGATAAAATGGCTATTTATTATGAATTATTGAAGTTCCGAAATAATTAATTTTTGGAGTTTTAAACGATTTTAATAAGAAAAACGTTTTTTGTAATTTTTGTGAGGTGGGCCACTTGTGTGGGTGATGTTTTGAAAAAAAAAAGTGGGATTAGGAAATTTATATAAATATATTAATATTTTATTAAATTTTCTGCATTGGTGTTCTAACAAATTTCCTATAAATACGGTGCTTGGGTTAGAATTGAAAATCACACCAGAAACTAAAGTTTTCTCTATCTATATTATCAAGCGTATTCTTGTGAGTATTTTGATACTTTGAGTGTTGCTATACGCTGCAAGTTTCTTTCAGCGTTATATCCGATATTCAACCAGAAGTACTATTCTTTTGAGGTAAGGGATGTTATTTTTTTTATAAAGGATATTATTTCTTCTAATATCATTATGCCGAAATATTGATATGAATTTTATTATGAAATTTCTACCTTTTTGTGTCGGGGTTACTATTCACATATACGACACTATTCACGAATACGGCACTTCATCGAAAAATGAAATTTTCTTCTTTTTATCTAAGATGTCTATTATGGTTACTATCTTTGATTGTATCCATGTTTTGATCTTTATTTTGAATTATGCTTCACAATTGGTTATTATGGAGTATTTTTGAACTTGGATAAACTGTACTACGAATCCCTAATATTTGTCCTTTTGTCTCACTGGATTCGTTTTCTTTAAGATATTTTTCATCATCCTCAGTCCTAAATGATGATATTACTGAATATCTTTGGCCTGTAGTGCAAAGATGAATGATTTCCTGATGAATATCTTTGGCCCGTAGTGCTAAGATGTATAGGTGTTGAGATGAACATGACCAACTGATGAATATCTTTGGCCTATAGTGCAAAGATGAATATTTGATTCAAGATGTATATTGATTGATGTTACAGGGATAAAATATTGATGATGAACTTTTAAATCTTAGAAGATAGCAGAATTCATTCTCTACTTGACTCTTCTAATGGATTGCTGTTTCTGATGCAATTGTTGATCTAAAACTTGTTGTTTATTATATTCTATCAGATTTTTCCCTGTTAAAGACTAATGATAAAGTGTTGTATATTATCTTAGTCATAATATTCTTTACTGGTCTAGTTGAGCTCACCCTTTTCCTTTTTGTTCCATTTTTCTTCTGAGGAGGTGAGAATTTAGCAGGAACTAGCCGGGGTATGGAGTGATGATTCTAGAAAGTTGTTTTAGCAGTCCTCACTAATTTTGTAAAATAGTGTATTAATAATTATAATGAGAACTCCTTTTGGGTTTGTATACTGTCTATTAGACAGTATTTGTGACGTCCCCAAAATAGGTATACAACACCCATTTTGAGTCGTCAAAATACATGGTACAGAAACAACTACAACTTTGTTAATACAATATAAAAATTGTGAGTTTAAATACAAATATTGTCATCTAGACAATATCCACACTCAAATAAGTCCTCATTATAATTATTAATACACTATTCTATAGAATAGTGAGGACTACTAGAACCACTTCTAGAACCATCATTCTACACCCCGACTAGTACTCACTACATTCTCGCCTCCTGAGAAGAAAAATGGAACAACAAGGAAAAGGGTGAGCTCAACTAGCCCAGTAAAGAACATTATGACTAAGATAACATAGAACAAATTATCGTTAGTCTTCAACGGGGAAAAATCTGATAGAATACAATAGATAACAAGATTTAAATCAATCATCGCAGCGAAAATAATAATTCATTAGAAGAGTTAAGTAGAGAATGCAAACTACTATCTTCTATATATGAATTTAAAAGTTCGTCGTCGATATTTTATCCCTGTAACATCAATCAATATATATATATGAAATTAAATATTCATCTTTGCACTACAGGCCAAAGATATTCACCAGTTGGTCATGTTCATCTAAACACCTGTTCATCTTTGCACTACGGGCCAAAGATATTCATCCGAAATCATTAATCTTTGCACTACAGGCCAAAGATATTCAATTATATCATCATTTAGGACGGAGGATGATGAAAAATATTTTAAATGAAACGAATCCAGTGAAACAAAAGAATAAATATTAAGGATTCGTATTTCAGCTATTTCATGTCAAAAAATACCTCATAAATAATCATAGTGGAGTAAAATTCAAGAATGATCAAAACATGGATACAATCAAAGCTAGTATCCATAATAGATATTTTGGACGAAAAATGAAATTTTAATTTTTCTGTGAATAGTGCCGTATTCGTGAATAGTGCCGTATACGTGAATAGTGCCGTATACGTGAATAGTAACTCCGACACCAAAAGATAGAAATTTCACAAAAAAAATTATCATGCTTTGTGAATAGTACTCGTGAATAGTAACTTATGAATAGTAACTCGTGAATAGTAACTCATGAATAGTAACCCCGACATGAAAAAGTTCCAAATTTGATAAAAAGTTCCAACCAATATTTCAGCATAATGATATTGAAGAAAAAATATCATTTAAGAAGAAAATAACATCCCTTACCTTAGCTAGAATAGTACTTCTGGTTGGAATATTAGATATAGTGCTGAAAGTGTTAGGTTTGTAATATTCATGAACGCAATCAAATTGCACAAAATTAGCGGAAGCGTGTAAAATCAGAGTTTTAAAATTTTACAAACCATAAACCCGGATCACCCTTTATGCGTAATTATTAATTAGACGAAAAAGAAAGAACAAGAATCATACCCTTGAAGATCCGAGCTTCCTCAGGTACAAGTTCACCTCCAATTCTTTTCGCATTCAACTTGAATCCACCGGATTTGGTTCCTTCCTTTGATCAACGTTAGCCACCCAAGTGTTTGGCCTCTAGAGGTGATCCACCAAGGAAGAAGAAGAATTCAAGAAGATGGGTATTTGGCTCAAACCCTAATTTTTTATCTCTATAGAAAAAGGGGCGTACTCTCCAACAATTGGAATTACGTATGTTGTTAAAGTCAACAACCTCTACACCCATAATAAGACTCCACTTATTTATAGATGTGAGCAACCCTCCTTAACAATTAAGGAATTGGGTTTTAATTTAATTAATTAAATTCCTTTAATTAATTAGGCTCCCAATCTTATTAGAAATAATTAATTAAACTCTTTTAATTAATTAGCCTCCTAATCTTATTAGGATATACGAGAGTACTTTTATTAATTAATTCCCAAACTCCTTTAGGAATTAAATAATAATAATAATAATAATAAGACTCCTCTTATTAATTTATATTTAATATTTCTAAAATATTAAATAATAAATATTAAGCTATTTAATTTATTCTATCACCATAGATTAAATTAAATATACTTAACTTATTATTACGATTATGCCATTAACTTCTTAAATAATTATTCTTCCTTTTATGGTGTGACCCTTTAAGTTCTTCATATTAAACCGGTTGTGAATAAATCAATTAGAACAATTCTAATCTTATTTAAATAAATAAATTAAACTAATAATTTATTTAAATAAATAATATTTATTCTACAATAGGGATAAGCCTCCCTAGCGATCAACGTCTTTCCAGATAATATAGATTTCAACATTAATCATAAAAGAACCTTTGAGTAAATAGTTACCGTACAATTCAATCCTTCCACCATACAATGTCCCAATTAAATATAAGACATGGAATTTCTGTCAAGTCTTATTTTATTTAATTATATGTATTTCGACTCTTAAATGCACAACTCCAAATAATGCAAATTAGAAACTCCTTTCTAATTTCATTTTGCCTTGGCCAAGGACTACTGGGTTGTCATTTATCGAATCACATAGGACATTTCTCTTCTTTTACTAGAAGTGATAGATTCTTTATTGATCATACATTATCTCCATATATAACTTATTATACCCAAGCATATCCTTTGATATACCCTAAGGGTCTTAAGAAATAAGTCAAAGTATAACTCATCATACACAAGATACTATGATGATCTCAAGTCCAAGGATCACTTGTACTACTATCACTACAGGAATTCCTATTGACATGCAAGTAAAACTCCATTAGGTATTCCTTAGCGAGTCACGTTCAGTGAACTTATTCTCTAATAAGCACCTACATACTTGCTTTAGTGTCTCCACACAAATGATCATGAGATCAATCATCCTCATCCAATGAGCAAGCAACGTATGTACCAATCTATCCGGATTCACTAATCCCCAATTTAGTAATCCAACGATTGGGAACTATTTTAGTTTTAAGCTTTCTAAGAATTTAGATCTCATTAGAATGATCATCATCATTATTCTAAAAGCATTGCTTAAAACTATGGGTTTATCACATATTATAAAATAGCATCATGTAGATAATTAAAAGCATTTAATAAATTAATACTTTTTATTAATAAATGAATAAGATTGTTACAAAGTATATGCTTTATCATCAAACATGATTGGCTTGTGTGCATACTACTTTCAATCTCCCACTTGCACTAAAGCCAATCGCCATGGTATCTCATACCCTTCTTCTCTAATTGACGATTATCCTGCTGTTGGATAAGCTTTAGTTAATGGATATGTAATGTTTTTTTTTTGAGATTCCACTATCTCTATAGTAATTTCCCATCTTTCAATGATTCTTATAATCAAATGAAAGTGCCACAACACATGTTTAGATCCAAGATGAGACTTAGGAACAATTCCTAGTTCTGTAATGAACTTTTAATCCAAACAATCAACTTGCAGCTTCATTTATAGCTATATACTTTTGTCTTTATCACTAAACCAACAACTCTTTGCTGTTTGGAACCTTTCCAATTCACTGCACCACCGTTCAAGGTAACCCTTTACCTTAAAGTGGATTTTCTGTCGTCTTGGTCTGTGTGAAAAACTTGAGTCTGTTAAGCCCTCTAGTTTTAATTCAGACCCACCATGTATTATGATCACATCCTTAGTGTCGGTTAAGTACTTTTAGATGTTTTTCACTGTCTCACAGTGAACTTCTCCAGAATATGACTAATCAACATCAGGTCTCATACATTTCATTGCATACATGATAGTCACTCATGCGATCTCTCTTTTGGAGTCTATGGGGACTATTAAGAGAGATACACTCCATGGCTCATCAACATGAGACATCTCTTGGAGTTTGCCATGCTAAACAACTTTAACATCAAATGAATATACGTTCATTGGGTTAAGTCGAGCTCTTCCCAAATCATTCATGGAGGAATGTTTAGACAACTTTATCTTTACTGATTCTAGCATTGGCATGTCATTCCGTATCCATAGTATATCAACATATAATACTAGGAATGTCACGACGCTCCCACTGACCCTTTTGTACACACTAGGTTCATTCTTGTTTTTGATAAAATCAAACTCTTTTGATTTATTTCATCAAAAACGAATGTTCCATTATTTGAGAAACTTGCTTCAATTCATTTCTCTGAGTGTCTACAACTCTTCCCTCATCGTATGTAACTCTGGATCATCATCTTCTATGATGCGTACCTCATCATCATCATCCATGATGAATCCATACCTCCTAGGTATCTTCGGTACTATTCCAGATTTACGATTCGGTTGTGGTACAATAGGTCTATCTACAGGTTCCTCTTATTTGACTTATAGTATTTTGTTGTTCTCGAACTCTTCAAGATGTATTATCCTCCCACTAGCCCTTTCAATGATAAACACCTTTATCTTAGAAGGTAGTGTGTTTCGCAACAAACACCTTTTGCTAAGTAGGATTATAGAACATATGCCCTAAACTTACTTTAGGATGTCCCACAAATCTATACTTGTCAAATGTTGTCCCAAGCTTATCCTTTGAAACCGTTTCACATAAGTTTGACAACCCCTTATCTTAACATACTTAAGATTAGGAATCCTCCCTGTCCATAACTTTTATGGAGTCTTGGGGCCGGATTTTGAGGTTACCTTTTTCGTAGATAAGCAGCCCTTTCTAGGACATTACTCCAGAAGGATACTGGAATGTCGGTAAAATCATTATGGACCGCACCATGTCCAACAAGGTACAATTTTTCCATTCAGATACATCAATCAATTATTGCGTATCAGGATGTGTCCATTATGAGAAAAACCATTTGAGATGATCTAGAAACCTATTGTACAAGTATTTATTTCTTGATCTAATCAAAGAATCTTAATACTTTGTCAATTTGTTTCATTTCTGAATTCTTTGAACCTTTCAAATAATTCACACTTGTATTTCAACAAATACATACATTCAACTCTTTGAATAATCATCTCCTTTTCTTATACTAGTTTGTTCAATTTGCAAAATATATTTTTCACGTAAGTCAAGTATACAAAATCCATTAAGTAATATTCCAGTTCTATACAAAACATTATTATTATAAATAGAACAACAATTGTTCTTAATTATAATACCAAAGATTTCATTGTCCAATAATAAAATGGAAATAATGTTTCCAACGAGAACTGGAATACAATAACAACTTATTGACTTAATAGACTTACCCGTAGGCATTGCTAAACTATAAGTTCCTATGGCTAATGCAGCAACCTTTACTTTATTTCCCACACATAGGTTTACTTATATTTGTTTAGCTTTCTACTTCTACTTGGTCCCTTCATAAATCTATATTTATGATAACCAAAGTCGGTATCCAATACCCAAGTAGAACCTTGACTTAAAGAAAAATTTATTTTAAATCATGAACAAAATTGTATTTGTAACCGAAACTTCACTAAGCTTCTTTGGTTAGTTTCTGCAAGATGCTTCTCGCAGTTTCTTTCCAGTGTCTAGGCTTATTTCAGTGAAAGCAAACTCCTTTGCTATCCGTATCAGTTTTGTTCTTATTATCCATATTTTTGCCCTTTCTATTTACCTTCTTAGAATCGTTCTTCTTTTCAGAAGATCCTTTGGCCCCTACCAGTAAGACTTGGTCTTTCTTGGTTGGAAAATGACTCTCAACATTTTTCAACATGTTAAGCAAATCAGCGAGGCTGATATCTAGCTCGTTCATATGAAAAATTCACAACAATTGTGAAAGGAGTCCGGAAGTGAGTTCAAGATCAAATCTTGGCTCAACTCTCCATCCATGACAAAACCCATTTGTCCTAATTGATCAATCAAATTGATTATGTTAAGGACTTTTGTCTGTACTATAGTGTCATTGGCCATTCTAGATCGGAAGAGCTCCTTAGATATCTGATATCTATCAGTCCTACTTTCCTCACCATCAACTACTTGATGTGCAGTAGTATAGTATGAGCATCCATAGTTTCATGCTGACGCTGAAGCTTGTTACTCATGGATACGAGCATGATGCATTGAGCCAACTGTGTATCATCTTGCCACTTTCTAAAAGTAGCAATCTCTTCCTCAGAGGCATTGTCTGCAACCATTGCAGGGATAGGCGTATTAAGGACATAAGATAGCTTTTCAGCCATGAAAACTATTCTCAAATTCCTTACCAATCCATTTAATTTGGTCCGGTTAAATAAGCATCTAATATGCTATGCAGTGATAGTAATTTAGACACTGTAAAAATCTGTAAATGAATTTGTAATTAACAACATTTTAACATACATTCTTTTATTAATTACCAAAATAAATTAGGTCTTGTTTTAAATTGGTATCTCCCACTATTTTCTTCAAACTATATTACCCTCACTTATATAGTTCGGCAAAATCCAATTAAAGATATGCTAGTGAGAATAAGGATCCCATTTCAAATGTATATAGCCTTGTGTGTGCGCAACAAACTATATATAAATAAATAGGTAGACAACTCTTGTCAATTACATCAACTATGTAACTCCTTGTATTTTGCCTCTTAAATTATAATTGTCAAGTGTGTGCACATCCGAACTAAAATGATTTAAGTTAAGTCAGACCCAACATTTTAATATAAGTGAAGAAAAAACTACAGCCCTTGTGTGTGCACAACAAAGTAGTAATGTTCAATTCCTTATAAACATCATATGTAATAAAAATAACATCTTAAATATTTAATTCTCGCCTTGTGTGTGCACAACAAACTCATATTAAATATTCAATACTCTATTATTTCTATCATGCTAGAAGGCGACGTTTGATATTCCAAATATCTTTGAACGTTACAACTTAATATAAAATATTTGAGGGGTTTGCTATTAATTTGTCTCATCTTGTTTAGCGCACATGCACATATATATATAAAATACGCGTCATATTAATAAACATGCGAAGCATGTTTGCATAATATATAATATATATATATATATAGTATAAGCATGCACATATAGAATACTATATTCTACCCGGATTGATTATGAACTTTTATTCTAGTTTGGTTCACTAGAGCCACCAACTGAACCAAAAGGTCAAACCCTAGGGGTGCAAGAATTAATATTTAAATATAACTATTACATTTAAACTCGGGCTCCATTACAAACGGGTCTTCAAGCGCTCCTTGCTCTTTGATCTCTAATTTTTCAAAATTAATTCTAACTATTCCTACTACAAAACTATTTAAAAAAAAAATAGAAACCTTGATCAGCAGTCAAGGGGAAATACATAGGAGGGAGATAGAATTTATATTAAGAAAAATTTAGAGAAGACGAGGTACGCAGACCCCATTTTAATAAAACCCATACATTCATATATCCAACTGAAATAAAATCCAATCACATTGGTCAATACTCCATAATCAATCCCATTTATTATCATACACATCACCATATGTATCAATAAATAACATTCATCTCATGAATAATTAACATTTAATATATATATTGATATCATTTAATGGGCAAATTTAGTTAGTATAAAATCTAATTTTGAATCAAAATAAACTCCTTTATTTTAATCCAAATTTAAATCAAAATAAAACTATTTTATTTTAATTTATCCAATTTTGAATAAAATAAACTATTTTATTTTAATCAAAATCTTTAATCAAAATAAACTCCTTTATTTTAATTAATTATGGAATCCAATTCCATGTAAAAAATAAAACTCCTTTATTTAAGGAAATACGGATTTTCTTTCTTATTCACAAATAAACTCCTTTATTTTGAATAATATGAAATCTTATTTCATATTTAAATAAACTTCTTTATTTAAGGAAATTAGGATTCTCTTTCCTATTCACAAATAAACTCTTTTATTTTGAATAATATGAAATCTTATTTCATATTTAAATAAACTCCTTTATTTAAAGAAATTAGGATTCTCTTTCCTATTCACAAATAAACTCTTTTATTTTGAATAATATGATATCTTATTTCATATTTAAATAAACTCCTTTATTTAAGGAAACATAGAATCCAATTTTAACTCCAATTAGTTATCATGGAATCAAATTCCAACTCTAATTAGCTAGCATGAAATCTAATTTTAAAATTAAAATAAATCTTTTATTTTAATAATAAAATAATTAAAAATAATATATATAACCGAACCATCATGAAACCACGTGACTATTAATCAGCCTGGGCATTAGGTGATCATGAATCAAGTAAGAAGGAATCAGGAGGATGTATATACATATAATAATAAAATATGATTTCCTGGATGACATGGAAGTAATGTATATCATATATATAATATAATAACTTTAAATTAATGGCCGCAAATCACATTGAATCACGGAAATCCGTGAATCATCCTGCAACCTTTATTATTTCCATATCATAATTGATTACATCTCATAACAGCAACATTATGTGATAATAGAATCTTATCCTTAGCCACGTGAATCATTAACTAATTCACAGGAGAAAAAAAAACAGTTCGGTATATCAAGTATCCGGAAATTGTTTTATTTTTTTTATTTATTTAATTTTATATAATAAATTATGCCCAATTAAATTGTTCTAAACACATATCAATATACATATCAAATTAAAATAATTAATAATTTTCATAAAGGTTTGGCTCTGATGCCACTGTTAGGTTTGTAATATTCATGAACGCAATCAAATTGCACAAAATTAGAGGAAGCGTGTAAAATCAGAGTTTTAAAATTTTACAAACCATAAACCCGGATCACCCTTTATGCGTAATTATTAATTAGACGAAAAAGAAAGAACAAGAATCATACCCTTGAAGATCCGAGCTTCCTTAGGTACAAGTTCACCTCCAATCCTTTTCGCGTTCAATTTGAATCTACGGGATTTGGTTCCTTCCTTTGATCAACGTTAGCCACCCAAGTGTTTGGTCTCTAGAGGTGATCCACCAAGGAAGAAGAAGAATTCAAGAAGATGGATATTTGGCTCAAACCCTAATTTTCTATCTCTATAGAAAAAGGGGAGTACTTTCCAACAATTGGAATTACGTATGTTGTTAAAGTCAACAACCTCTACATCCATAATAAGACTCCTCTTATTTATAGATGTGGGCAACCCTCCTTAACAATTAAGGAATTGAGTTTTATTTTAATTAATTAAATTCCTTTAATTAATTAGGCTCCCAATCTTATTAGGAATAATTAATTAAACTCTTTTAATTAATTAGCCTCCTAATCTTATTAGGATATACGAGAGTACTTTTATTAATTAATTCCCAAACTCCTTTAGGAATTAAATAATAATAATAATAATAATAATAATAATAATAATAATAATAATAATAAGACTCCTCTTATTAATTTATATTTAATATTTCTAAAATATTAAATAATAAATATTAAGCTATTTAATTTATTCTATCACCATAGATTAAATTAAATATATTTAACTTATTATTACGATTATGCCATTAACTTCTTAAATAATTATTCTTCCTTTTATGGTGTGACCCTTTAGGTTCTCCATATTAAACCGGTTGTGAATAAATCAATTAGAACAATTCTAATCTTATTTAAATAAATAAATTAAACTAATAATTTATTTAAATAAATAATATTTATTCTACAATAGGGATAAGCCTCCCTAGCGATCAACGTCTTTCCAGATAATATAGATTTCAACATTAATCATAAAAGAACCTTTGAGTAAATAGTTACCGTACAATTCAATCCTTCCACCATACAATGTCCCAATTAAATATAAGACATGGAATTTCTGTCAAGTCTTATTTTATTTAATTATATGTATTTCGACTCTTAAATGCACAACTCCAAATAATGCAAATTAGAAACTCCTTTCTAATTTCATTTTGCCTTGGCCAAGGACTACTGGGTTGTCATTTATCGAATCACATAGGACATTTCTCTTCTTTTACTAGAAGTGGTAGATTCTTTATTGATCATACATTATCTCCATATATAACTTATTATACCCAAGCATATCCTTTGATATACCCTAAGGGTCTTAAGGAATAAGTCAAAGTATAACTCATCATACACAAGATACTATGATGATCTCAAGTCCAAGGATCACTTGTACTACTATCACTACAGGAATTCCTATTGACATGCAAGTAAAACTCCATTAGGTATTCCTTAGCGAGTCACGTTCAGTTAACTTATTCTCTAATAAGCACCTACATACTTGCTTTAGTGTCTCCACACAAATGATCATGAGATCAATCATCCTCATCCAATGAGCAAGCAACGTATGTACCAATCTATCCGGATTCACTAATCCCCAATTTAGTAATCCAACGATTGGGAACTATTTTAGTTTTAAGCTTTCTAAGAATTTAGATCTCATTAGAATGATCATCATCATTATTCTAAAAGCATTGCTTAAAACTATGGGTTTATCACATATTATAAAATAGCATCATGTAGATAATTAAAAGCATTTAATAAATTAATACTTTTTATTAATAAATGAATAAGATTGTTACAAAGTATATGCTTTATCATCAAACATGATTGGCTTGTGTGCATACTACTTTCAGAAAGAACTTGCACCGTATAGCAATACTCAAAGTACTAAAATACTCACAAATACGCTCGATATTATAGAGAGAGAAAGAGAGAGAAATCTTTAGTTTCTGGTGTAATTTTCAATTCTAACCTAAGCACCCTATTTATAAAAAAAAATGCTTAGAACAACAAAGCAGAAAATTTAATATAATATTAATATAATTATACAAATTTTCCTTAGCCCACCTTTTGGTCAAAAACACCAGCCACACATGTTAATGATGTCCAAGAAAATACAAAAAACATTTTTCTAACAAAAATAATTTAAACTCCAAAAATCAATTCACACCCGATATACCGAAACTTCAATAATTCACAATAAATAGCCCTTTATCAAAAAATTCGAATCTCCCGACTTAATATAGGAAATTCAATTCTGTACAACTTTGTAGAAGAAAGTGTTTCCAAATTCCAAATAGAAATTGACCGAAATCCACATACGGACGATTTTTCAGGCTATAATCAAATTTCAGTCAAGAAATGAGGTCCACCGACACACAAAATATGTGTTAATAATTTAATGCAACAAAAATACTCTTTCTCCTCATATAATCATATATCCCATATTCAGTGTAAAAATATCATCACTATTCTATTATAATAATATAATAAAATATTATTTTATCAGAAAAGATAAAATATCAATTTTTAACAATTGTCACTTTAAAAAATTTCTCCATCTATATCTACATAAAATCAATATTTTCATCATCATATAAATCAATAATTAATTATTCACAAATAATATTACAGAATCACAATATTGTCAACCACGCAGTTCCTAGGAAAGAGGGGGCTTTCCAATAAGAATTTCTCTTTACTGGCGCGCAATTAGGTGATCAAACCTCTCCTTAGACAGAACTTTCTAGACATTGCGAATAATGTTATCTAATAATATTATTCAGATAATATGAATTATTGCTCCGATAATAGAAAATGCTGTGTAGTGACAATTATTGAAACAACAGTAATATAAAATATCAACGCAGCAATTATTGAATCAATAAAATCAAATACTGAACAATAATTACTGTAACAATTATTGAGTAGTGCCTTCTTACGTAAGAATCAATAATTGGTGCAATACTGTGTGCTATTGTGCAACAACGCGTATTACTGTGTTTTAACAACCAGGTATTCCAACAGTATTAACGGTAACAACTGCGCCGTTATTTATTAACAACTTATACTTGTCGTTTTCTTCATCCAATCGCTTTCCGTTATGGGCCTATAAAAGACTGCGCCGTCGTACGAATATTCCCCGGCAGCAAGAATATTCCACGACCAAACGAATATTCCCCGACAACAATGAATATTTTATAACCACTTGCTTATTTAAAATATTTGCTCATTTTACCCATAACTAACCACATTAATCAAATCAACCCCTTACTATTTCAAAATAATAAATAGAGAAAATTAAATCTTCATTTATAAAAAGTTGGGGCCTTACAACCTCACCTCCTTATGAAATTTCGTCCTCGAAATTGACGTACGTACCTGGCATTTCGAAAAGGTGAAAATACCTCGCTTTCATTTCTAATTCCAACTCCCAGGTTATTTTTTAATAGCATAGTTCCTTCAAGAGACTTTAACTTGTGGTATGACCTTCGTGCGTAGGACATGCTCTATCCTATCCAAGATCTTGATAGGTACCTCCTCGTACGTTAAGTTTTCGGCTATCTTGTCCGGTTCTAACTCAATAATGTGGTTCGGGTCATCCACATATTTACGTAACATCGATACGTGAAAAATGTTTTGAACACACGTCATACTTGGCTGTAAAACGAGTCTATAGACCACAGTTCCTATTCGATCGAGGATTTCAAATGGACTAATAAATCGAAGGTTTGAGCTTTCCTCACATCGCCGATTCTCGCTTTTGGAATAACGACTTCTTTCATCTTCTTCTTCATATTCATCAACTCTAAGTCTGTAGCTTAAGCAGCTTTAAATTTATCAATTAAAGTCGTTTTTAATCGTATATTTACTATCTTCACGTAGGTTCATATATTCGCACTTATAAACGCATACGATCTTCTGCTCAACGCGTCAGCTACCACGTTCGCTTTTCCTACGATGGTATTGAATGGTATAATCGTAATCTTAAACAGCTCGAGCCAACGTCGTTGCCGCATGTTGAGTTCTTAGAAGCTCTTCTCACATTCCTTGCTCCATTTGAATTTTATATCTTTTCGAGTCAGCTCAGTTAATAGAGTAGCGATTCGAGAAAATCTTTCCCCAAAATCTTCGATAATAACCAACTAAGCATAGAAAGCTACGTATTTTGATTACCGACTTAGGTTGCTCTCAAATGTGACTCATATCCCAATCTTGGATAGCACGTCACAATGACACCTATCAGTTTACTACCGCACGAATATGGCATCCCCTACGGAGAGTCTGGCTTTGGTGCATTCCACAAAGGAAGTCACCAAATAAAAGCTTAGGTACCAAATTCTATAGTTGAATTTTTAACTCCTGAAGTTCAATAGGAGCCATGAGATTTTAGAAATGGGTTTTGTACCGGGTTCAAAGTCGATACAAAATTCAATATCACACTTTGGGAGTAAGCCAAGAAATTCTTCAGGAAATACATCAAGAAATTTACTAACAATAGAAATATCATTCAAATCTGACATATTTTTGTTCAAGTCCATAACATGGGCTAAGAAAACTTAACATCCATTTTTCAATAAACTAATGACTTTATGGCTTGATATGAAAGTGTTTGACTTCAATGGTTTGGTTGCTTGAATTCGAATAACAGGTTGTTTAGGAATATAAAAACTAACAACCTTACAAAAGCAATCAATTTTAGCATGATGAGTGGCTGACCAATCAATCCCTAAGGTCACATCAAATGCAAGAATTTTTAAAGATATAAGATCAACAGGTAATGTGATAGTGCCAACTTGAATCAAACAAGATTTATAAACAGTGGATGTGATGAAAGTTTCTCCTAACGGAGTTTCCACAGATAGGTCAAAGTCTAATTTTCTCCAGAGTCAAGTTTAAACGTTGAGCACAAGCAGGAGAGATAAATGAATGGGTAGAACCGGTATCTAATAAGGTATAAACTTTGTAAGAATTTATAATTAACTAACCCGTGCTAACTTCGTTCGGGTTACTCACTTTCTGACCGGTCACTACAAACGCTCTTCCAGGAATCGTTGACTTTGTCTTTTCCGTATCCGCCTTTGGTTCCACCGTTTCAGCTGGACTTGATTTCGCTACAGGACAAAATTGAGCAATGTGACCATCTTTTCCACAACTAAAACATACCTT
Organism: Panax japonicus; assembly: GCA_020205505.1. Lineage (NCBI taxonomy): Eukaryota > Viridiplantae > Streptophyta > Magnoliopsida > Apiales > Araliaceae > Panax > Panax japonicus. The sequence goes on from CM035109.1 coordinate 13,228,421, forward strand.
GGAAGGTTGTGAACGGTTTGGACTTATATGTCCCTCCTCTCGGCATTTGTAGCATCTAACTGGCGGTCGTTCTTTCCCCCCTAGAATTTGTTGTTGGTGCTGGTGCTACTGCCGACGTCTTCTCATCATCGTTAAATCTTCTCTTCTTAGATCAGACATCTCTTTCCATAATATCAACGCGTCGTGCGGATTTTACCCATACATCACTCATTCTCACTCGTTCAGTTATTTCTTCTTTCAGCTCAGATTCCAGCTTTATCATATTATACTCTGCCAAAGAGTGCTTCTGTTCAAGCATCACATATCGGGTAACACAAGCTTGAATTGTTGCATCCTTTTGTTCCATGACCGCCTTCCGTTCTTTAGCCTGCTCTTCTAACTCATGAATACGATTTTGCAATTCTACATTTTGATCATAAAATACCTCTAATAAATTCTCCTCAGGTATCTTTTTTTTTTCTTCTTCCTCCTCACTCTCAGCTGTTACCTCTGCGACTATGTCGGGTGCAACTATCAATTCTTCACTCACCATATGGATATCTCTAATTCCTTCTTCGCCTGACATCACATTAGCCTGGTTGGTGACTAAAGGTGTCTCCACAATCTCATTCACTCTATTGTTAACGTTCTCAGTTGCGATTCTTAAATGCTGCCATAAAACAAGGGTTAATTAAATAAATTAACAAATCACATAATACCCCTATATTATGACCGACCAACAAATAAGCTTAGGTAGGACACACTAGCGAATGATTTACTCGTCTCTCCCCTCCTAGTTCTATTCCCCGATCTCCGCCAGAGATCATATCCCTAAGCTCTGATACCAACTGTGACGCCCCCAAAATAGGTATACAACACCCATTCTGAGTCGTCAAAATACATGGTACAAAAATAACTATAACTTTATTAATACAATATAAAAACTGTGAGTTTAAATATAAACATTGTCATCTAGAAAATATCTACACTCAAATAAGTCCTAATTATAATTATTAATACACTATTCTACAGATTAATGAGGACTACTAGAAACACTTCTAGAACCATCATTCCACACCCCGACTAGTATTCGCTACATTCTCGCCTCCTGAGAAGAAAAATGGAACAACAAGGAAAAGGGTGAGCTCAACTAGCCCAGTAAAGAAAATTATGACTAAGATAACATAGAACAAATTATCGTTAGTCTTCAATAGGGAAAAATCTGATAGAATACAATAGACAACCAGTTTTAAATCAATCCTCAAAGCGGAAATAATAATTCATTAGAAGAGTTAAGTAGAGAATGCAAACTACTATCTTCTATATATGAATTTAAAAGTTCGTCCTCGATATTTTATCCATGTAACATCAATCAATATATATATCTGGAATTAAATATTCATCTTTGCACTACAGGCCAAAGATATTCACCAGTTGGTCATGTTCGTCTAAACACATGTTCATCTTTGCACTACGGGCCAAAGATATTCATCAAAAATCATTAATCTTTGCACTACAGGCCAAAGATATTCAATTATATCATCATTTAGGACGGAGGATGATGAATTTTTTTTAAATGAAATGAATCCAGTGAAACAAAAGAATAAATATTAAGGATTCATATTTCAGCTATTTCATGTCCAAAATACCTCATAAATAATCATAGTGGAGTAAAATTCAAGAATGATCAAAACATGGATACAATCAAAGCTAGTATCCATAATAAATATTTTGGACGAAAAACGAAAATTTAATTTTTTTGTGAATAGTGCAGTATTCGTGAATAGTATCGTATACGTGAATAGTACCGTATACGTGAATAGTAACTCTGACACCAAAATATAGAAATTTCACAAAAATATCATCATGCTTCGTGAATAGTACTCATAAATAGTAACTCATGAATAGTAACTAGTGGATAGTAACTCATGAATAGTAATCCCGACGTGAAAAAGTTTCAAATTTGATAAAAAGTTCCAACCAATATTTCATCATAATGATATTGAAGAAATAATATCATTTGAGAAGAAAATAACATCCCTTACCTTAGCCAGAATAGTACTTCTGGTTGGAATATTAGATATAGTGCTGAAAGAACTTGCACCGTATAGCAATACTCAAAGTACTAAAATACTCACAAATACGCTCGATATTATAGAGAGAGAAAGAGAGAGAAATCTTTAGTTTCTGGTGTGATTTTCAATTCTAACCTAAACACCCTATTTATAGAAAAATGCTTAGAACACCAAAGTAGAAAATTTAATATAATATTAATATAATTATACATATTTTCCTTAGCCCACCTTTTGGTTAAAAACACCAGCCACACATGTTAATGATGTCCAAGAAAATATAAAAAACGTTTTTCTAACCAAAATAATTTAAACTCCAAAAATAAATTCACACCCGATATACCGAAACTTCAATAATTCACAATAAATAGCTCTTTTATCAAAAAATTCAAACCTCGCAAATTTTTATAGGAAATTCAATTCTCTACAACTTTGTAGAAGAAAGTGTTTCCAAATTCTAAACAGAAATTGACCGAAATCCACATACGGATTATTTTTCAAGCTATAATCAAGTTTCAGTCAAGAAATGAGGTCCCACCGACACACAAAATATGTGTTAATCATTTAATGTAACAAAAATACTCTTTCTCCTCATATACTTATATATCCCACATTCATTGTAAAAATATCATCACTATTATATTATAATAATATAATAAAATATTATTTTATCAGAAAAGATAAAATATCAATTTTTAACAATTGTCACTTTAAAATTTTTCTCCATCTATATCTACATAAAATCAATATTTTTCTCATCATATAAATAAATAATTTATTATTCACAAATAATATTACAGAATCACAATATTGACAACCTCGCAGTTCCTAGGAAAGAGGGAGCTTTCCAATAAGAATTTCTCCTTACTGGCGCGCAATTAGGTGACCAAACCTCTCCTTAGACAGAACTTTCTAGTCATTGCCAATAATGTTATCTAATAATATTATTAAGATAATATGAATTATTGCTCCGATAATGGAAAATACTGTGTAGTGACAATTATTGAAATAACAGTAATATAAAATATCAACGCAGTAATTATTGAATCAATAAAATCAAATACTGAACAGTAATTACTGTAACAATTATTGAGTAGTGCCTTCTTACGTAAGAATCAATAATTGGTGCAATACCATGTGCTACTGTGCAACAACGCGTATTACTGTGTTTTTACCACCAGGTATTCCAACAGTATTAACGATAATAACTGCGCCGTTATTTATAAACAACTTATACTTGTCGTTTTCTTCATCTAATCGCTTTCCGTTATGGGCCCATAAAAAACTGTGTCATCGTACAAATATTCCCCGACAACAAGAATATTCCACGACCAAACGAATATTCCCCGACAACAATGAATATTTTATAACCACTTACTTATTTAAAATATTTGTGCATTTTACCCATAACTAACCACATTAATCAAATCAACCCCTTACTATTTCAAAATAATAAATAGAGAAAATTAAATCTTCATTTATAAAAAGTTGGGGCCTTACAGTATTTGTATTTAAACTCACAGTATATGTGTTGTCGTATTTTGCACGACAATTATATTGGTGAAGTTGTATTTGTTTCTGTACCATATATTTGGCGACTCAGAATGGGTGATGTATACCTATTTTGGGGGCGTCAGACTGAGGATGGTCAAAGTCAACAGCAGGCCAACCTCAAAGATAACCATGAGAAAAGACTGCTACAACTGTGCGAAAACTTGAGATAACCCCGGGAGGGGCAAAATGGTTATTTTGCCAACTCAACTTCAACTCAAATTAAATACACTCATTTCAACTCAAATTTCTTCAAAAGAAGTCCCACAATAACCATATCTTAACTTCCGAGCCCAAACTACGCAAAACTACTCAACGGACTGCTTGACGGAAACCCGAAAATACCATTTTGGTCATGGACACATCTTCCTATATTCAAAAATGGCAAATCACATGTCATTTCATAGCCCTTAGAATGAGCTTTTCGGAATGGTATGACACGCTTCCATCGGACTCCCGGATTGAAAGTTATGAAGGTTCAAGCGAACAGTGCATTGTCTGAGTACACGTACTTCGAGACAACAGGACCCACATTGCCCGGGGCACCCCGGGCAACTGCAGGTACACCTGATGCTGCCGCAGGTACACCTGCAGCTCCCCCCTCTATAAATAGTGGGCTTGGGGTGGCCATTTTGTAAGAGAAAAAGGCGAGAAAGTCTGTCCAATTTGCTCTGTACACACTATAAATAGAGTACTTTCTCATTTCAAACACTTATGAGCTTATATTTGATTACTTTTTACCAGTGGGAACCGAGTTTTCATCCATTTAAAACTATTGAAGTCTTCTTTGGCAGTCCACTGCAAGCCTTCTTACATTACTTTAAGCCATTTCTACACTTTTTACACACACCATTATTCACGTTGAGAGTCGTGTAGCGTTTGTATACCCGGACTTCGATCCGTGGCTTTTTATTTCTTTTGTATATATATATATATATATATATATGTATGTATATATATATAAACTGTTATCGAACTCTGTTCAGTGAGCCTGGATTTATATCCGGAGCGTTTATTGCTTTTATATATATATATATATATATATATATATATATATATATATATATATATATATACTTATATAAAAACTGTTATCGAACTCTGTTCAGTGAGCCTGGATTTATATCCGGAGCATTTATTACTTATATATATATATATATATATATATATATATATACTTATATATAAACTGTTATCGAACTTTGTTCGGTGATCCTGAATTTTATATCCAGTGCGTTTACTTCTTTTATATATATATATATATATATATATATATATATATATTATTTCCATCAAACTCTGTTTGATTGAGCCTGGATATAATATCTTATGCGTTTACAGCTTATATATATATGTATATATATATTTACATTTCTGTCAGGCCTGGAGTTTACTTCGTGGCCTTTTACTGCTTTATTTACATTTCGTCCCGCCTGGAGTTTACTTCGTGGCGGTTGATCATTTCTATATTTATATTTACAGCTTTTATATATTTATATTTCATCATGCCTGGAGTTTACTTCATGGCGGTTGATCGTCTCCATATATATATATATTTACAACTTTTATATATTTACATTTCCAATCCCCCAAGGAGTTTACTTTGTGGTGGTTGATCATTATATATATATATATATATATATATATATATATATATATATTTACAGTTTATATATATATAACTGTTTACAACTTTCATACAAACTGCAACATCATGTGAGCTTAGGAATCATGTGATCACAGATTCAGTCTACTGAATCTAGATTCGGTTCCTGTGATGGACATTTTTAGATGTACATGGCTTGTAAATTATTCACGGTGTTTGAATTTCCTTAGACGACTCTCATGCCCACAAGGAATTCGTTACTGCTTTTTATCTTATTTTCTCAAAGATGCTTCGCATCTCGAAAAAAAAATTCAATCCAGCCGAACCCACAATAAAATGGAAATATCAAAGGCCTCAATTACTATTGAGCATAAAGGTTTGAAAAAACCTCTTTTACAAAACATCATTGCTATCTCTTGTTAAAACTGAACTTTTATACAAAATTCAAACCCTTTGTATATAGGTACAAACGAGGCATAGCACTACATCTAGATAATTGCACATTGACCCACACACACACACATTCAGATAATAGTTTAATTGAAAAGTGGCGGTCACCGTGGTAACACGGATTTCGGGGGTGCCTAACACCTTCCCTCCGCATAATCAAGTCCCCGGACCCTAACGAATCTCAGTTTCACAGACAAGTTAAGCAGTGTCACATCACTAGGTCAATGTGCAAACTCTTTCTCGGTTGAGTTGGTGCAACCATTTAAAAATACCAACTGGCGACTCTTACAGTCCAATCGTCGACATATACATGTCGGACCTTTTCACAACTTTTTTTTTCCAAACAAATCTCACCTAACACGAGAACACCAAAAGACAAGAACAGAAAAGGGACAAATAAAAATCCCGACGTCGACAGCTGGCGACTCTGCTGGGGACATCCAGTAAGAGGGCTTAAGCCACTGTTACAAACTTTTCAAAACCCTTATCTGCTTGTATGTGGATGTTTCATTTACATTTGAATGAATTTGTACGAATGCATTTACTTATTACACTTAGTGCTTCGCACCATATCTGCTTGTGATATTAGTGCTTCGCATATGTTATCATTTCCATACGGTGAGACACGTTGTATGTGAATGTATGTTGTATGGTCCCTCCACCAGGAGGTTATCCTGTCAGTGTTTGATTACTGGACTTGTAGGGAGACTAATTCCAACGGGGCTGAGGAAATGCACCACCCAAATTTGCTCCAGTTGAAAGACCGGATTAACTTCCCGTCAAGTAAATTTCGATGATTTGGGAACCTTCATGCCGAAAACCTGCGAGAGTAACCTAAGATAGGTTAGCCTCTGATAAACCAAACACGGAGGGAAGTCTCTTCATACTTTCCCATTTCAATTACTTGTAAATTCATTTCAATGTCAATCATAATGTAATGGAAAATATAAAGGAATATGTGTACATGCATTCCCTTTCATATCAAAACCTATCATGTTATATTGTCATTAAAACAACTAACATCTGCTTTGCAGGGTAATACTCCTAAACGGACACATTACATAGCATGTAACATTTCTACAGACTAAACTACATAAGTCTTTTTGTAGGGAAACAATTGGTCATGTTACCCGATCAAAGTCTAAAAAGGCAATAAGCCTATAGCCAAGCATGGCTACATCTGGCCAGTCTAATCCTACTCCTGTCTCTCTCAAGGAGTTCAAAGGATTAAGCAATCAAATTACAAAGTTGGATGTTCTGCTCAAAGAACTACACAAGTCCACTCAGGGTCCAAAAATACCCATCCACATAGAATCCTCTGCACATGGAGGAACCAGGGTCTGGACAAAGAAGTTCCAGTACCTTAGTATCAGTCTAATAAGACTAACAAAACCCCTGAAATCACCCCTCTTAAAGAAGAGCATACGCCGGTTCCTTCATCTTCAAGGCGATTGCCCAAATCTACAGAAGCTGAATCTATACAGACTTCAGTAAAGGTTCCTGCCCGTGTGGTAGCTATGTTATTTCCTAAGCCGATACCGGTCAAAGGAAAGGAATTCTTGATACCAGATCCAGAAGCGGAGGAAAAGGATAGGAGGCGTAAGCTGGACATTGCCAGGCGCTTATCAAACATACGTATCATAGTCCATATGGAGGATACGAATAGAGACATCCCAGATGATGATTGTCCAGACATCATGGTCATCATTCGGAAGAAGGATGACGATAACAACCCCTTTATCATAGCCATCCACCAGGACTTCACCCTTGGCAATTGGAGCAGAACTCCTTGCATTTGTCGATGAGGGTAAAAAGGGCAGAAACTCCCTCTGCCCTGTAGATAGCAATATTTGCTTACTTTTTCTGTACAATATTAGCGGTTATTTTTGTCATTACATGCTAACACTTTGTATGATTAAACAATTTCATGTATTAAGTGAAAACATTTTGTTCCAGGACTCTAAATTTATATGATGAGGCGCCTATTCTCCATAAGGACTGTAACTTTGATGCAAAGTTGGACTCCGACTTGATGGAAATACAAGAGGACTATGAGATACCTCAGGAGATCAAAGAATGGGTCGAAGACAAACCCAAGCCTAATCTTGATCAAACCACCTCTTTTAACCTCAGAACCTCAGAAAACCCCACAAATCCAGATTGGTACGAACCTCACTCCAAATCAAAGGAATGACATGGTTACTCTATTGACCCAATTCCAGGATGTGTTGCATGGTCTCATGAAGACATGATCGGTTTGTCCACTGACATTGTCATTCATCGCCTCCCTATAAAAGAGGGATTCAAGCCAGTCAGGCAAAAGCTCAGGCGATTAAAATCGGAGTGGAGTTTAAAAGTTAAAGAAGAAATTGTGAAATAATTTCAAGCCAGCGTTATCATGGTGTCAACATACCCTGAATGGCTATCCAACATAGTCCCCGTGCCTAAACCAGAGGAAAGGTGGGAGTTTACGTGGATTACAGGGATCTGAATAAAGCTTGCCTCAAGGATAGCTTTCCTGTGCCATTCATCCACATACTCATTGAAAATATAACTCAATATGACTTGTACTCATTTGCTGATTGTTTTGTGGGGTACCATCAAATCATGGTTGCTGAAGTGAATCGTGAGAAAACTGCATTCATCACTCTTTGGGGAACATTTTGCTACAGACGGTTCTCATTCAGCCTCATTAATGCCGGAGCTACCTACCAGCGAGCCATAATAGCTTTTTTCTATGACTTAATGCATAAAGAGATAGAGATCTATGTGGATGACATCATTGTCAATTCCCGAAGGGAGGAAGACCACCTAGACCATCTCAGAAAGCTTTTCAATAGGTTGCGTAAGTACAAATTGAAGTTGAATCCAGCCAAGTGCGCCTTTGGCATTAAATCAGGCAAGTTTCTAGGATTCCTAGTCAGCCACAAAGGGATTGAGCTGGATCCCACCAAAATATAGGCCATCACGGAAATGCCCATTCCTCAGACAGAGAAGGAAATACAGGGATTTTTGGGAAAGATCAACTTCATCAGCCGATTCATTTCCCAACTCAAAGCAATCTGTGAGCATATTTTCAAGTTGTTAAGGAAGAACTCCTCCATAAAATGGAATGGTGCCTTCCTTACAATCAAAGAGCAGTTTTTGTACCACCCAGGGATAATGTTCCCCTATTCATGTACCTGTCCATCAATGACAATGGCATGGGCTATATGCTGGCACAGAAAGATGATAGAGGCCAAGAACGAGCTATCTACTACCTCAACAAGAGATTCAGTAGCAGTGAACACAAGTGCACTCCGATTGAGAAAACTTGGTATGCTTTAGCATGGGCTTCCATGAGGTTACATCATTACCTCCATGGTCACACAACCCACCTCATATCCCGTGTGGATCCTCTTAAATACATGTTCAGCAAACCCATATTGAATTGCCGACTGTCCAGATGGCAGTTGATCCTACAATAATTTGACATTGTCTACGTGAAGCAAATGTTCATCAAAGGTCAAGGAATTGTGGATCAATTGGCCGCCGCACCTTCAGAGGATTTCAAACCCTTGGAAACATACTTCCCTAATGAAGGGGTAATGACAGTTCAGCAACACCGTTAGTACGATACACACCAATCATGGAAGATGTATTTTGATGGAGCTGTAAATATGGAAGGTTCTGGGGCTGGAGCAGTTCTAGTATCCGTTACGGGGGAGCAGTATCCCGTCGCCGTCAAATTGTAGTTTACCAACACTAACAATACAGTTGAGTATGAAGGCTGTATCATGGGGCTAAAACTTGCTCAATCAGTGGGCATCAGACGGTTAACTCTCTTTGGAGATTCAGAGTTGGTAATCAAATAAACCACATGAATCTATCACACTAAAGGTCTATACTTGTTGCCTTACCATCGGCAAGTTCTATAGATGGCCTCGGAGTTTGAAGAAATATCCTTCATCCATATTCCTCGGAATAGGAATGACTTTGCGGATGCGCTAGCAACCTTGGCCTCCTTGATCAACATACTTGACAAGGAAAACATGCCAATCATCACATTTACCCGACAAAAGGCTCCAGCCTATGGGAATGACATTGGAGAAGTATCAGATGAGCTACCTCCCATTCACACCCTTTGTATCAGCATATCAAGGAGTATCTGCAAGATGGATCTACACCCGCTAAGGCGAGCTCGACTGAAAGAAGGCGGATCCATCGACTGGCTATAACGTTCTACCTGAATGGAGATGCACTCTACAAAAGAGATGCAGGACTAGGTCTCCTCAGATGTCTAGACAAAAACCAAACCCAGAGGCTCATGGATGAAATCCATGGTGGAGTATGTGGCCCACAAATGAGTGGCCCTCTACTTGTAAAGAAGATCCTCAGAACAGGGCATTACTGGCTCTCTCTCAAAGCTAACTGTAAGGATCACATTAAGAGATGTTATCAGTGCCTAATTCATGGGAATGATATCCACGCCCCTCCGTGGGAGCTCCACAATATGAGTTCGCCTTGGCCCTTCTTAATGTGGGGAATGGACATGATCGGGCCCATCAAGCTAAAAGCTAGTAATGGGAATCAGTTTATCCTTACCATGATCGACTACTTCACCAAATGGGTAGAAGCAGCCTCCTTCCCTAGGGTTACCAAAGAAGTCATCATTACTTTCATCAGAAACAATGTCATTTGTTGATATGGACAACCAGAGGTAATTGTATCAGACTATCCTAAGAACCTCAACAACAAAATGGAGGAATTGTGCAGTAAATTCCACATCAAACACCTCAAATCCGTCATCTACCGTCCAAAGATGAATGATGTTGCTGAAGCGGCTAAAAAAACATCAAGAAAATCATGCAAAAGATGTCCTCCAACCACAAAGGATGGCCTGACTTATTGCCTCTGACTCTGTTAGCCTACAGAACATCCATGTGCACTTCCACTGGGGCAACCCCCTACGCATTAACCTATGGGATGGAAATAGTTCTCCCTATAGAAGTGGAAATAGAATCCCTCAAAGTATTGATAGACGCTCAGCTGGATGAAGACCAATGGCTACAAGATAGGTATCATAAATTATCTCTAATAGACGAAAGGCGAGTCGCTGCCATCTTCTATGGTCAATATATCAATAAAGGATCGCCAGATCCTACAACAAAAAAGTCCAGCTACGACAATTCAAACAACATGACCTAGTCTTAAAGAAGGTTCTTGACAACCAAGATCAGTCCAAGGGAAAATTCACCCCAAAATGGGAAGGTCTGTTTGTTGTCAAGAAGGTATTGATATGAGGAACTCTTAGATTACAAGAAATGGATGGCGATGAATTTCCACAACTCATCAACTCGGACACCGTAAAATGGTACTATGTCTAAAGTTACCAGCAAACCATCATCTTAGGTTTGGATCATCAGATCACCAATCAGTTCAGGTTTTCTAAACCTTTCTCATTATATACAACCTTTCTTCACATCTGTTTGCCCCATCAGGGATAAACACACCTTCTAACCAGCAGCCTGGTTTTGGATCATCAGATCTATCCCTCACCTCAGGTTACCCCACCAGGGATTAAACCTTTCACACCTTCAGTTTATCCCGCCAGGGATAAAACCTTTCGCACTTCCAATTTGTCCTGTACATGGTATCAAACTTTTCATCTGAAGTCTGTCCTGTATAAGGGGTGAACTACGCAGACCTGATCTCCCCAATACACTGGAGTACGTAGGCAACCATTTTTATGGTTCGGTCTCACCACATAAAAAATAAAAATAAACACACTCCTATCTATAATCACATACAGAAACCAGTCCCAAGACACAAAAGGGTAAGGAATACACACATATCAACGATCCATTCTAAAAAATCCTGAGACATCTCAATTTCCGTCCATCAAGGAGGAGTTCAAAATACATCAAGATCACAAGCCCTGGAAGACAAGAAACTATCAAGCAAGTAACAAGGCATAACTAAAAGGGAAGTGAATCAAAATATATTTCCCTGCCATATATAATACGGTTGGATATATACAATGTGTCCTGTACATGACAAAAATAGCTAAGCTAGTCTATACAGGAAAATCAAAGCTAATCTACAAACTAGTGGATAAGCGAGCCATCAAATCTAACGTGGCATCCCTCTCAAAAGAAGGAGGTAACGCTGTGATCTCCTTCCCAAGGGTCTCTACACGAGCCAATATACCTACAGCCAACTGCATTCGATATCTCAGGCAGATATAGCGTTATCCCGCTCAGCAACAGCAGTATCCCTATGAGTTAGAGCATCATCTCTTTAACAGAGCGACATCTCTACCAAAAAGAGCTATCAACATCAAAGCCCAAATCCATTACCTGTTTACTATATGGTACAGAGTTAAAAGCCTCTCGCGATCTCGACATCTTATCAGCCCATTTGTCAAACCAACTACCCCAGACAACAATCCAGGCTCGGCCAATTTCAAAATTGGCGACAACCTGATATTGGGTCCTTTACAACTAGATTGGGGCAATCTCAGAAACAGCGACAACTCAACATTGGGGCATTTATCAACCATCTTAAAGTGGAAAATGCACCAGTCATCACCATCAGCATGGTCCATCATCATCTCATTGGCGATTCAGATATTATTCACTCGCAACTTGGTCAACAAAGAGAGTTTCTCATATGAATCCCCTTTAAAAACAGGCGAAAGAACTGGGGCATTTTTCCTATTTTAGGAAAGGAAAGGAGTTTAAGGTGGGATGAAGCCTCTCATCAAAAGAAAGGGGAGAACTCCTGAAAGAAATCGTGGCGACATAAGCTTGCCCCTACAGAAGAAAGGGAAAATTCTCAAAGAAAGTCTTAAATCAAAAGTAGAAGCCTTATGACAAAAGGGCTAGCGAATGAAATCCTCATCATGCCAACCGACGTCGAGTCCTCACAAGTCGAGGCCTCTACATCGAAGTTCAAATATTGGCAGCGAAAGAATGAGCTGCACCCTAGAGGGATGTTAGTAGTATTCATGTCATCAGTTCAACCGGGTTGCGAATCAAACGCTCAAGGAAATGGGGCACAAACACCCAACAACGAAAAAGAAACTCCAAATAACTGGTAAAGATAAAGTGATTTGCGATTTGTGATGTGCGATGTGCGATATGCGAAATGTGATGTGCGAGTTGTAAAGTGCGATTGGCCAAAAGTGATTTGTGATGTGCAAAGTGTGATTTACGATATGTGAAATGCGATGTGCGAGTTGCGAAGTGCGATTGGCCAAAAGCGAAAAGCGAAGTGCAAAATACGATGTGAAATTTGCGAACTGCGATTTGCGAAAACATTTTAACATTCATCATAACATTCATTACATTGTGATTTGCATCATTAAGAATACCTTGTCATATTTCAAGTATCTAGTAAAATTTATCATGTCCATTCCATTGTATTACATGAACATGATAAAGAGGGACGTCTGTTGACACTGAAAATTTTGTTTTCCCGTTACTAACTATGTAGGAGGATAAAAGAGACTTTTTATACTCCAGAGATAAACTTGGAGGACCACAACATCAAGTCTAAACCCAAAAATAGCCCCGGGAGATCCAGTTTCCAACCCCAGAGATAACCCCGGGGGATCAAGTTCAAAGCCTGGAAATAACCCTAGGAGGCCAAGACAACCTCAGAGATAACCCTGAGGATGGTCAAAGTTAACAACAGGTCAACCCCATAGATAACCTTGAGAAAAGATTGCTACAACTGTGTGAAAACAGGAGATAACCCTGGGAGGGGAAAAATGGTCATTTTGCTAACTCAACTTCAACTCAAATCAAATACACTCATTTCAACTCAAATTTCTTCAGAAGAAGTCCCACAAGAACCATATCTTAACTTTCGAGCGAAAACTACGCAAAATGGCTCAACGGATTACTTAACGGAAACTATAAAATGTCATTATGGTCATGGACCCATCTTCCTAGATTCCGAAAAGGGCAAATCCTATGTCATTGCATAGCCCTCAGAAAGAGCTTTCTGGAATGGTATGACACACTTCCACCGGACTCCCGGATTAAAAGTTATGAAGGTTCGAGCGAACATCGCGTTGTCCGAGTGCACGTACTTTGAGACGACGTGAACCACATTTCTCGAGGTAGCTGCTACTGCTGCAGGTACACTTGCAGCTCCCCCCTCTATAAATAGAGGGCTTGGGCACTACATGAAAAGGCCTAATAGCGACCGCCTATCAGCGACCGCATTCGGTCACTACTGATCATCTGCGACCGACTGCGGTCGCTGATAGGCGTCGCATAAAATCTGGTCGCTAGAATGCACATCAGCGACCACTATTACTGACTGACCTATCTGCAACCAATATTAGTGACCAAAATCGTCATTTCAGTCACTAAGATGAGTCAGCATGGTTCAGGGCCACATGTTGACGTGGGCCACGTGGCAGCGACTACATATAGCGACCGCACGCGGTCGCTAATACTTATCAGCGACCGCATGTGGTCGATAATACTTATCAGTGATCGCACGAGGTCGCTGATATAAAAAACCTAGAAAACATATTTTTCCTATTTTGCAGAATTCCCAAAAAACAGTATAAACCTGTTTTGTACCTGCTTTATCCCAACACTTATAAATATGCACAACAATATAACATCCATCGTCCATATACCAACACATACACTAAACTAGTATATAAACTATATAAACCTTTAAAAACCAATATGAATTGAATAAATATAAACAAATCTAATGTTTAAGTAACATACAGACATCCAAAGAATGAATATAAAAATAAAAGATTCTTAAAAAACTACAACCAAATCAGTCGTCAAGCATCATTGTTCAAATTAGTTTCTGCTTGATCTTGATCACCCTCTAATTAACAAAATAATAAAACAAGTTACATATATATTGATACTGGAGTTACAACAATATACAATTGTTTTTAAACATAACAATATATATATATATATAAGTCACTACTTTGATTGTAATAAATAAGATTGATTACCTCATCGCCATCCTCATACTGTGCTGCTGCTGCTGCATCCACTGCATCAACTAACTCATCAGGACTCAGAGCCGCCAGATGCTCGCCTAGTATCTTTAGAAGATCGCAATCTCGACTTATAGCTCTCACACAGTCAGCAGGAGTATGAATAGCTGGATGACTCGATGACTGTGAAGCAGAGCTGCTTGATCCACTAAAGGATGGGCGTCGTCGTTGTCCTTGTCCTTTAATGTAGTTCTTCTTCACAACAGACGCCCTCTCCCATAACTCTTGATCAATTGGCGGATGTGAAGTTCCTTCAAGATAACACTCATTCAATAAACGCTTATAAGTATACTGTCATCATGTTAATAATTAAATAGTTAAAAATAAAATCTGTAAGCATTGATAAATAAGATAAAGTTGTTAAAACTTATTACCGCTATCTGAATAGCATCAAACAGACCATCATGGTTGGCCACGTATATATACAGCCAATGGATAGGCTGACCTTGAGACTGAGACTCCTATACAAAAAATATTCCAATATTACTAAGTAAATGTGATATATATTCTACAATTTATGATTAAAAACATAGTAAATATAATATCTCGAGTATTTATGATAACGATCCTTAGAGAATGAAATGAATGGGTTAAAAAATATATAATACTCAAAATATAATTGAGTTCAAGTAAAAGTTATGAAATAAAACCTAGAATTTGTTGAGGTAATGAATGTAATAGGAAATATAAAACCTATATTAAAGTAATGTATTGAAGATATTCAACGATAAATTTTGAAAAGTGATTTTTGTGAAAACCGAGTAAGGGAGGTTTCGTTGATTCCGAGGACGGAATCCTTATAAGGGGGGAAGGATGTGACAACCCAAATTTTTATAAGTTATTAAAATAGGAATTTAATAATTAAAATTCTTATTACGAGATGTTTTGAGTTTGAATATGTACATGTATGTGCTGTATATTTTGAAATATGTGATCTGGTGTGAAGAGAAATATATATTCATATATTGGGAAAGTGAGGTTTAATAGTACCCTTTGTTATTTGTTTAAGCTGTATTTTCGATTCTGGGGATAGAATCTTTGTAAAGAGAGAAGAATGTGACAATCCAAGATTTTAGTAATTGTTATTTAAAATATTTATTAAATGAAATAAATATTTTATTGATGTGGTTATTATTAGTAAATATTTATGACTAGATAATATTCTAAATTAAATTAATTTATAATTTAGAGAGTTGTAATATAACATGAGATGTTATATGGTTCTTTTAATTTAATAATTTAAAATGGTATGATAAGTTATTAAATAAAAATTATAATGAGATTATAATTTTGTGATATTTGTTTAAGTGAAATATTTATTTTAAATATAGTATGTGTAATTAATTTATTTGATTATTATTGGATATGGAAATCTAAATAAATAATATGTGATTATAAATTATAAACTAAATTGTTTATTAAAATAAATTAATGGAGTTTACTTTAGTTTTTGCCAAACAAGGCTTAAAATATTAAGTCTTTAATATTTAAAGGGTTTTTGCCAAACAAAGCCTTATAATTTTTGGATTTTTTTAATTTTTGAATTTGTAAATAATATAAATAAAATAAAATAAATAAAAAGTATAGTATATTTATAATATATACGGTTATTTTGTAACTGATACAACAATACGTATGCGTATTATTATTAGTATCAGTTTGGTTTTACGCATAACCTTAGTGCTAGGCCATAAAAAAATTCTGAGAATTCAGAGAGAGCTTGACAGAGAACTTGAGAGATTGAGAGAAAATCTGAGCAACTTCAGTGTTTAACAAAGAGGATTTCCAAGCTATTTGAAGGTATTTCTTAACACCTTGATATTATATATATATATATATATATATATATATATATATATATATATATGCATATATGGGGTTTTACGACATAAAATCTCATGTTCTATGAATCCAAATTGTTGAATTGTTGATATATATAATTGGTAATTGTGAGTATATGTGTTTATGATGATTAGAGTTTGTTTAAGCAAGAATTGTATGCTAATTTCGTTTAAAAGTAGAAAACAAATAATGACAGTGTATGTTTTCTCATACGTCTTGTGAAAGTACCAATGGTAGTGGTAAATTAGCATAATAAACTGTAAATTAAGTCTTTTTTATGTTAGTTTATTAAGAAACGAAGAAAACGTAGTTTGAACGAAGTGATTTGGTGAAGAATTAAAATCATAGTGATGAATTTTGTAAAGGAACGCAAAAATGGAGTTTTCATATGAAAAACATGAAATTTGAGAAATGAAAAATAGTTAAAAGTGTTGTTAAATTGTTACATGTTGATGAATATGTTAGCAATCATGTTTTTGATAGTTTTATATTTATTGTATATGTTAATTTCACTGTTTTGTGGGTGAAATTCGTGTTTGTTGGGCTAAAGTCGGCTACTGTTCATAGCCGACTCTGCCTCTATCTGTGCACCAGCGTAGCTGCGCTGGTGCCAAGGCTAAAAACTGTGCAGCTGCGCTGTGTGTGGCGCAACTGCGCCATACACTGATCTGAGGTAGAGCCTTCTGCTGCTGCTGTAGATTTTGGGGAAGCCTTACTTGGACGCCCCCAAAACAGGTATACATCACCCATCTTGGGTCGCCAGATACAAGGTACTAAATACGAATACAACTTAATTATACAACAGTCGTGTAAAATACGACAAAATATAGGCTGTGAGTTTTAATACAAATATTGTCATCTAGACAATATCCACACTCAATGAAGTCCTCATTACATTTATTATCACACTATTTCACAGAATAGTGAGGACTACTAATGCACCATCTAAGACCATCACTCTGTTCCCCGACTAGTCCCAGTTACGTTCTCATTTCCTGAAGAGAATAGTGAAAGAAAGGGTAAACTCAACTAGCCCAGTAAGAAATATTATGACTAAGATAATGCAAAATAAATTATCATTAGCCTTCAATAATGTTAAACTAATAGAATAATATAATAGACAACAAGTTTAACAGCAGTGGATCAAGCAATCCATTAGAAGAGTCAAGTAAAGTATAAAATCTACTATCTTCTATGATTTAAAAAGTTTTTCATCAACTTTATCGCTGAGACTCAACTTAATAAATAAAATTGAATCATCCCTGCTCCACGACAAAGGATATTCATATAATCATCAATGGTCATGACTATACCAAATAATCCCTGGTCATAATCATACCAAAAACTGTCCACCAATGAACTACAGGCCAATGAGGACTTTTACCACATCATTCGTCACATTACGGTCATGATTATACCGAATAATTCCTGGTCATAATCATACCAAGTCCATCTATGCACGTAAGCCAAAGATGACTTTTAACATAATATAAGCATGAGGATGATGACAATTCAATAAAATAAGTTCAAGAATAAATTTTAAAGATTTATAAGTTAATTTATCCTGAACTCAATAACGTCCAAATTGTCAACATGATACTGCTTTGTGGAGTAAAATTCAAGAATGCTCAGAAGAATATTTCCATGAAAAGATATTGGATGAAACACAAATATCAAGGATATTTCACTAATTTCATGGAGTATAGAAGCCAAAGCTTTAACCAACTGAGTATAATAGAATATATAAAACTGCAAATGGATTTTGCGGTAATCCACGTAGACAAATCATTTCCACAATTTAATAAGGAATGAATTCGAAGGATCATTCACCATGCCTGTGGTAATCCACATAGACAGGTTATTCCAATAGAATAATAAAGAATGGAATAACAGAAGGATTCACCATGCGTGCGATAGACTGCACAGACATGTTATTCCCAACAGAATAATAAATAATGGAACCAGGTCCGGCGTAAACGCACAAACAGGATATTCAGACAGAATAATAAATAATGGAACCAGGTCCGGCGTAAACGCACAGACAGGATATTCTGACAGAATAATAAATAATGGAACCAGGTCCGGTGTAAACGTACAGACGGGATATTTCGACAGAATAATAAAGAACGGAATATTAGAAGAATTAATGTATGCGGTACTTCGCATAAATAGGTTATTCCAACAGAATAATAAGAATGGAATAACAGAAGAATTTCACCATGTATCCAGTACTTTGCATAGACAGGTTATTCCAACATAATAATAAAGAATGGAATAACAGAAGAATTTCACCAAGTATAGGGTATCCCGCGTATACAGGTTATTCTAACAGAATAATAAAGAATGGAATAACAGAAGTTCTCTTCATGAATAAGAAAGAAAGAATACCCCTTATGAGTACAACAAATAATATCTCCTACCTTAGAAAAACTGAATACTGAAGTAGTGAAGTAGCATAATACTTTTCTTCTTTCTCTCTATAGTTTCTCTCTCTAGAGTTTCAGTGAATTCGTAAGAAATAATGAAGAAAAGAGCTTCTATTTATAGGAGAATGGAATGAATAGTCACTAATTCATGAACGGTCCTGATTGATTTACTTTTAAATGGACGGTCCATATTGGTTTACAATTAAAACTTAAAGCAACGGTCCATACTGATTTACTATTAAAACTTTAAACCAGAGATCCATATTGATTTACTATTATAACTTTCCACCAGCGGTCCATATTGATTTACTATTATATCTTCAACCAACGGTTTGAAAAATTAGCACATCTCCTCATAGAATAATATTGTACCCAAAAATGATTTGGACCGAAAAGAAATATATCTTACGGGTAAATAGTACCCCGTGAATAGTAACTCATGAATAGTAACTCATGAATAGTAACTCGTGAATACTAACTCATGAATAGTAACTCGTAAATAGTACTCCGACACGAAAAGTGTCCCGAATACCCAATTGAACAATATAACCTCCAGACATCAATTATACTAACACAAATAAGTCCAACACAATGGAACTATAAAATTCATCTTTAATCAACACGAACTTATTCATCATTAATATTATAATTCACAATATTTAATAAACAGGTCGTTCCCAGGAAAGAGGGTGCTTTCCGATAAGGATTTCTCCTTATTGGCGCGCAATTAGGTGACCAAACCTCTGCTTGACAGAACTTCTAGACATTGTCAATATTGCAAATAATAATATGAATAACTTTGTCGTCTCAATTATTGATTTAATGATATATCATATTATGCAGATGATACTGTAACAATAATTGAATCAATAATATGAGAGATATGATACAGCAATACTGTAGCAATAATTGAGTATAACTGAGTGACTTCTCACGTAATCATCAATAATCAATATTGTATGCTACTATGCAACCACACGTATTACTGTACTTTAACTACCAGGTAGTTCAACAGTTTTAACGGTAACACTTCCGCCGTTATTTTTATAGAAAGATAATTTTGTCGTTTTCTAACTACGACAATACTTCCGTTGTGGGGTCCATCGATGATTGTGCCGTCGTACGAATATTTTCTGTTAAAACAAATATTCCCTGACCAATCGAATATTATATAACCACTTGCTTAATTTGCAAAATTTGTAAATATTACCCACAACTATAACATTATATCAAATCTACATCATAATATTTAAAAATATATTTTGAGAAAATTATTCTTTATTCATAAAAGTTTGGGTCTTACAACCTCCCCTTCTTATAAAATTTCGTCCTCAAAATTAGGGTACATACCTAGTATGTCGAAGAGATGAGGATACCTTGACTTCATCTTAGATTCTAACTCCCAAGTCATTTCCTCCATATCATGGTTTCTCCATAAAACTTTGACTTGAGGTATAATCTTGGAGCATAGAACATGATCCTTCTTATCCAAGATTTTAACAAGCAACTCTTCATACGTTAAATCTTCCTCTATCTCGTCTGGTTCTAACTCAATAATGTGGTTCGGGTCTTTCACATATTTACGTAACATAGATATGTGAAAAACGTTATGAACACGAGACATACTTGGCAGTAAGGCGAGTCTATAAGCTACAGTTCCTACTCGCTCGAGAATTAAAAATGGGCCAATGAATCGAAGATCGAGCTTTCCTCTCTTTCCAAATTTCGTAACTCCTTTCCATGGAGCAACACGTAACAACACATGATCTCCAATATCGAAATCTACGTCCTTTCGATGAAGATCATCATAACTTTTTTGTTTATCTTGTGAAGTTTTTATACGTTATCGGATTGTTTGAATATTTTCTGTAGTCATACGTACCAACTCCGGTCCCAACAACATTGCTTCACCCACCTCATCCTAGTATACTGGAGAACGACACTTTCTCCCATACAACGCCTCAAATGGAGCCATGCTAATACTTGCTTGATAACTGTTGTTGTAGAAAAACTCCACCAACGGTAAGAATTTGTCCCAACTTCCTTTGAAGTCAAGGACACAGAGTCTTAATAGATCTTCAAGAGTTTAAATAGTCCTCTCCGACTGCCCGTCCGTCTGCGGATGATATGTCTAGCTAAATCGTAAATCCGTGCCCATAGCTTTCTTCAAACTAACCCAAAATCGTGAATTGAATCTTGGGTCTCGATCAAAAATTGTGGATATTGGCATACCATGCAGTCTTACAATCTCATTTATGTACATACGAGCAAGACATTCAAGTGTATAAGTTTCTCATATAGGTAAAAAGTGATCAGACTTGGTCAATATAACAACAATGACCCAAATTGCATCTATGCCTTGAGAAACCTTGGGAAGGCCAGTAACGAAATCCATGGTAATGTGCTCCCACTTCTATTCTGGAATTTCAAGTGGTTGCAATGGACCTTTTGGTACTTGATGCTCCGCCTTGACTCGTTGACAGGTTAAACACCTTGAGATAAACTCCGTTATCTCTCTCTTCATATTGCTCCACGAAAATATATGTCGAAGATCATGATACATTTTTGTACTCCCAGGATGGATTGCAAACGGTGTGTTGTGCACCTCCATCATGATTTTATACTTTAAATTAGGGTCGTTAGGAACACAAAGTCTGGAGTTGACTCGAAGTATTCCTTCTTCATCGATTCTTGCTTCTGGAATAACACCTTCTTGCACTTTCTTCCTCATATGTATCAGCTCCAGATCAGTAGCTTGAGCAGCTTTAACTTTATCGATTAAAGTCGGTTCTACTCGTATATTCGCCATCATCACATAGGTCCCTGGAGTCTTTAACTCTATCTTCATCCTTTGTAAGTCATACAAAATGGGCCTTTGTGTTGACAATATTGCACTCATACTCGCATGCATATGATCTTCTACTTAATGCGTCAGCTACTACGTTCGCTTTACCAAAATGGTATTGAATGGTATGCTCATAATCTTTCAACAGTTCAAGCCAACGTTGTTGCCGCATGTTGAGTTCCTTTTGGGTGAAGAAATATTTGAGGCTTTTATTGTAACACCCCCTTCCCAAAAAGGAAAGGGAGGTCACGAACAAAGCACAACAAACCTCAAAATAACTAAACAGAGCACTAATAACTTCAAAATATTAATAATGATATTCATCAATGAAGTACTAAATATAATTCTCCAACTAGAATCAAAATAATCAAAACCAAAAATTAATCTACCTAGATGGTCAAGGCAACACTCTCATCACACTAGCCCTTAATCACCCCTGCAAACCTGCCGGAAGAAAAACACAGCATGAGAAAATTGCCCAGTACAGATACAGATATACAAAAGATATACAACTGATAAATAAAAATAACTGAGACAAAATACTGAACAAAGCCTCAAGTGTAAATACGGACGAAAATATAATCTCTAAAGATCTAAATGGAATATATCTGAATCAATAGAATTGACAAAACCAATAGAAGAATAAAGAATTAACGAACTGAAGTAACTAAGTCAATGAACTGAATTGAACATGGATAAACAAAACTAATACAATGAAATAATAGGCTGAATCAAATGGTTGGGTGTTATTTCATACCGAGTGAGCTCAGAAATATACATTGCCACACACGCAAGTCAAAATAATGCCACACAGGCAAGTCAAAATAATGCCACACAGGCAAGTCAAAATAATGCCACATAGACAAATCAAAATAATGCCACACAGGCAAATCAAACATTAGACCGCGAATCCAAATGTATGCAAATCGGATATGTATGTTTGGCACAACATCACAATTCCGTAGAACAGAAAACTAGGGTTAACCCATACGCCTCCCACAACAAAACACCAAATGGCCCACTTCCTCCTGAATCCAAAACGGAGATGCCGTGGACTAATCACATCGTCACGGAAAGTGTCATACCTCTCGTGCCAAGATGACATGCCTGTGGTACCCCTACAGGTGGTTATAGCTCAGGTATACCCTACGGTATATTCTAACAAAAATACTATATCACAACACATACGACATAATACCAACAAAAGGGTTCTATATGTACATGTTGAACCAAATCAAATTATAGTCACAAGGTCTCAAAAAAAAGGTAGCAACATGTACCGCTCTACAATTATAAAAAATAAATAGTACTAAACATGAAAACCTAATTCAAAGAGTACAAATACGAGTCATATATATCAATTCCAAAATGAAACTAATATATTTATTTCAGAGGAAATAATTATGTGAAATAATAATGAAATTCAAACAAGCGACAAAACGAACAAATCAAATTTAACAAGAGTATCGCTGAAAGAGTACGGAATTCGTACCTGATACTTCCAAATTATTTATAGCACACTCCACAAAATGTTACCCTCAAATGCCAACGGTATCAAATACGAAACGTTATTCATCACCTAAACATATTCACCTCAAATTAAATATAATCCAATTTAATAATACCAAAATAATTCATAATCTATTTAATATGCATTTAATCATCGCCTTATATCAATTATTAATACTCCAAAATTTATATTCCAAATATAACTCTTTAAGTTCCTTTCGTCCGAACTAATTACACAAATTAATAAGACTAAATGTAAGTACATTTATAAAAATATGAACACTTCTATTTGGTACGACTATAAAATATAATTACTTATAATATTAAGATTTAATTCATTCCATATATTCTTACATATTTATTTGTATAACATCTCTTGCAAATTATGCAAGTTTTCGTAATAAATTTTAATTGTGACGCCCCCAAAATAGGTATACAACACCCATTCTGAGTCGCCAAATACATGGTACAGAAACAACTATAATTTTATTAATACAACATAAAAACTGTGAGTTTAAATACAAATATTGTCATCTAGACAATATCCACACTCAAATAAGTCCTCATTACAATTATTGATACACTATTTTACAAAATAGTGAGGAAAAGGGTGAGCTCAACTAGCCCAATAAAGAATATTATGACTAAGATAATATACAACAAATTATCGTTAGTCTTCAACAGGGAAAAATCTAATAGAATACAATAGACAACCAGTTTTAAATCAACAACTGCAGCGGAAACAACAATTCATTAGAAGAGTTAAGTAGAGAATGCAAACTACTATCTTCTATATATGAATTTAAAAGTTCATCGTCGATATTTTATCCCTGTAACATCAATCAATATATATCTGGAATCAAATATTTATCTTTGCACTACAGGCCAAAGATATTCATCAGTTGGTCATGTTCATCTAAACACCTGTTCATCTTTGCACTACGGGCCAAAGATATTAATCAGTCGGTCATGTTCATCTCAACACCTGTTCATCTTTGCACTACGGGCCAAAGATATTCATCAAGAAATAATTCATCTTTGTACTACAGGCCAAAGATATTCAGTTATATCATCATTTAGGACTGAGGATGATGAAAAATATTTTAAAGAAAACGAATCCAGTGAAGCAAAAGAACAAATATTAAGGATTCGTACTTTAAACAATTCCCATTCAAAAATACTTCATAAATAACCAGAGTGGGGTAAAATTCAAGAATGATCAAAACATGGATACAATCAAAGCTAGTATCTAGAATAGATATTTTGGACAAAAAGAAGAAATTTCATTTTTCGGTGAATAGTGTCGTATTCGTGAATAGTGCCGTATACGTGAATAGTAACTCCGATACCAAAAGGTAAAAATTTCACAAAAAAAACATCATCATGTTACGTGAATAGTACTCGTGCATAGTAACTCATAAATAGTAACTCTTGAATAGTAACTCATGAATAGTAACCCCGACATGAAAAAGTTCCAAATTTGATAAAAAGTTCCAACCAATATTTTAGCATAATGATATTGAAGAAATAATATCATTTGAGAAGAAAATAACATCCCTTAGCTCAGAAAGAATAGTACTTCTGACTGAAATACTAGATATAGTGCTGAAAGAACTTGCACCGTATAGCAATACTCAAAGTACTAAAATACTCACAAGAATACGCTCAATATATCGAGAGAGAAAGAGAGAGAAATCTGTAGTTTTTTGGTGTGATTTTCAATTCTGACATAAGCACCCTATTTATAGGAAATTGCTTAAAACACCAAAGCAGAAAATTTATTAAATATTATTAAATTTTTCAAAAATCTCATACGCACACTTCTTCCAAATGATTTCAGCCTCTATCACATGTTACATGAGGGCCACAAAATGAAAAACACATTTTTGTAATTAAAAATATTTTAAACTTCCAAAAATCAATTATTTCAGAGCTTCGGAACTTCAATAATTCACAATAAATAGCCCTTTTGTTAAAAAATTTGAATCTCGCGACTTTTTATAGGAAATTCCATTATCTACAACTTTACAGATGAAAGTTTTTCTAAATTCCAAACAGAAATTGACCAAAATCCACAAACGGACGATTTTACAGGCTATAATCAAATTTCAGTTAAGAAATGGAGTCCACCGACACATAAAACATGTGTTAAACAACTTTTGTAACAAAAATACTCTTTCTCCTCGTATACTCATACATCCCACATACATTGTAAAAATATTACCATTATTATATTATAATAATATAATAAAATATTATTTTATCAAAAAAGATAAAATATCAATTTTTAACAATTGTCACTTTAAAAATTTTCTCCATCTATATCCACATAAAATCAATATTTTCCTCATCATATAAATCAATAATTAATTATTCACAAATAATATTACAGAATCACAGTACTGGCAACCAAGCCGTTCCCAGGAAAGAGGAGGCTTTCCAATAAAGATTTCTCCTTACTGGCGCACAATTAGGTGACCAAACCTCTCCTTAGACAGAACTTTCTAGACATTGCCAATAATGTTTTCTAATAATATTATTCAGATAATATGAATTATTGCTCCGATAATGAAAAATACTGTGTAGTGACAATTATTGAAATAACAGTAATATAAAAAATCAACGCAACAATTATTGAATCAATAAAATAAAATTCTGAACAGTAATTACTGTAACAATTATTGAGTAGTGCCTTCTTACGTAAGAATTAATAATTGGTGCAATACCGTGTGCTACTGTGCAACAACGCGTATTACTGTGTTTTAACCACCGGGTATTCCAACAGTATTAACGGTAAAAACTGTGTCGTTATTTATAAACAACTCATTCTTGTCATTTTTTTCATCCAATCTCTTTCCATTATGGGGCCCACAAAAGACTGCGTCGTCGTACGAATATTCTCCGACCGCAAGAATATTTAACGACAAAACGAATATTCCCCGACAACAATGAATATTTTATAACCACCTGCTTATTTAAAATATTTGCGCATTTTACCCATAACTAACCACATTAATCAAATCAAACCTTACTATTTCAAAATAATAAATAGAGGAAATTAAATTTCATTTATTAATAATTTGGGGTCTTACATTAATTACTACTGCTATATATATTTTTTTATTTAAAGAAATCATCAATTTATTATTTTAGGATCTCCAAAATCAATCACAGACTACTCCCTCCGTTCAATCTGATTGGAATAAAGTGATAATAATAATAATAAGTACATCCGTATAAGTATTACATTAATAAATAAACTCTCCCATCTTTAAAGATCGCTCTTAGTTCTTGAATTACAAAAGTACTTGCTCATGATGAAAAATAACAACATACTAAATTTAATAATTTAATATGGAACCACGTGATTTATCCTCACTTTATATAATGTATAATATACTTACTTATTATTGATGAAATTTCCCCACTAGTGATCAAAATCTCTAGTCTTTCTTCACCCGAGCCACCTTTGTAGATGTTCCCTTTATCTCCAAGGTAGCCACCTCTTCTTATTCAGTTTGTATAATGAAGTAATATTAGGTTTAGCTATTTATTAATTAAGTTGCCCTAATAAATTTCTATTTGAGTTAAATTAATATTAAGGCCCAAATTTTAACCACATAATATTATCTATCACTTATTAATATTTATTAGCCCGCATAAATTAAATGACTACTTTGACCCAATTTAAAGACAAAAAAAAAATTTAAACAATATATTTAAAACACAAACATAAATACTTCTTCTTTTTTTTTTTGGGTATTACATTACCTCCCCCTTAAAAAGGATTTCGTCCCCGGAATCAAAAGAATGGAAAGTACCTAATTATCAAAAAGATGCGGATACTCCGCTTGAATAGACTCATCAATCTCCCAAGTAGCTCCGCGTTCCGGATGATTTTTTTTTCACAAAATTTTAACAAATGGGATTGTCTTCCTCCTCATAACCCGCTTTTGACAATCTAAAATAATCTCAAGTTTCTTACTTCTTCAGAATTGTAGAGGACGAAAAACTGAAGGAACCTGATTTGGATTCACTCAATTCCGACATCAGATGAATTAATTATAATTTTTTCTAATGGACTGCAGCACGTATAAGTATTCTACTCGAAAATTCAACTAATCAAATTAGAATATGATTAAAGTTACAACTTCACTCTTTAAATATAAATATAGCTCAATATAAGAGCTACCAAAACTCTAATGGACTTCCCATTTTTAATTTAATCGATTATTTAATTATCTACTAAAATAATTTAACTTTCCAAACAAAACAAAGAAAAAAAATAGTCAATTACCTTTTCCAATTTGAATACAATTGTATAAAATAAAGTAATTAATATTTAATTTTAAAAAAATATGGGTTATTACATTTTTCACCCCTTGAAAATAAATCCGTCCTCGGAATTTAAATAAGCTACAAAAAAATTTTAGTTACGACGTAGCGCCGCCATTTGTAACGATCAACGCGGATAAGTCTTCGATCCACGTAATTATCAATGTATTTGTAAAAGATTCGTCAGCTACCATGCCAAGCCTTGGTAAGGTTCTTCGCGTTGCATCAAATTAGATCACATGATCCACCGTTGGTGCGGGCCGTCTCTAATATCTTTGAATTTCATTCTTGCAAACGTACGTACTTTTCGGAACATAATTCGAAATCACAAAAAAATTTCTTTATCTAAATACGATTCGAATACCCAAAATATCTAAAATTATTTTTAAATTCGTAAAACGTTTATGTTCCATACATGACAAGGATTTAACAAATTATTTTTATTTAATTTACATAAAATCATACAAAACTCCAAGGATATCGGATAAACCAAACAACTCTACAAATTATATCAACTTTTCGTTAATCCTCAAGAGCTTCAAAATATTCAAATCTCAATTCGAACTAGCTAGTTCTTAAATATTATTACACCAAAGAATATACTACTAAAATCTTTTTATCATCATATCAACTCTAAGTCAAATATTCTACTATTTGCATAAGCAACTATAAATATTCAAGATCTCCCAAAATTAATTTAATTTCATCACTTATTATTTAATCATATAATAAATCAATCATCTGTTATTGCAAACCTTAATCCAATAACTTTCAATGTCTCCCCATACTATCACAAAAAAACTTCATAAAACATAACTTCAATATCCTACTAGAAAATAGCCACAAAATTGATCATTAACTCCAAATGATTAATCTAATTACCTCGAATATCAACAACTCAAATTACAAGAAATCATCTATACTTAATCATTTTCAATTTATCATAGTATGCCATCAATACACAAACCTCAAATTATCCACAAGCTTAACATAAATCGAAACCTAACTCAAATCAAATCCTAAATTTAACAATCATAATAATTGTCACAAAAAAAGAACAACTCTAACAAAAAAATTCCAGAATCAAATACTCGTCGATATAAATACTCACATCATAATTACATCTTATATAAGATCATTTCTTATCTATACAAAGTATAGATTTATTCACCTCAATGATTAAATAACAATTCATAACTAATATTATTACTCAATCACCTTAACGAATTATTCCACTTTCCTCAAATCAACTACAAATCGAAAAGAAATCGACAGTTGGTCAAAATAGAGACCAACCATACAAAGAACACAATCGAATCAACTCCTACGTAAATAGGTCAAACCATCTCTGTAACACCCTCTTTCCAAAAAGGAAAGGGAGGTCACGAACAAAGCACAACAAACCTCAAAATAAGTAAACAGAGCACTAATATATTCAAAATATTAATAATGATATTCATCAATGAAGTACTAAATATAATTCTCCAACTAGAATCAAAATAATCAAAACCAAAAATTTAATTAACCTAGATGGTCAAGGCAACACTCTCATCACACTAGCCCTTAATCACCCCTGCAAACCTGCCGGAAGAAAAATACAGCATGAGCCAATTGCCTAGTATGGATACAGATATACAAAAGATATATAAAAATAACTGAGACAAAATACTGAACAAAGCCTCAAGTGTAAATACGGACGAAAATATAATCTCTAAAGATCTAAATAGAATATATCTGAATCAACAGAATTGACGAAACCAATAGAAGAATAAAGAATTAATGAACTGAAGTAACTAACTCAATGAACTGAATTAAACATGGATAAACAAAACTAATACAATGAAATAATAGGCTGAATCAAATGGTTGGGTGTTATTTCATACCGAGTGAGCTCAGAAATATACATTGCCACACAGGCAAGTTAAAATAATGTAACACAGGCAAGTCAAAATAATGCCACACAGGCAAGTCAAAATAATGCCACACATGCAAGTCAAAATAATGCCACACAGGCAAATCAAAATAATGCCACACAGGCAAATCACACATTGGACCGCGAATCCAAATGTATGCAAATCGGATATGTGTGTTTGGCACAACATCACAAATCCGCAGAACAGAAAACTAGGGTTAACCCATACGCCTCCCACAATAAAACACCAAATGGCCCATTTCCTCCGGAGTCCAAAACGGAGACGCCGTGGACTAATCACACCGCCATGGAAAGTGTCATGCCTCTCGTGCCAAGACGACATGCTTATGGTACCCCCACAGGTGTTTATAGCTCAGGTATACCCTACAATATATTCTAACAAAAATACTATGTCACAACACATGCGACATAATACCAACAAAAGGGTTCTATATGTACATGTTGAACCAAATCAAATTATAGTAACAAGGTCTCAAAAAGAAGGTAGCAACATGTACCGCTATATAATTATCAAAAATAAATGGTACTAAACATGATAACCTAATTCAAAGAGTACAAATACGAGTCATATATATCAACTGCAAAATGAAACTAATATATTTATTTCACATGAAATAATTATGTGAAATAATAACGAAATTCAAACAAGCGACAAAACGAACAAATCAAATTTAACAAGAGTATCGCTGAAAGAGTACGGAATCCGTACCTGATACTTCCAAACTATTTATAGCACACTCCACAAAATGTTACCCTCAAATGCCAACGATATCAAATACGAAACGTTATTCATCACCTAAACATATTCACCTCAAATTAAATATAATCCAATTCAATAATTCTAAAATAATTCATAATCTATTTAATATGCATTTAATCATCGCCTTATATCAATTATTAATACTCCAAAATTTATATTCTAAATATAACTCTTTAAGTTCCTTCCGTCCGAACTAATTACACAAATTAATAATACTAAATGTAAGTATATTTATAAAAATATGAACACTTCTATTTGGTACGACTATAAAATATAATTACTTATAATATTAAGATTTAATTCATTCCATATATTTTTATATATTTATTTGTATAACATCTCTTGCAAATTATGCAAGTTTTCGTAAACTTTAGTTACTACTGCTATATATATTTTTTTATTTAAAGAAATCATCAATTTATTATTTTAGGATCTCCAAAATCAATCACAGACTACTCCCTCCGTTCAATCTGATTGGAATAAAGTGATAATAATAATAAGTACATCCGTATAAGTATTACATTAATAAATAAACTCTCCCATCTTTAAAGATCGCTCTTAGTTCTTGAATTACAAAAGTACTTGCTCATGATGAAAAAAAACAACATACTAAATTTAATAATTTAATATGGAACCACGTGATTTATCCCCACTTTATATAATTTATAATATACTTACTTATTACTGATGAAATTTCCCCACTAGTGATCAAAATCTCTAGTCTTTCTTCACCCGAGCCCCCTTTGTAACTGTTCCCTTTATCTCCAAAGTAGCCACCTCTTCTTATTCAGTTTGTATAATGAAGTAATATTAGGTTTAGCTATTTATTAATTAAGTTGCCCTAATAAATTTCAATTTGGGTTAAATTAATATTAAGGCACAAATTTTAACCACATAATATTATCTATCACTTAATAATATTTATTAGCACGCATAATTTAAATGACTACTTTGACCCAATTTAAAGACAAAAAAAATTCAAACAATATATTTAAAACACAAACATAAATACTTCTTTTTTTTGGTATTACATTTATGATCCGTATAGATTCCCACCTTTTCTCCATACAGGTAATGCCTCCAAATCTTAAGTGCAAAGACAACAGCTGCCAACTCTTGATCATGAGTAGGATAATTCCTCTCATATTCTTTGAGTTGTCGAGAGGTATATGATATGACTTTCCCATGTTGCATGAGAACACATCCTAGCCCTTTGCCCGAAGCATCACTATAGATGACAAATCCCTCTGAGCCAGACAGTATTGTCAGAACAGGTGATGAAATGAGTCTTCCCTTGAGTTCTTGAAAAACTTCTTACATTCCTCGCTCCAACCGAACTTTGTATCTTTTTGAGTCAGCTGAGTTAATGGAGTAGCGATTCGAGAAAATCCTTCCACGAATCTCCGATAATAACAAGCTAAGCCGAGAAAGCTACGTACTTCTGTCACTGACTTTGGTTGCTCCCAGCTTTGAATTGCTTCAATCTTCGTTGGGTCAATAGATATTCCATGATTTGATATCATATGCCCAAGGAATGTAACTTCCTCAAGCCAGAACTCACATTTCTTCAACTTGACATAAAGCTTGTTTTCACGAAGCTTTTGGAGTATCAGCCTCAAGTGTTGCTCATGATCTTCACAGCTTTTGGAATATATGAGAATGTCATCAATAAAGACAACCACAAAGTGATCCAAATATTCCTTGAATACTTGGTTCATCATATCCATGAAGGCAGCAGGAGCATTAGTCAATCCAAAAGACATGACCAAGAATTCATAATGCCCGTACCGATTTCTGAAGGCAGTCTTTAGAATATCGTTAGTTTTAACCTTCAGCTGATGATATCCATAATAAAGATCGATCTTTGAAAAGAATTATGCTCCTTGCAACTGGTCAAATAGGTTATCAATGCGAGGTAACAGATACCTATTCTTGATGGTGACATGGTTCAATTCTCGGTAGTCAATACAAAGTCGCATACTCACATCTTTCTTCTTCATGAATAGAATAGGAGCACCCCAAGGAGACGTACTAGGACGAATGAAACCAATGTCTAACAATTACTACAATTGGCTCTTTAACTCCTGAAGTTCAATAGGAGCCATTTGCTATGGAGCTTTGAAAATGGGTTTTGTATCAGGTTCGAGGTCGATACAAAATTCAATTTCACGCTCTGGGGGTAGGCCAGGAATTTCTTCAGGGAATACGTAAGGAAATTTATTAACAATAGAAATATCATTCAAAACTGACGTATTTTTGTTTAAATCTGTGACATGAGCTAAGAAAGCCTGACATTCGTTTTTCAATAAACGAATAGCTTTATGGCTTGAAATGACCGTAATTGATTTTAATGGTTTGGTATCTTAAATTCGCATAATAGGTTGATTAGGAATATGAAAACTAACAAACTTACGAAAATAATTAATTTTTGCATGATGAGTAGTTAACCAATCAATCCCTAGAATTACGTCAAGCGCAAGTATTTTTAAAGAAATAAGATCGACAGGTAATGTGCAGTTACCAATTTGAATCAAACAAAACTTATAAATCGTGGATGTAATGAAGGTTTCTCCCAACGGAGTTTCAACCGATAAGTCAAAGTCCAATTTCTCCGGAGTCAAATTTAAACGTTGAGCGTAAGTAGGAGAAATAAAAGAATGGGTAGAGCCGATATCAAATAAGGTATATACTTCACTAGAGTTTATGATAAGCTTACCCGTGATGACCTCGTTCGGGTTTCTTGCTTTCTGGGAGGTTACAACAAACGCTCTCCCTTGAACTACCGATTTTGTCTTGTCTGAGACGGACTTTGATGCCTCCATCCCAGCTGGACTTGACTTCGGTGCACGAAAAAATCAGGCTAGATGACCTTCTCTTCCATAATTGTAACATGCTTTGGACTGCTGCGTACAGTTTGGACTGATGTGTCCCTCCCCTCCACATTTGTAACATAAGACCGGCGGTCGTTCTCCTTCCTTAACAACAGGTGCTGGTGCTGACGTCCTTCCATCATAATTAAATCTCCTCTTCTTGAAACTCCCACTTTTATTGTCTTGGCCATGATTACCACCGAAGTGGCTACCATTTCTGGCATGTTGATTCCCTCCACGTTTGTTGTCATCGCTTCGATGACTGTTACCACTGGTATTTTCATTCTGTCGGCTGCTTTCTCTTGGTTGCGTTGACCCGTTATCGTGCTCTAATAACTGAGCCCTATTTACAATATCTGAATACAAACACAGTTTATGAGAAATAAGATATTGACGTATCTCCGGTTTCAAACCTCTTAAAAACATCCGCATCATTCTCTCCTCATTATCAACCAAGTGGGACGCAAACCGGGATAACTCGGCAAAATTAGCTTCGTACTGCGCCACAGTCATATTGTTCTGCTCCAACTTGATGAACTCTACATCTTTAATGTGACGAATACTTTCGGGAAAGTACTTGTCGTTAAACAGTTCTTGGAACTTCTCCCAAGACATCTTCAGTGCGGCAGGTTGAGTACACTTTACTGATTCCCACCAGTAATCTGCCTCTCCTCGCAACATAAAGGTGGCAAAAGGAATGTTTTGCTCCTCGGAGCATCCCAAGACATAAAATATCTTGGTGATCTGCTTTATCCATGCATCCGCCTTAAGTGGTTTTGGCTCTCCAATAAACTCCGGTGGTCCCAGCTCCTTGAACTGTTTAGCGGTGACCGTCTGAGAGTTTCCAGTGTTTCCACCTACATTTTGGACAGGAGTTTCTCTTGCCTGATGTTGTACGAATTGCAGAAAGCTCCTAAACATTCCGTCGTTCGCCATTTGGTCGGTGTTGTTGTTCACCTGAGGATTATTGTCTTCCTGTTGCACATTATCCTGGGTATTAATCTGTGGTGACTCCACGATCTCATGAGCTTCATTGCTTATCTCAATATTTTCGGATGCCATTTTCCTAAACTACCATTAAATAAGGGTTAATTAATATATCACATATTATCCCTATACTCTGACTGACCAGTTAAATACCAAATAAACATAGGTAGGTCATACTAGCGAAGGAATTCCCCGTCTCTTCCCTCCTAGTTCTTGTCTCACATCTCAACCAGGAATCATATTCCTAAGCTTTGATACCAACTGTGACGCCCCTAAAACAGGTATACATCACCCATCTTGAGTCGCCAGATACAAGGTACTGAATACAAATACAACTTAATTATACAACAGTTGTGTAAAATTAGACAAAACATTGGCTGTGAGTTTTAATACAAATATTGTCATCTAGACAATATCCACACTCAATGGAGTCCTCATTACATTTATTATCACACTATTTCATAGAATAGTGAGGACTACTAATGCACCATCTAGGACCATCACTCTGTTCCCCGACTAGTCCCAGCTACCTTCTCATTTCCTGAAGAGAACAGTGAAATAAAGGGTGAGCTCAACTAGCTCAGTAAGAAATATTATGACTAAGATAATGCAGAATAAATTATCATTAGCCTTCAATAATGTTAAACTGATAGAATAATATAATAGACAATAAGTTTAACTGCAGTGGATCAAGCAATCCATTAGAAGAGTCAAGTAAAGTATAAAATCTACTATCTTCTATGATTTAAAAAGTTTTTCATCAACTTTATCCCTAAGACTCAGCTTAATAAATAAAATCGAATCATCCCTGCTCCACGGCCAAGGATATTCATGTAATCATCAATGGTCATGACTATACCGAATAATCCCTGGTCATAATCATACCAACAACTATCCACCAATGAACTACAGGCCAATGAGGACTTCTACCACATCATTCATCACATTACGGTCATGATTATACCGAATAATCCCTGGTCATAATCATACCAAGTCCATCTATGCACGTAAGCCAAACATAACTTTTAACATAATATAAGCATGATGATGATGACAATTCAATAAAACAAGTTCAAGAATAAATTTTAAAGATTTATAAGTTAATTTATCTAGAACTCAATAACGTCCAAATTGTCAACATCATACTACTTTGTGGAGTAAAATTAAAAAATGCTCAGAAGAATATTTCCATGAAAATATACTGGATGAAGCGCAAATATCAAGGATATTTCACTAATTTGATGGAGTATAGAAGCTAAAGCTTTAATCAACTGAGTATAATAGAATATATGAAACTGCAAATGGATTTTCGTCTGCCATGCGGTAATCCACGTAGACAGATCATTTCCACAATTTAATAAGGAATGAATATGAAGGATCATTCACCATGCCTGTGGTAATCCACATAGACAAGTTATTCCAACAGAATAATAAAGAATGGAATAATAGAAGGATTCACCATGCGTGCGATAGACTGCACAGACAGGTTATTCCCAACAGAATAATAAATAATGGAACCAGATCCGGCGTAAACGCACAGACAGGATATTCCGACAGAATAATAAATAATTGAACCAGGTCCGGCGTAAACGCACAGACAGGATATTTTGACAGAATAATAAATAATGGAACCAGGTCCGGCGTAAACGAATAGACAGGATATTCTGACAGAATAATAAAGAACGGAATATTAGAAGAATTTCACCATGTATGCGGTACTTCGCATAAACAGGTTATTCTAACAGAATAATAAGAATGGAATAACAGAAGAATTTCACCATGTATGCAGTACTTTGCATAGACAGGTTATTCCAACATAATAATAAAAATGGAATAACAGAAGAATTTCACCAAGTATAGGGTATCCCGCGTATACAGATTATTCCAACAGAATAATAAAGAATGGAATAACAGAAGTTATCTTCATGAATAAGAAAGGAAGAATACCCCTTACGAGTACAACAAATAATATCCCCTACCTTAGAAAAATTGAATACTGAAGTAGTGAAGTAGCATAATACTTTTCTTCTTTCTCTCTATAGTTTCTCTCTCTAGAGTTTCAGTGAATTCGTAAGAAATAATGAAGGAATGAGCTTCTATTTATAGGAGAATTTACTGAATAGTAACTAATTCATGAACAGTCCAGATTGATTTACTTTTAAACTGTCAGTCCATTTTGGTTTACTATTAAAACTTAAAGCAACGGTCAATACTGATTTACTATTAAAACTTTAAACCAGAGATCTATATTGATTTACTATTATAACTTTCCACCAGCGGTCCATATTGATTTACTATAATATCTTCAACCAACGGTCTGAAAAATTAGCACATCTCCTCATGAAATAATATTGTACCCAAAAATGATTTGGACAAAAAAGAAATATATCTTACGAGTGAATAGTACTCCGTGAATAGTAATTCATGAATAGTAACTCGTGAATAGTATTCCGACACGAAAAGTGTCCCGAATACCCAATTGAACAATATAACCTCCAAACATCAATTATACTAACACAAATAAGTCCAACACAATAGAACTATAAAATTCGTCTTTAATCAACACAAATTTATTCATCATTAATATTATAATTCATAATATTTAACAACCAGGTCGTTCCCAGAAAAGAGGGGGCTTTTCGATAAAAATTTCTCCTTATTGGGGCGCAATTAGGTGACCAAACCTCTCCTTGACAGAACTTCTAGAAATTGTCAATATTGCAAATAATAATATGAATAACTTTGTCGTCTCAATTATTAATTTAATAATATATCATATTATGCAGATGATACTGTAACAATAATTGAATCAATAATATGAGAGATATGATGCAGCAATTACTGTAGCAATAATTGAGTATAACTGAGTAACTTCTCACGTAAGCATCAATAATCAATACCGTGTGCTACTATGCAACCACGCGTATTACTGTACTTTTACTACCGGGTAGTTCAACAGTTGTAACGGTAACACCTCCGGTGTTATTTTTATAGAAAGATAATTTTGTCGTTTTTTAACTACGACAATACTTCCGTTGTGGGTTCCACCAATGATTGTGCCGTCGTACGAATATTCTCTGTTAAAACGAATATTCTCCGACCAATCGAATATTATATAACCACTTGCTTACTTTGAAAAATTTGTAAATATTACCCACAACTATAACATTATATCAAATCTACACCATAATATTTAAAAATATATTTCGAGAAAATTATTCTTTATTCATAAAAGTTGGGGTCTTACACTTACCACTTGGTCTAAGGTTATGATTAAGTGTCATA
Organism: Panax japonicus; assembly: GCA_020205505.1. Taxonomy (NCBI): domain Eukaryota; kingdom Viridiplantae; phylum Streptophyta; class Magnoliopsida; order Apiales; family Araliaceae; genus Panax; species Panax japonicus. The sequence continues at coordinate 13,265,896 of CM035109.1, forward strand.
CATGTAGTAAAAAGGTTAAAACAGAACCATGATATGTAATTGATAAATTCAAAGTTTGAATGATTAGTAAGTGATGAACGTGGTATATTAGAACTTAGTGAGCATGATGAATAGTAAACAGGTATTGTGAAGGCTAACACTTGTAATTTCTGAAAGTTGTATGGTAGCTTAAGACTTGTGCTAAAATAACAAGTTTAACTAGAAATGATTGTTATGTTGGAAAATAATGTTAGTACATTGTGTATTGATTAATAAGAATGGTTATGAGATGTAGAGTAAAGTTTACATTATAGCTAGTATGCATTACTATGTGACTAATAGTTAATGTGAATAATGATATAACTGTGTAGGAATACAAGAAGTGCAGATAAGCGATAAGTAGTTAAGTCATAGTTCATAAACTACGAATCAGACAAGTCTTTCAGTTCCTATTTGCTATGTGAACTTGATGATTAACTGTTTTAAATCTTTATTGCAAATAGCATGATGTGTTATATTTATGTTGAAAGCATGAAATGTTAAAGTTAACTTATGACTACGTTGATTGAGTAAAGCATGTTGATTGAGTAAGGAACTCAATCTTTATACTTGTTATATGAACTATAGCATGTATGTTATGATAGTCCAATGTTTAAGAGATATATGTCGAGCATGTTATTATATGCTACGTTTTGCATGAAAACTATTAGATTTTGCTGGGCTGTCGAGCTCAACCTTGCAAATAACCATTTTTGCAGGTCAAGATTTTGAGGTAAAGTTATGTGTTACTTGAAAGACATGAATCAGATGTGATACTTGAAGATTTATACACTTTGGTTGTGTTAGTATTATTTGAGCCATGATTAAGGTTCCGAATGATGTATTAATGTTGAATTGTAATATCATTTCGTGATGTAAACTATTGTAGTATTAAATTGATTATGAGATATTTAGATGTAAAGGTTGAAGGTTTTGGGAATGAGGATAATTTATAATAGAAAATTTTAACTATTCCGCAAATTTCAATGGTTGTATTATCATTTAATAATGTAGAATTAGAGGTTGAATGTATTATTAACGACTGAAATCGAGAATTAAATTGTATGAATTTTGGGGTTGTTACATTTAGTATCAAAGCTGTAGGTTATAAATCTTAGGTAGGAGTATCGTAGGTTATAACCTTAAAGAAGAGATGTGAAGATAATGAAAGAATAAGCTCAGATAGAGTTTGAACAATAAGAAGTAATTTAAGAAACGTATAGAGAAGGGATTAAAACATGCGTGAGATGATTCAAAGAAGAATCTCGCAGAGTTATGGAGTTACCCAACTCCAATAATAAGAATGTAAGGTGATAATAAATAGACAATGTCTATAAGAAGAGAATGGTAAGGAAGTTAAGAATAAAAGTTATAGTTAAGTATGGTATAGTTGTACTCTTTAGTAGTTGATGTATGGTATCTGGGCTAAACGATTCCTTCATAGAGCGGAGGTATATACGAACTAGCAACTCGGAACCTAGTTTGTTGGTTGTTTGTGGGAAACCACTCAACGTACCATATTGAAACTGGTAGAGACTCGATGTGTACCAAGTCCAAAAAATGGATACGTATGATGAAAATATGGAACTTGAATGAAATGTTGAACGATATAAATGAATTTGGAAATTCTTAAAGCAAGAATTGTTATATAAACAAGAAGATTCAAAGAAGAATCTTGAAGAGATATGTAGATAAGAAATGGGAGTTACCTAACTCCAATAGCAAAGATAACGAATAATGTCGTAAATGAAAGGAAAGAAAGAGGATCGTAAAATAAAACGATCATGAGTTAAGAAAAGAATTTTAAGGGAGATGATTATAGAATAAAATCACGACGTGATCTGTTTAAGTTATAGAAGAAAGATAGTCTATAATGTTTGAATAATTATAGCTTAATACTATGAAGATGATGTACTATGAAATAGCACAAGATAAACTCACGAGGAGTTGTAGATAATGTGATACGAGGAATTCGTATTGAACAAGTTAAGAGTAAGATAAAGTTAGGTGGAATTTCAATTGAGGACTAATGTGATGACTGAGTTGTACAAATCTTTGTATGGGTGAGGGTTTTGTGCTTGCACTCAGTTTATCATATTGATAATCATTGGAATGTTGGTGTCGCGCTATCAATGTATATGTAGCGAAAATGTGAATCTTTTCTCATGGGTATGTTTGATAGTTAGAAACTATTAAGATTAGTCAGATTATATTAGGATTAGGTGCGGTTCTTAAAACTAATGCATATGGTAAGTTCGTGACTCATAATAATATGGTATGTTTTGAACCCCTCAGCGAATGGACGCCTATGGTCTGACTAGGATAAGTTCTTAAACTCATATTATTGTGGCAAGTCCTGAACTTCCAATGTGTGGTAAGTTTGATGAACTGGGGTATAATTAAGTTATGAATAAAGAATTGAGGATTATGGGAATAGATAGAATTATTAAGCAATGGATCAGTATAGAAAGTGGAGACATAGGTTTTTCCAAATCTTCTAGCAATGCACGACTTTAAATTTTTTAACATCAAACTAAATTTGTACTATATGCCTTTTTTAAATGAATTTTTACTCTCAACGCATGGTGACAAATGTTTATGTGTGGACTTTGGGACACTGACACATTGTTACTTGTTGAGATATGATATCACTAAAATTTATTTTCAAAGATTTTTGAATTGTTTAAAGAATAGTCTATGCTAATTGTTTTGGCTAGACGAAAATGATTTAAAAATATCAAAATGTATTTTATATCATTAATGCATCATGGAACCTGGTACAAAGATGATAAAAACGATGGATTTATCAATACAAAATTTGTAGCGCCCCCAAATCCGGGTATCTTCCAACCCGACAGATGGTGTTATACTGTACAACCTTCATACATTCATTCAATTGAAAAGTCTCAAAGAACGAACATAACTTCTATATATTTAAAGTAATATTTATATTTCCCAAGTTCTAAACCCATTACAAAGGTTCTTTGTCATAATATCAGTTAAATTACAACAACGGACCTATACTATTACAAGACAGCTTAGTAATTTGCCTTAGCTTTTCCTTTATCTTTTCCTGATCCTTTGGAACGTCCAGTCTTAGCTGCATTCATATGGTTTTAGCAAGAGTGAGCATAACTAGCTCAGCAAGTATAACAATTTAGTAACAACATGTTTGACACATTCAAATCGTATATCTTCAATAACTGAACAATAGTTATGAAGTACTATTGATAATTCAAAATAGCACTTCATCTTTTCTTTCAAAATGTTTTACAATAACAACAATATTTAGTAAAACATTCACTCCGGTCAGAGACCTCGAGTATTCATTCTTTATTGGAAAAGGATAACCCGGAAGCAAGTCCGTAAGCCCGATATCACTTACGAGCACTTCTAGGTGATCAGCCTATTGTACTCTATGTTGATCAACACTATATCCATTAAATGTATGCACGTTTAAGCATTTGGCAACCTCACGTGCCTGTCGTTTTACCGACAAAACATTTGTTTAACATTTCGGTCTTCTTTTGAAAACCATATCAAGTAGTTGACAAAAGATAACAACATTTGATAATTCATGAATAGATTATCAATACATCAAGTCTAACCAAAGGAATTGGCTTCAACTTCAACATACTTCAATTCATCCGAAAGAATACATGAAACTCAAAAACTTATTCATATTGAACTGAGACAAGAGTTACAATACTTGCCTTAAGCGTCTGCTGTAAGACCCCAAATTTTATGAAATAAAAGTATTCAATTTTTCTTATAATTACTATTCAGTAAATGGTTAAATTGATAAAAGGTTAAAGTTAAGGGTGATATATAATTTTTTTCAAAATACACAAGTGGTTATAAAAATATTCATTGTTGTCGGGAAATATTCGTTTGGTCGTGGAATATTCTTTCTGTCGGGGAATATTCATACGACGGCGCAGCCATTTATGGGCCCCATAACAGAATAATTGTCAGATGAAGAAAAAGACAAATTAAAGTTTTTATAAATAACGGCGTAGTGATTACCGTTAACACTGTTGGAATACCCGGTGGTTAAAACACAGTAATACACGTTGTTGCACAGTAGCACACGGTATTGCACCGATTATTGATTCTTACGTAAGAAGGTACTACTCAATAATTGTTACAGTAATTATTGTTCAGTATTTTATTTTATTGATTCAATAATTGTTGCGTTAATATTTTATATTACTGTTGTTTCAATAATTATCACTACACAGTATTTCCCATTATCAGATCAACAATTCATATTATATGAATAATATTATTAGATAGCAATATTGGCAATGTCTAGAAAGTTCTGTCTAAGAAGAGGTTTGGTCACCTAATTGCGCGCTAGTAAGGAGAAATTCTTATTGGAAAGCCCCTCTTTCCTGAGAACGGCCTGGTTGTCAGTACTGTGATTCTATAATATTATTTATGAATAATTAATTATTAATTTATATGATGAGAAAAATATTTATTTTATGTGGATATAGATGGAGAAAATTTTTAAAGTGACAATTGTTGAAAATTGATATTTTGTCTTTTCTGATAAAATAATATTTTATTATATTATTATAATATAATAATGATGATATTTTTACAATGAATGTGTGGTATATGAGTATATGAGGAGGATGAGTATTTTTGTTGCATTAAATAATTAACACATGTTTTGTGTGTCGGTGGACCCCATTTCTTGACTGAAATTTGATTATAGCCTATAAAATCGTCCGTTTATGGATTTTGGTCAATTTCTGTTTGGAATTTGGAAAACCTTTCTTCTGCAAAGTTGTAGAGAATTGAATTTTCTATAAAAACTCGCGAGATTCGAATTTTTTGATAAAAGGGCTATTTATTATGAATTATTGAAGTTCCGTAGTTCCGAAATAATTGATTTTTGAAAGTTTTAATTATTTTTAATAACAAAAACGTTTTTTGTTGTTTTTGTTATTCTTTGTTGGCTGAATTCAGATCTAAGAAAGTGGGAGTAAGAATTTTTGATATATATATTAATATTATATTAAATTTTCTGTTTTAGTGTTCTAAGCAATTTCCTATAAATAGGTGCTTAGGTTATAATTGAAAATCACACCAGAAACTAAAGTTTTCTCTCTATTTCTCTCTCTATATTATCGAGTGTATTCTTGTGAGTATTTTGATATCTTGAGCGTTGCTATATGGTGCAAGTTCATTTAGCGTTATTCCAGTCAGAAGTACTGTTCTTTTGAGGTAAGAGATAGTAAGATATTGTAAGGGATAGTAAGAGATTGTAAGGGATAGTAACGGATTGTAAGGGATTGTAAGAGATTTTAAGGGATTGAAAGGGATGTTATTTTCTTCGTAAGTGATATTATTTCTTCAATATCATTATGTTGAAATATTTGTTTAAACTTTTTATCAAATTTAGAACTTTTTCATGTCGGGGTTACTATTCACGAGTTACTATTCACGAGTTACTATTCATGGGTACTATTCACTACAAAATTGGTTTCTTTTTCTAACCAAATTATAGTTGATTTATGAATATTACTCTAAAGATTAAAACTATGTATTGATTATATTGATTTTATTATCATATATAACATTTTTATAACCCTGATGTTGAAATTCTTTTTCACTGGAGTGTAAAGATGGATAGATTATTGGTATGATCATGACTAGGGTTCTCTTTGGCCAGTAGTGCAAAGTTGAATTGTTGACTAGTATGATCATGACCATTGAATTTATAATGGAATATTTTTAGCTTAAGTGCAAGGTAAATTGATCAACATGGTTATAATTATGGTATATAAATTCTGAAATGATTATGTATTTCTTTGAGATATGAATATCTTTGTCCTGTAGTGCAAAGATGACATGTTGTTGAATATCTTTGGTCTATAGTGAAAAGATGAACTGTTGGTGAATATCTTTGGCCCGTAGTGCAAAGATGAATTTATTAGTATGATTATGAATATGAACTGTGATTTGGTATAACCATGATCTTTGATGTTTCAGGTAAAGACAGGTGATGAAAATTACCTTCGTCCTGAATGCGAAAAGGAATTTAGAACTACAATTATGATTATGACTTATTCACATGATTGTGGACATGAACTATTGATTGATGTTACAAGGTTAAAATATTGTTGGTGGACTTTTAACATGGAGAAGATAATAGACTTTATGGTCTATTTGACACTTTTAATGGATTGCTCGTTCCGCTGCAACTATGGTTGAAAAGTTTTATCATCTACCATATGTTCTAAATCTCTGATTTATTACTGATGAAGACTATTGATAATTTATTTATCTTTAGTCATAATATTCTTTACTGAGCTAGTTGTGCTCACCCTTTTGCTTCACAATTCCTTTCAAGTAATATGAGTGTAGCTAGGTCGAGCGGGGATAACAGGGGAATAGAACGGTGGTCTATAGATGTTGAGGGTGAGGTGAATTTAACTTGGAAGGATGTTTTGCCACTATCATACAAGATGTTTAATGACATACAACCTCGTGTCATCATAAGACAGGATTGTGCTCATCCACTTGCTGAGTATATTTACAAGCACTACCTATATAATCTTGGTGTTTGTTTGGAGTATAATACCCAATTAGAGACAGTGGAGATAATGATATGTCAAGAGAAGACTCACCATTGAGAAGAATATGATAGTAATCTTCACGTTTTTCTTTGGGGTCTATTGGGTCAACCAAGGATAATTTTGTGGGCATAAGATATCTATAATAACCTAGACGCATGGCCTCCCATGTACGAAGGTTTCCTTGAGCACTTCCCAAAGGTATTAATTTCTAAAAAAGTTTTTGACTGTACCTTTATGTAAGGTGTCACGGTGACGTACTATCCAAGTTGGTGTCCAGAGTCACATTTGGTATATTTTAGTATCAAAACTCACAACATATTTGTTGTTGTATTTTGCACGACAATTGTTATAATAAAGTTGTAGTTGTTTTCTGTACCATGTATTTGGCGACTCAGAATGGGTTGGATGGAATGGACCTATTTTGGGGTCATCACAGTTGGTATCAGAGCTTAGGGATATGGTCTCTGACGGAGATCGGGGAATAGAACTAGGAGGGGAGAGATGAGTAAATCCTTCACTAGTGTGTCCTACCTAAGCTTATTTGTTGGTCAGTCATAATATCGGGATATTATGTGATATGTTAATTTGTTAAATTAACCTTTATTTTTGAAGTTGTATTCTAGAATGATATCTTAAATACAGGAGATGAGCAATGTAGAAATCATGATGACAGAAAAGATGGAATCTGAAATGAAAGCAAGGTATTCTCAACTCTTTGAAATACCAGGTACGTAAATTTCAGGGACGAAATTTCATAAGGAGGGGAGATTGTAAGACCCCGAATTTTATGAAATAAAAGTATTCAATTTTTCTTATAATTACTATTCAGTAAATGGTTAAATTGATAAAAGGTTAAAGTTAAGGGTGATATATGAATTTTTTTCAAAATACACAAGTGGTTATAAAAATATTCATTGTTGTCGGGGAATATTCGTTTGATCGTGGAATATTCTTTCTGTCGAGGAATATTCGTACGACGGCGCAGCCATTTGTGGGCCCATAACAGAATAACTGTCGGATGAAGAAAAAGACAAATTAAAGTTTTTATAAATAACGGCGTAGTGGTTACTGTTAACACTGTTGGAATACCCGGTGGTTAAAACACAGTAATACGCGTTGTTGCACAGTAGCACACGGTATTGCACCAATTATCGATTCTTACGTAAGAAGGCACTACTCAATAATTGTTACAGTAATTACTGTTCAGTATTTTATTTTATTGATTCAATAATTGCTGCGTTGATATTTTATATTACTGTTGTTTCAATAATTGTCACTACACAGTATTTCTCATTACCAGATTAACAATTCATATTATGTGAATAATATTATTAGATAGCATTATTGGCAATGTCTAGAAAGTTCTGTCTAAAGAGAGGTTTGGTCACCTAATTGCGCGCCAGTAAGGAAAAATTCTTATTGGAAAGCCCCCCTCTTTCCTGGGAACGGCCTGATTGTCAATACTGTGATTCTGTAATATTATTTGTGAATAATTAATTATTGATTTATATGATGAGGAAAATATTGATTTTATGTGGATATAGATGGAGAAATTTTTTAAAGTGAAAATTGTTAAAAATTGATATTTTATCTTTTCTGATAAAATAATATTTTATTATATTATTATAATATAATAATGATGATGTTTTTACAATTCTTGGTGATGAGTCATTATCTGCCATTAAGTAGAGATTTGCAATTTCTTCGATTTGCTCAGCAGTTTCTTCCTCGTCACTTAGATCACATCCTTTTTCAGCTACAAGAACTTTGTTGTTGGCTAGTTTTGGACAGTCCTTCTTGAAGTGTCCAGGCTGCTTGCATTCGAAACATGTGTTTGAATTTTCATTTGGATTGGTATTTCTTAAGTTGTTGTTACTTGCTTTGAAATTTCCTCCTTGCGTCTTTGGCTTAAAAAATTGTTTGCCTTTGAAGTTGTTGAAGTTGTTGTTTGTTTTCATGAAGCCTTTGTCATATTTTCTTGCTTTGCTTTGAATTACTCTCCTAAGTTGTCTGGACAATAGAGCAACTTCATTGTTGTCTAGACTTAGAAGTTCTTCATTTAATTCTTCATCATCACTTTCTTGATCCACCCGAAGAGCTTTGAAGGCGATTCCTTTCTTTTTGAGATATGTGTCTGATCCAACTTTTTTGACGAACACGTCGACTTTGTGGGCACGAAGATTCTCGATGAGATTATCCATAGGATATGTGGTTAGATCATGCATTTCTTTTATTGCAGTAACCTTCATTTTCCAGATGGATGGAAGGGCTTTGAGAATTCTTCTATTTTTCTCATTTGTAGTGTATGCTTTTCCCAATTGTTTTAGTTCATCAATGATTCTGGAAAAATGAGTTTCTATATCAATGTTCTTTTCTCCTTCTTCAAGCTTAAAAACTTTCATACTCTTGAATTAGAGCATCTTTTCTGGTTTCTTTGATGTGATTAGTACCTTCATAGGTTACAATTAATTTTTTCCAAATTTCTTTTTCATTTTTACAGTTACTATCTCTTTTGTATTCTTTTTTAATCAAAGCACTGGTTAGCACTTGTTCTGCTCAGGATGCAATATTCATGATTTCTTCTTCTTTAGTGGTGAATTCATATATGTCTTTTTCGACAATCTTTTCTCCTTGGATTTTGGTTGGAATTTGTACACCTCGTTCGATGGCACACCAAATTTTAATTCCTTGGGATTTGGCATAGATTTTGAATCTGTTTTTCCACGTAGCAAAGTTGGTACCATCAAATAGTGGAGGTCTGGACATAGACAGTCCTTCTCCGCAACTAGTAGCATTATAGGCCATGGATCTACTCTTAGGTATGCCTGTATATACTCAACAAACAAGTTAAAGAGCACCGCTCTGATACCAATTGAAAGGTCAATAATAATCTAGAAGGGATGGTTGAATAGATTATTACTAGCTAAAAATTATATTTAGGCCTTTTTAAATTTTTAGTAATTAATTAGCAATTTTAGTAATTAGTTTGTAAGATAATAAATATTCAATCACAATGCAAAGAGATTTTTCTGGTTCACAACATACACTCCTTGGTATGTTGCTACGTCCAGTCTCAAGTCCCTTCTTGGAACTTGAGATCCTATTACTATCAGTAATAAAAACTCTTTCAACAAGCGGAGAAGCCTTTGCAAAGTTTTATAGACAAACTTTCAACTATTCAACTATTCTTTCTTGGACAGCAAACTCCATGTTCCTTCCTCAAGTCTAGTTGTACCACCTTTTGAGTTTAGTTCTATTCTATGATCTGGTCTTGAAACAACAGCCTCTTCCTCACCTCACAATTACACTAGAGACCCAACTTCCTGTTGACATCTCTAAGACTCTGGTTTTGGTCGAAGAATTACTTGTCTTTCTCACAGGTATATAAAATAAATTAACTCTAATCCTTTCTCTGTTTACAAATAAGTTTATAACGATGTGCTTCTTCAATAAGCTGATAAGAGTTAAGTACAGATTAATGTTTCTCAAATAAGAAGATAGAAAATTAAAAGCAAATATATCAGTATAAAAGTTCAAGGACTTTTATATTCAACAATGAGCTTCTTTAAAGTAGATAGAACTTTTGTTTAGATCCACTGATGCTTCTGATTAAGCAAATACATGATTTTAAGACACTTTATAAAGAATTAACAATTCTATAAAATAAAGAGCGTTTTTCTATGGATAATATAGAATTATTTCTTAGATAGTCTTTACCAAGTATTATATGAATTATTTTTTATGAATCAATACTTGTATAAAAGAATAAATCAAATCAAATAATATTTATCTAGTGTAATATTTAAATCAATTAAGCACGAACTGATATAACAAATATTACTGTTTAACTCAAATAATATATAAGAATATTTTATCTATTATGTGAACTTTTATAGATAATGTCACTTAGTACTATAAGGAATCGTACGGTTCGAATTCCTCTTGGTAGAGGCGTATCTCCGTAGCCTTGCGGCGTCTAAGTATGACAAAATTTATAATTTTTACAATTGATATTTATATAAATATTTTCAATAGATCACTACGATTCTCAAATCCAGTTCGGATGACTACTCTTTTTAGAGCAGTATCTCAGTGTCATTTTGAGATATCAAGTGTCGTATCTATTTTACGATATTTATATAAATAATGTCGATAAAAGGTTACTGAAGACTATAAGAAATCGTACGGTTCGAATTCCTCTCCGTAGAGGTGTATCTCTGTAGCGTTGCGGCGCCCAAGTATCCTTTTATTTGACAAATAGATGAAATATAGATATATAAAATTGTGTAGAACAATATGTATTCGTATATCTATAAATAAAATACAAGTAAGAAATAATTTAACAGAAATTAAACTTATCTCAATACTTGGACCAATTTTTCTCTTCAAAAATTAATCAAAACTTTTGTAAGAAGAGATATAAAACTTTTAGAGAGAATGTAGGCAAGGAGAGTATGCTTTCCTTTTCACTGAATTGATAAAAATCAAATGAATGAAATACTCCCTATTAATAGAATTTCTGAAGTTGGGGCAAAATTGTAATTTTTGAAATATTGATTTTTGAATGCACGGTATAGATGAAATTTTTTGAAATAAACGGACCAGATTGGAACAAAGTTTTTACGCAGAAGTAACTAAAAATCGCCTGATCTAAATCTCATCAATTTATCACTTAATGCTTAGTTTGACCATGTGTGTTAAGCCAAGTTTTAATGCCAGCACAAACTCACGCGTTTAGTCCCAAAATGAGTGACACTAGCACACACACGGTTTTATTACTTAAAAAATGGCAGCACATGCATGTATTCTTGATTTAGTTTAAAGTAGACCTGGCAAAGATGGCTCGGGCCGAGCCGGCCCGCCCGCCAAAAATCGGGCTTTGGGCCGAAGTTTTTTAGCCCGCCAAAACCCGCGCCCGGCCCACCCAAGTGGCTCGTGTATTTTTTTTTAGGGTCCTTAACACTAATATACAATAATTAGAAAGTATTTACAAAAATAATACATACACAAAATAATTACAAAAATAACGCAATTCATATTAATAAGGAAACCTAAAATCAAGGAGAAATAACTGTCATAATTAATAATTCAAATTCAAATCTTTGGGATCTAACAACAAAAATAAATCCATAATTCAAAATTCAAATCAAAAGGAGGAAAAACAAAAAAATTATTTTCTCGTCATCTTCCTCCCTCGTCATCTTCCTCCGCCGCCGCTGCGATTTACCAAAATTCTTCACGATAGGTTTTCGGCATCAATAAAGGACTTCATGACACTCCACAACCTGCAGAGAAACCATGAATTCTAAAAATTTATAAAAATTAATAGAAAGAAAGAAAGAAAAAGAAATAATCTTGTCCATAAGTCCATTCAAAGGAAGTCATCTTCCTCCGTCGCCGCTGCGATTTACCAAAATTCTTCACGGTAGGTTTTCGGCATCAAAAAAGGATTTCATGACACTCCACAACCTGCAGAGAAACCATGAATTCTAAAAATTTATAAAAATTAATAGAAAGAAAGAAAGAAAAAGAAATAATCTTGTCCATAAGTCAATTCAAAGGAAAACAATAATACGGGATCATTCTTTCCCAAGGACCATCAATAGATTAATCAAAAGACAGAAACGCAGGTTTAGTTACCTTGATATGAAGGTTTAGTTACCAATTACACTATAAAAAATTTATAGGTGTTTAGGTGGATTGGTTACCTTAGTATGAAGGTTTGGTTACCATGATATGAAGGTTTGGTTACCAATTGCACTACGAAGGTAACCTAATAAAACTGAATTGATTACCTTGGTATGAAAGTTTGGCTACCAACTGCATCACTTTTAAAATAAATTGGTAACCTAATACAACTGAATTGGTTACCTTAGTACGAAGGTTTGACTACCAACTGCACTATGAAAAAACTGCAAGTATTGATGTGAATTGGTTACCTTGGTATGACGATTTGGTTACCTTAGTATGAATGTTTGGTTACCTTAGTATGAAGGTTTGGTTACCAATTGCACTATAAAAAACTACAGGTATGGAGGTGAATTGGTTACTTTGGTATGAAGGTTTGGTTACCTTAGTATGAAGAAGGGTTTTAAGGGAGAGTGAGATGAGAGGATATTCACGAACAGTATACTGCAACCAGCCTCGTGTCCACCAAAAGAAACCTCTTAAATATTGCTCGAATTATATATCAACTACAAAATACAATATCATAAAGTTCATACCCAAGGCAACTTTTGAGCAATTTCGACGACTTGCTAATGTTTACTTTCTCCTGACTGCAATTTTGTCGCTCACACCTGTTACTCCATTCTCAACTGTCAGTATGATTGCTCCTCTGTCCTTTGTGGTTGGGCTTAGTATGGCAAATGAGGCTATGGAAGACTGGCGCAAATTTATACAGGATATGAAGGTTAATCTACGGAAATCTAGCGTTCATAAAGGGAATGGGGTATTTGCTTATAAGCCATGGATGAAGATTCAGGTCGGAGACGTGGTAAAAGTAGAAAAGGATCAATTTTTTTCTACAAACTTATTTCTTTTGTCTTCTAGCTATGAAGATGGGATCTGTTACCTGGAGACTATGAACTTGGATGGAGAGACGAACTTGAAACTTAAAGGAACAACTGAACAAAGAGAAGCGGAAGAGGAGTTTTAGGGGAGAGTGAGATGAGAGGATAAGGGGGAGGAATCCTAATTATATTAATTTTGTAAATAAATATAAAAAAATGTATTATTTTTGTAATTATTTTATGGATGTTTCATTATTGTAATTATTTTTAAAAATGTACTAAAATATGTAATTAATCCTTTTTTTTTAAAATAAAATGTTACTACTTGTGGGTTGTAAGGCTTGAACACAAGACTTGTAAGTAAATAAATAAGAGTTCAATCCAACTAAGTTACAACAACTATTTGTTTTTAATGCAATCTTTAATATATTTTAACTATAATTGAAAATTATAATTAAGATATGTAATTAATGTAGGTAATTAATTAATAATACTAATTTATAATACTATTAAAATTTTAATTGATTGAGATATGTAGTTAATAATTTCAAAGTATAAAACTATTAAACTAACAAATAACAATTGTAGTAAATTTGGAAAGTAAATCAATCATTATCCCTTACTTATGCATTCCCTCTACTTATTTGGAAAGTAAATCAATCATTATCCCAAATCATGCCTTTAGAATAATATCTAAAATTATAATACTATTAAAATTTTAATTGATTGAGATATGTAGTTAATTTAAGTAATTAGAATTATTGTTTATTATAAATTATTTTAATATTTTTAATATTTATTATTATTACTATTTTTGGTGTATCAAGATTTTGCAAAAAAAAATAGGAAAAAGCCCGCGGGCCGGCCCAACCCGCCCAACCCTGGCCACGGGCTTAAGAAATCTAGCCCGCCAAAATCCGGGCCTTTTCGGTCCGGCCCGCCCGTTTACCAGGTCTAATTTAAAGTATATACATTTAAGCCTTATATACATATCCATATAATTTATATTAGTTATATTATTATATAAGTATGTTTTAGTATACTGATATAGTTATATATATGCATATCCGTTTTCTTTATATAAATATAATAAGTAAACTTGCTACATGATTTAGTATATGTATATAATAAAATATTTTGTCCAACTTTGGTTTTGAAAAAGAAATAGGATTTTCTTGCCTTAAATATTATATGAATTAATTTATTTAACACTTGACATATAATTTATCAAGGTCAATAAAAATTAATTCAAGTTAAAATAGAAAATAGTTAGAATAAAATAATAAGGAAAAATAATTAAATAATTACATACTAAGGAAAGTTCATTTTCTATCATTTCATGAGTAATTTTTTTTAGAAATCCTAATTTGGAAACTCACAAACAAAGTGTTATACTTCTACTAATATCGAAGGCATTTAAAAAAAGGCTAAATATATTTCGCTACCCTAAACTGACTGACATATCCAGTTTGGTGATTCACCTTAAAAAAATTTCAATTAGATGATTGAACTATTAATTTTTTCCAATTTGATCCAATTGAGACTGCCACATCAGAAATTATTGATGTGGATATTTGGGTGGGACATCAAGCAACTGATGTGTTCAAAAAAATAATTTTTTTATTTTGGGATTAAACATTAGTGATATACTGAAGGGTAAAATAATCACAAAACTTTCATTAATGTGCTCTTCTCTTTTGCTAGACTCCATTCTTTCTCAAGATCTCATTTCTTCCCTAAATCGTTAGGGTTCATTGTTCTGGGTTCATAGTTTTCTTTCTTTCCCAAATTAAATTTCGATTTAAATGGTTAGATTTAATTGAGATGCTTCGTCGGTGGGCTCACATGGGTTACCACTGGTCAATCACTAGATGAGGCTTTCTCTAAATACGGCAATATCGTCGATTCGAAGGTTCATTTGTCAGCAGAAATCAGACTCGATCTGATCTGATTGATGCTAGATCTGACTTCCTCCCTATTCTAATTTTTACTACTGCTGTTACTATATCTGGTCTGACTCATTTGTTTGATTTATATCTGGTCTGATCTGAATGAAATTTGTTATTTTATGTACATATCATCTAGGGGATTCAGATTCGTTACCTTCAGGGACGAGAAGGCGATGAGAGATGCGATTGACGGTCAGGATTTCGACAGGCGTAACATAACCTACGATGACGAATTCTGCAGCGGTGGAGGCGACGGTGGACACCGTAAAGGTGGATGTGGTGGAGGTGGTGGCTATGGTGGTGGCCGAAGGGAAGGCGGATGAGGCGAATATGGAGGTGGTGGCGATGGTTATGGTGGTGGCCGAAGGGAAGGCAGAGGAGGCGGATATGGAGGTGGTGGTGGTGGTCGAAGGGCAGGTAGAGGAGGCGGTTATGGTGGTGGCGATGGTGGATCTCGCCATTCGATCTATTCTGATTGTTTTAGGGCTTTTGATGTTTTTTAATTAGTATGACATTATTAATGAAAGTTTTGTGACTATTTTACCCTTCAGTATATCTCCAATGTTTAATCCCAAAATAAAAAATATTTTATTTGCACACATCAGTTGTTTGATGTCTCACCCAAATAACCATGTCAGCAATTTCTGACGTGGCAGCCTCAATTGGATAGAATTGAAAAAATAATAATAGTTCAATCATCTAATTGAAAAAATTTAAAGGTGTATCACCAAAGTGAAATATGTCAGATAGTTTAGGGTAGCGAAACATATTTAAGCCTTAAAAAAATAATAAATAGTTTTTTTATTAAAAATAATCAATGATTTTTTTGTATTTTGTATAACATTATTATATGGCATTAAAAAAGGAACAATTACATATTTTAATACATTTTTAAAAATAATTACATCAATAGTGCACTCATATAATATTTACAATTTAATGCATTTAATATTTTTATTTACATTAAAAGTGCATTCTTATCCTTTTAATTTAGTTGAGTGTTTTAATAAGTTTCAATTTAACACTTTCTCTCTCCTCCCTTCATCATCCACACACCCCCCGGCCCCCTCAATCTCTTTAATTTTCTCTCCCCCCTCTCCACTTATCACTCATAATGGCCGACATTCACAACAACAACTCTGTCTTTTCTTCGTCCAACATATATGTCCTCCTATAATTGCCTGTTTAATTTTGCTCTGCTTTTGATTTTATAATTTCATTCCTATCAACTTCAAAGAAAATGAGGAACAGGAGCAGCTTCATATGATGAAAATGAGGAACAGGTCCTCGAGCCGCCAAATCCAAATCTAATGAGACACAAAGAAACCTGGTCCATCATTTGGTACTGGATCTGGGTCCGGATGAGAATTCATATGATGAAAATGAGGAACAGGAGCAGCTTCTTTATCTTTTTCCGGTATTTGACTCATTTGATGCTGAGCTGTGCCTTTCGGGGACTTCCAATGTAGGTGTTAGAAATGATGGTGAGATTAATGATGAAAAGTACAAATTAGTGATGGTGAATAATGATAATGTTGGTAGCCAGTTCAATTTT
Source organism: Panax japonicus (assembly GCA_020205505.1). Taxonomy (NCBI): domain Eukaryota; kingdom Viridiplantae; phylum Streptophyta; class Magnoliopsida; order Apiales; family Araliaceae; genus Panax; species Panax japonicus. The sequence goes on from CM035109.1 coordinate 13,282,520, forward strand.
ATTGAGTTTTCAAATAATTAGTGCATTCTCATCCCTTTAATATCAAACTCTTTTAACCTTCATACAACAGATTCTGAGGCTTATTTGCAAAAAATAAGTGGGCTTTGAAAAGAGTTTGATATTTTCAGTCGGCTAAAAGGCAGGCTTTGTTTGATAATTTTTTCAAAGTGCAGTTGGTAGCCAAATATTCATATCAAGGTAACCAATTCAGTGTTATTAGGTTACAAATTTAATTTGAATGTGATGCAGTTGGTAGCCAAACCTTCAAGCTGTTGGTTGCCAAAATTTTTATACCAAGATAACCAAACCTTTATAACAAGGTAACCAATCTACCTCCACACCTGCGGTATGAATTGGTTACCTTGGTCTGAAAGTTTGGCAACCAACGGCTTGAAGGTTTGGCTACTAACTGGATCACATTCAAAATAAATTGGTAACTTAATAAAACTGAATTGGTTACCTTGGTATGAAGATTTGACTACCCACTGCTTGAAGGTTTAACTAGCCTCACCCAAATCTACCCAATCAATTTCCTTAACCAACAACCCCACCATTTCTCTTTCCTCAAATCATTTCCCCACCACCCCATTTTTTCTCTCCTCCACCACCTCCACCACTCTTTCCACCTCCCAACCCACCACCACCTTTGACCTCCTGTTAACCCACCTCGTCACCCAAAACTTCTGGCAAACCGACGAAGAAACCCGCCTCCTCCTCACTGCACTCGCCGACGACACCGCCATCAAGCGTGGTTACGTCTTCTTCTCTGAGGTCTATTACTGATTATGTTTCTTCTCAATTGCTCCTTTGTTACAGATTACAATGATCTATGAAGTTTCATTTTTTGTTCTTCGTTGGATTCGTAAATTAGCGACATGATTTTTGAGTATTTGGGTTAGTTGGTAACTGCCAAAATAAGTGGAGTAGTTTTCTCTTTGAATTAAGGGTTTTTTTTTGTTGGATTGGATATACTGACGTGTATTGCACTATTGTTGATATTATTATACAGTATTTCACTCTTTTTTGTAATTATTTGATTAGTACATTATTGTTATAATTATTTTTTATTTGTTGTATACTTATGTAAAGAACCCTTAAAAAAATACAAAGGTTTATGGCCCTATACATTTCTCAATACAAGAAGCCCAAATTAGCCTAAACATATCTACCTAATGTCATTGCTGTACTGTATCAGCACCTCACTGTCGTCATAGGTGTAGACTGTATAGTGAAAGAAAGAGGTCAGAGCTTCATCGCAGTATCAACAAAGTGAGAAGAGAAAGAAAGAGATGAACACAGACATAACTGCTTCGGCCAAACCGGAATACCCAGTGATAGATCGGAACCCCCCATTCACCAAGACCGTCGCGAACTTCAACACCCTCGATTACCTCCGCCTGATTACCATCTCCGGCGTTTCCGTCACCGTCGGCTACCTCTCCGGTACTCGCTCTCTTTCTCTGTTCTAATAGACATAAATTCAAATATATGTAGTGCATGTTTTGATTGCCAATTTTACCTGAAAGCGAAATGGGTATAAATTGTTGATTGGTGTGTAGGAATAAAGCCGAATATTAGGGGGCCATCGATGGTGACCGGAGGTCTGATTGGAGTGATGGGTGGGTTCATGTACGCCTATCAGAACTCTGCTGGAAGACTAATGGGGTTCTTCCCTAATGAGGGTGAGGTTGCTCGTTTCAAGAAGAAGCATTAGCATTTTATTTTCCATTAGGGTTTATTTTTTTTAATATTTCAATTTGGCTTTAATGGTAAAATTGAAATGAACAAATTTGGGTGTTTAATGTTCCTGTACGAGGCATTTTGATTGTGCTATTAATAATAAGACTGCCATTGCAAATTACTCTCCATTTGAAAATTTATTAATTGAGGTAATGTTTTGACCAAACCTTGTGTTTTTGAAAGCGTGTATGGGTTCAATGCCTACTTGAGGTACTTGATTACACTATTTGGATCTGAGTTGACACAGTTTAATGTAATGTTTTATCTAAATTTCTGTATTGTAACTTTTAATCTCAGATGGTTTTAATGGTTAGGTAGTTACTTCCTTTTAAAGTGATAGGAGATGCATAACATTAGTTCAAATTACTAAGGCATCTAGCAGTCACTTTAACTCTCCCTTTTAAGACTGGTCTGTACAATTTTATGTTTAAGTTTGGTGGTTCATGCTGTTGTACCTTTTTGATTATGCTACAACCATAACAACACATGGATAAGTAAAACACAAATCCTTAATAAAAATCTTTGTCCAATCACTATGATATTCAAATCTTACTCAAAAGGCCGTGATCCTTGTCTAATAAAATGCTACATAAAAGAAAATCCTAAGTAAAGAAAATGGTGGCAGGACGTTGCAACCCAAACATGATTCTTCATGGCTCCTTCATTCTGTACAAGGAAGTATATATTATTTGGTGAAGCACCAATAAGTTCTTGGTCCTTGATTTTCTAATTTTTAATGAAGGTATGTGCAAGTAGTTAGTTGGACAACCGAGTGACAGTAATAGTCTGCTTAATTTCACCACCTATAAGCCAAGTGATAGGATGTGATGTCATGTCTCTTCTATTTGCTTCTTGATATTTTGGGATAAAAGTTTGCTGGGAAATTGCAAGCCGGTGATCAGCATGCTAGGGAGGTTCTTTCTCTTATTCTTCACAGCAAAGGCAATTGAGAAGGATTTAACTTTTCTGAAGAGTGAAGAACTGAATGAAGGACAAGATGATTACAGAATGCATTAGGATGGGCGAAGTATTAGCCTAGAAGGCTAGAAGAAGCTTTGTCTAATTTTTGTGTTGGAGGAAAAATGGTTGAGCATGCTGATTACTGACATGGAAGCATGGTTCAAAGTCACATAGTGGCCTATGTTTCATACATAAGGTCATTTTTTGACTTGGTATTGGTTTCGGGCGATACGCATTGTTACGATAATTAGGAGCTTCAATTTTTTTTATAAAAATTATTAATTTTTTTATAAAAATAATAAAAGCAACAAGATGGATCAATTAAATTCACCAAAAGCATAATCTAGTACACATAACACTATTCAAATGATAAAATAGACATTTCGCAAACATGTCTAATGCTACATTGCATAAAAATTAAACAGCAAATTGCTAAGATATTTTCAAGTTATACTTAACTAGGTGCTATACAATTTTTATTAATTACTATGTATAATTTTTTTGTTAATTTCTAAATAAAATGGCTACAATTTTTTTAAGATCTAGTTAGGTACTATATAGTATGTATAATTGTTTTTTTTATCAAGTAGTTTAAGTTTACCTTTATAAGTTGTAGTTAACTTGAATACTAGTTTTATTTTATTTTTTAATACTAATTCAGGTACTAGTTAAAATGTATTAAATACAATTTATTTTCTTTTTTGTGCATGTGTGGCATTTCTCTCCTTTGCGCCTCAATTTCTCCACTATTTGCTTCGAAATCGTTATGCTATGTTGAAATTTTGCCGAAACATACCTTTTGCATGAATAATCATCTTCCAACTCGTATCAAGGTTGCGGTTCGGCAAGGGCCAGGTTGCGGTTCGGCAAGGGACGAAATTGCTCCGATACGTCAAAACTTTGAACCATGAGGAGTTTAATATTTTGTATATTTTCCTGCTTTGATGCTATTTTAGGTTAATTATCTGATTTGGATGGCAAAAAGCAAAAGATTTACTTCAGAGAAGCATTTTAAAATGGTACCATAGGTTTGGGGAAATATCAAGCGATTCAAGCTAAATAGTTATAGTACTCTTTCTTTATTGCTTTTATTGAATTACTCACCATGAACTTAAAATGTCATAATCTTGTTTGAAACAAGATTTTTCTGTGTAAACTTGTAACCATGCCTGGTAGAGGTCTATTCAATCCTTCCCCAAAGTCATGCCTTGTAAATTTGTAGCTGCATTTGTTGTGCTGTCCGTAAAGCTTCTTAGTTCTTATAGAACTATGGATTTTTGCTTGAGGAATTCCTTTCACACAAAATGCTTTCAGAAATGCAAGTTTGGGTGGTGTTGTTTGCTTCTTGATCAAATTCGCAATTTGGTATCCATATGATCTGTATTCTTATTATTTATTCATTATTCCAGAATTACTGGCAAAAAGTGTGGATCATGTAGTGTTGCCATTCACAATTAGTATAGGAGGTTTGGCACATAAGAGGTTTGTGAGTTACCAATTAATATGTTATTGGCCAATAATATCATAGGCAAATTTGAATTCTCTTTGGTCTAGATTCTGGTGTTCATTAAAAAACTGCATTATATGTTCCTTTTCTCCTTCAAATTATTGCATTAGCGCCTGATAGACGAGAGAGCCAACTTCTTCTCAAGTTGTCTGGGTAAAATGTGTCTGTGCATGATGTTTGTTCAAAAGCCGTTCAAGAATTTCTACTACCTGAGCTTTTGCTGGAGGTAGCCAGTTCATAGCAAGGGAATCAGAAAGAAGGCTGGTTGGTCAGCCTCCAAGAAGTTGATTGGTGTTTACATAGTCGTTGCTTATTAAACTCTAGCGGAGAGAGTTGGCTTTTCTAGTGGAATGCGCAGGCCTGAAGAGTTTTTTTCCATTTCTTATTAATTTCTTTGCCTCTCTCTAATTCTTCTATATACGCCTGTTATGTGCTAGTAGTAAAAAAGTAACTTCAAATAGGGTCTCATGGCCGCGCTGGAACCGGCAAAAGGATTTTATAAACACGGGGAATTCTGGATTCTGGATTCTGGGATTTGAGTCTTCTTCTCCAATTCCTCCCAAGTGCATCACTGTCTCAGGGAGCTTGAAGGCCTTGTGATGATGTTAAAGATCTCTGCAGTCTGTACAAAGGTTAGTCGTAGGTAACTAGACAAACAGTCTAGATACAAAGCATTAGGGATTGTACAGTTCACCCCCATCAATGATTTGTCTAGTTAAACTATACAGTTTTTGTCCAGTTACCGAACATTACTCGTATAATATATTCCAATATTCTTGGAGTTGGATTAGCCTTTAGCCTTGGAAAAAGATTCAGCAGAATTTCAACTACCATTACAAGTTAAAGCTGCATTTGTGTGTTGAACAATTAGTCAATTCTATCCCCTCCGATTCCCATATGGTCTGCTCTGCTAATTTAAAAAATATAAATAAATAAAAAGTTGACCGTCATAATTCAGGATTACTTGTTGGGTTTAATAGGGCGTAAATTATTTACAGCGCCATTAAAAAAATAAATACAAACAAATAAAAATTATGTTTAAATTTTTATTGTGCAAGTATGCTCCTAGCCCTACTATTTGGTTTGACATAGCCATATGCTCAGCACCATCAAAGGCCTGAAACCATATCCATATGAACACTAGGCAGTGCGTATTATTCTTGATCAAATCCATGAGGTGTCCACATCTAAATAGCTTACTAAATATGCAAAATACTCATTATGGATATTGAAAGTGTCAGTTTCTCATTGACTTGTTAGATACATTTACTGCTACGAATTCAACGTTTTGTACCGATTGAATTATTGGCTACACACCATATTTGCACCATATTCTTTAGTTTATCATCATAATTTCCTTTCTTATGATGGATACTAAATAAACACTTTATTGACAAATTGAGTGTTGATACATATGATATGACGATAAATTTGGACACATATAAGATGTGAAAAAATAAAGAAGGGATTCATATTTTACTATTCTATCTTATTACTTATAATTTCACCTTAATTGCAATTACATATAAATCATATCACTTAAATATTTATGCGTACTTAAATATGCATATCCTTAAATTTTCTACATTTGAGGGAGTATCATTACATGCGGTAAAGATCAAGAGCATACTTCTTAAATAGCATGCCGCCTTAAATAGCATACTTTTATGAAAACGACGTCGTTTTCATGGGACGCGGTGACATTTTTGTAAATACGCGGTGGCATTGTATTTACAAAAATGTCACCGCGTCCCATGAAAACGACGTCGTTTTGATAAAAGTATGCTATTTAAGGCGGTATGCTATTTAAGGAGTATGCTCTTGATTCTCACCGTCATTACATGTTGGACTACTTTTACCTCTCCTACACATCTTTGTGTAGATATGCTTTAAGAATATATACTAAACAACATTCATATATCATGTGTTTTTAACAATGTTTAGAAAAATGATTTATTTTTTGTAGAGTAACTAAAACTAGAAAAAAATGACATAGCGGTTGTCACGCAATTGAAAACAAACAGTCAATTATTGCAATAGCATGATAAGATATTCTCTTGAATTGATAACTCCATTGACTATGTTTACTACATCCCTTAGAAAAATACTACCAGAAAAAAGACACTGCTGAAAATTGCAAAGTTGAATTTATTTATTTATTTATTTCAAACTCCAGATAAGTATCTTTTGGAGAGTGGGACTCCATTTTCTTCACAGAAAAAGACATTGAACAAATGTTTGTCAAAGGAAATTTTTGGATGATAGCCTAATCTCTTAAATATTCTTCTCATAAGAAAATGAAAGGTGAAGACCGATGAGTGGAAGAGATTTTGGTCACTTAAGTAAGAGATCTCGGTCTTGAGCTAACAAATTTTATTGGGAGAGGTTCATGCTTCAGTGTTGTGTTCGACCGTACATCGAAAGATTAGTACTAGACAAATTTAAAGGGTGTGCATAATTTTCGGTTTTTTTTCGGGTTTTAAGACCGGATTGAACCGTCCGGTTCAATACAAAAAGTACCGGTCCAGTTTCGGTACTGAAAAACCAGTATATATCGGTTTTCGGTATTACCGAACCGTACCGGTATATTCTAATTTATTATTATTATTATTATTAATAATAAAATAGTGATTATAATAATAAAAATAATTATAATATTAATTAAAATAATACTAATAATAATAAAAATAATAATTATATTAATTTTCGGTATTTATTCGGTAAAAATCGGTACCGAACCAGCCGGTACAACTGGTACCGGTATCGATATCAAAATTTAACTAATTTCAGTACCGGTTCGATCAATTTTTTTTTTAAATTATCAGTAGTCTTGGACTTAATGCATACACAATTAAATCGAATTAAAAAAAATGTAACTGCATATGCATAAGTTACAATTCGTAAAGTAGAACTTCTGATATTCTTTTGTCATGGGCGAGCTAAAAATTTGCCATAATAATATGAACTCAACTAATAAAAATAAAATAATAACACGTCAAAAATTATATAATTCAATAATTTCTAAATAAAAAAACATAATTTTAATTTCAGAATAAATAATAAAGAAAGATATCTTTAACTTTTGAAACTGATGGGGGTACTAGTAAAAAGCAAAATGCATCCAACTGATTGCAGTGTGTGCATGTGCATTTTGGCAAACCATATTATTACGGTTTCACAATCTTGATGATATTTACTTTATTCGGTTCAAAATTTAAAATATATTTTAACTTTTTTAAAAATTATACTTTACAAAATTTAATATCTAACAAATATATTTAATCTTAGTATTAACAATTAAAATTATTGTTAATGAACTAAAAAAATACTGCAAATTATTATTTTTGTTACTTTCAAAATTTTAATGAATTCAAATCAGTTTTAAATAGTAAATTTCATAAATTAACTTTAAAAATTAAAATGTATCTTTAATTAAAATCAGCCCTATTACTCTATTAGTTTCAAAATTAGATATACAATTTGACTTTTCAAGTCAAATTACGGCATATTAAATTTTAAATTAATGTGAATATATTTAATTTTAATTAATATAATTATTATAATGGTATAGTAAAGAAATGAATCGTGTGGGGCTACTGATGTATCCAAAATTACATGAACTCTCACCGTTCATTTAGCCGAAATTTTCTGTTCTCACGTCCAACCTGTCGAATTTTATAGTCATATTATACGTTTCATCTGTTATTTTTTATTTAAAATTATTTTATAAATGAATAAAGATTATATTAAATATAATATATAAGACGAGACAGTAAATGAGATAAAAGTATGATGACAAATAAAATAAAGGATTAAACATTATATTTAAATTTTAAAAAAATACAGACTATTATATTTTTTATCTAAATAAAGATTACGTAAAATATAATATATAAGATGAGACAGTAGTAGATGAGACAAAAATGTGATAAAAAATAAAATAAAGGATTAAACATCATATTTAAATTTGAAAAAAAGACAGAATATTATATTTTCTATCTGATATTGTTATATAAAACTATATCATTTACGTAAAACAGTATGTCAAAATATGTCCGTGTAAATTTTGATATTCGAAACAAGTTAAAAATACTAGTATATCGTCCCTTAATATATGTTGTTTTAGAATTGTTCACAAGTATTAAGGAAATTATTATATAACATTAAATATATTATCAATTAATTATATTATCCTTATATTAGAAAAATATAGTGTTATTTATTAGACACAAAATAACGAGAAAACCAAAATTATGGTAGTATTTAATACTACTCCACTTGGGCTAATTGAAATTCTCAAACGACATACTCTCTCCGTCCCATAATATATGGTGTTTTAGAGTTGTTGGGCAATGATTATTTGGGCCTTTGGGATGTAATGGGCCATTAATTATGTGATGTTATTTGGGCTTGGACCAGAAGTGGATTTGGTGGGCGGGAGATTTATGGATTAAGGTTCCTAATTATATTTGGATTCTGACTTTGTAAAAAATTATTGGATTGTGAATCCACTTCCTTGATTATAGGAGGTTTGATACAATCCTGTCATGGATTGGTCGTTGGCTGGGAACTTTAATCTGATCCGGAGAAGGATTACTTACAAGGCGGTGAGAACATTATAAATATAAGACACTTCATTGATTTTAAGGTACATGCAATTTACTTTCCAGCACAAGAGCAGTAAGCCTCCATTGTTAACCTTATATCAGTCTGTACTTATTCTCACACTACAGCTATCCCCCGGCGGCCCAAGCCGTCAAGCCTTTGGTATTTACCCGTTTCTGTGAAGGATTGGACGCGCTTTGATGATTGGAGCGCGTGGACGGATCTTGGCGTTAACATTGGTGCTAGAAGGAGGGCTTTTCTAGTGTTTCTTGATTTCAATCACGTTCACAAACGTCCTACATCAGAGGTTATGGAGAACAGTATGATAGCTACTAGTGAAGGAGAGCCAACGACGACAAATTCTTCTCAACAGAGAATTTCTGTTAAGGATAGGTTGGGGCCGTCAAAGAGTGTCCATGACAGACTTGGGCCATAAGGTGCCTCAGCAAGGTCTCAAGCTAGAGGCCACGATGATGTCAGAAAGAAGTTGTTTTCCATGGGCAGTAAAAGGCCTAGTAAGGATCGAAAAAGGGTAGAAGGCACACCGCCTAGAACCCAACACCGGGAAGATCAGGCAGACAAGGCATCTACTCTGGCCAAGATGGCACAGGAAACTGATAAAGCTATGAAGGTGCTGCTGTAACAGAGGGGGGAGATTACCAAACATATTGTTCTTATGGTCGGACTAGAAGATGAGGCATCCAGTTGTACTCGACCAAAAGAGTGTGACAGGTCTCCGGATAAACGAGCTAGAACACGGAGGGATGAAGATCCCAGACGGTCTGAAAGTAGGCTTCAGAGCCGTTCTCGATACCGAAGTGGAGCAAGGGGTCGTACTCCCGAAGATCCAAAGAGGGCACCTCGCCCTGAGGATTCTTGGGATGACGATAATAATAGGCGACAAAGCTAATCAAGGGGACGCACACTCGAGGGTTCAAAGAAGGCACCTCACCTTGAGAATTCTCAGCTTAATGAGAAGGATAGACACCAAAACAGATCAAGAAGTCGTACTCCCGAGAATCCAAAGAGGGAACATCGCCCTGTGGAGTCTCGCCACAACAAGAACGACAGACGAAGCCCCTCTAAGGAAGCCAGTTCGGATGGAAAGGGTCGGTCTGTTCATAAAAAGAAGGGCTCCTCGAAGAAGGAAGTCTCTTCACAGCCAGAAGGGGTAGAACTGTTAGCCAGAGAGTTGAAGGAGCTTCGAAAGCAACTAGTTGAAGTTCAGAAAGGGAAGGTAAGTTCGGGAAAGAAAGCATCCCCTTTCTCCTCGAAAATTCTTTGGGAGAAAGATGACCCCAGTAAAAAGCTTCCCTATATGGAGAGTTATGATGGCACAGGGGATCCATACGACCACAACCATGCCTATGATAGATTGATGGACTACTAGGATGCGGCTAAGTTTTATACCTTTGTGACAGCATTAAGAAAAGATGACAGACAGTGGATGGGGACCTTGGCTTCAAATTCGATCTCATCATGGGAAGAGCTGTGTGACAAATTCCCTGCCCAGTTCGGAAGCAATAAGAGAAGAGGGAGACCTATCGGATCGTTGGCCTAAGTCAGACAGTATTCTAATGAGACTCTAGGCCAATACGTAAAAAGGTTTAAAGAAGCAGTAGGTCAGGTGACAGATCTCAATAATCTTCAGGTTGTGGGACTATTTTAAAATAGCTTAGATTTGGTGAAGTAAGAGAAATTGGTGAAGAAGCTGATGTTTAACCATCCGAAGAGTCTAGCAGAAACATTTGAGAAGGCAAAAAGCTTTATAGTGGTAGAAGAAGCCATGGGCAGCTTAAAGCAGGGCTTTTCGGAAAAACCAAAGGACAAGGACAAGGATAAATCGGATGGTAATCAGAAGAGGAACAGTGGTAATAATGATCGGTCTGATGGCAATCAGAAGAAGTATAACAATAATTGGGGTTCGGGAGGAGGTCGCCCACCTTTTCTGAGTCTGAAGGTGAACAAGGTGTACACAAAAATTAATGCTGATCGGACTACCAGTCTGGAACAAATAAAGGACCAGCCCTACTTCGAGCAGCCTCGGGACAACCTTAAACCAGGGTCTGGGAATCCTTACAAATATTGTGATTACCATCAGGCGGCAGGGCATGATACGAATTCCTGCTAGAATTTGAGAGAATTTATTGAAAGGAAAGTGAAAAGTGGGGCGTTAGTTCAGTATGTGGAAGGACGAGAGCCCCCGAGGGAGTAGCAAAGTAATAGTATACCCGTTCAGAACAGTCAGCCCGAACAGCCAAGTCAGAATCAAGTGGCGAGACATGTTGTGGATGTGATCACAGGAGGAAACATGGGCAAAATTGCCGGGAAGAAGCGTCGTGGGTATCTGGATTCGGTGATGACTGTGGCGGGTAAATCCCCGAGGACTGAAAGAGCGTACCCAGGTTCGGTGATTTCTTTCACAGATGATGATTTCACTTTAGAACCGATCGAACCACACGAAGGAGCTCTGGTAATTACTACGCAAGTAGGTTCGGTGGATATGAAGTGGATGATGATAGACAATGGGTCTTTGATAGATATCCTGTATGCACATGCTTATCAGAGGATGAATCTGGACAGAAGGAAGATGGAGGTCGGGTAAGAGGCTCCTTTATATGGGTTCACCAATGAGCCAGTTAAAGTTGCAGGGATTATTGAGCTACCAGTCATCTTTGGGACGACTCCCCAACAGGTGGAAATTATGTACAAGTTTTATGTGGTGCATGTGGATTCGGCATACAATGCCATCTTGGGAAGACCCACTTTGTCAGCTCTTCAGGTAGTTACATCGATTTCCCACTTGAAGATTAAGTTTCCGACACCACATGGAGTTGGGGAAGTTGCTGGAGATCTGGACTTAAGTAGGAGATGCTAATGGAATGCGTTGATCACTTCGGGAGTAGGGGTCAGTAGACAAAAGTAAACCATGGCTATTGAGATCAAACCATTTACAGAAAGCAGTACGGAGCCATTGGTTATGCTAGCAGAAGAAACTGAAGAGGCTGAGTTGATTCTAGGAAAAAAGGAGAATATCGTAAAGATAGGTTCGGGTCTGCCGGAACCTTTCTGGACAAACCTGGTGGAGTTACTTCGGTGTTATGCTGACATCTTTGCTTGGGTACCTAGTGACATGCCTGGAGTGAGTCAAAAAGTGTCGAACATAGGCTGCATATGGATCCAACGAAGAAACCAGTTTGGCAGAAGAGGAGGATTTTCGCGCCAGAGAGACAGAAGATAATTGATGAGGATATTGCAAAACTGCTGGCAGCGGATTTTATATTCGAGATTGACTATCCAAAATGGACGGCGAACGTAGTTCTGGTGTAGAAGTAGAATGGGAAGTGGCGAGTTTGTATAGACTACATTTATCTGAACAAGGCGTGCCCAAAGGACTTTTATCATATGCCTCACATCGATCAACTTATTGATGTGACTTTGGGATATGCTCTGCTTAGTTTTATGGATGCTTTCTATGGGTATCATCAGATTTCCATGTGCAAGGAGGACATCCCGAAGACAACTTTTATCACTCATCGGTCGGTATATGCTTATAAGAAGATGGCTTTCGGCTTATTGAATACGGGAGCTACTTATCAGAGGATGATGAATTACGTGTTCACAAGGAAGTTGGGCCGAAGTATGGAAGTCTATGTAGATGATATGATTGTCAAGAGCATGTCTATTTGGGGACATTTGAATGATTTGAAGGAGTGCTTCCAGACAGGTCGTCACTATAATTTGAGGTTAAATCTGACCAAATGCACCTTCGGGCTTGGTGCTGGGAAATTCCTGGGTTATCTAGTCAGCAGAAGGGGAATCGAGGCTAATCCAGAGAACATTCAGGCTATTTTGGATATGAAGTCTCCACAGTTTTACAAGGATGTTCAGCGTCTGATGAGTCGAATTAAAACGTTGATGAGGTTTATGTCTAAGTCGGTAGAAAGGTGCTTGTCGTTCTTTGACACTTTGAAAGGGCCGAAGAATGCAAAGAATTTCTAATAGACTTTGGAGTGTGAAGATGCTTTCCAGGGGATAAAGAGGTATCTATCTTCGGCGCCTTTTTTGGTGAAGCCAGTTCCTACAGAACCTCTCTATTTATATTTGGCGGCAAGTTCATTGGCAGTATGAGCAGTTCTAGTATGGGAGATTAGGGGTTAGTAGCACCTGGTTTACTATATGAACCATGCTCTAAGGGATGCAGAGACAAGGTATCCGAACCTTGAGAAGTTTTCCTTTTCCTTGATAATAGCCAGTCGAAAGCTTCGATAGTACTTCCAAAGTCAATTAATAGTGGTGTACACAGATCAGCTACTGAAGAAGGTGCTGGGTAGACCAAAAGTTTCGGGGAGGCTCGCTGCATGGACAATGGAGTTGTCTCAATTCTTCATAGAGTATCATCCTCGGACAGCTATTAAGGGTCAAGTGTTGGCTGATTTTGTGGTAGAGTTTTTGTTCTCTGAAGTCGATGATAGTTTGGGTGAAGTTGAAGGATCTGAGAAGGCAATTACAGTACTTCAGCAAACACATAATTTATAGACGTTGTATGCAGATGGGTCGTCAACCTCGGATGTCAGTGGGGCTGGGGTAATTTTGACGAATCCAGAAGGGTTCAAAGTATAACAGGCTATCAAGTTTGGGTTTCGGGCGACGAATAATGAGGCTGAGTACGAAGCAGTTTTGGCAGGGCTACGATTGGCGAAGAGTTTGGAAGTTTAGAGGTTAATTATTTATAGTGACTCTCAGTTGGTCGTCAAGCATGTCTTAGGGGAGTATGAAGCTTGGGATCCGAGAATGGTGAAGTATCTGATAGAGTTGAAGGATCGACTTCAGTGTTTCTATTCTTATAAGTTTCAAGGGATAGAAAGATCAGATAATTCGATAGCAGATGCATTGGTGAAGCTAGCTATAACTGAAGCAAGTACATTCAATGGGTCTATTTATTTGGAGGTCCTAGGTCAGCCAAGTGTTCAACATGAGGAGGTGATGTGTGTGGAACGTTCTAATTGTTGGATGACTCCATACCTTGATTATTTGGTAGATGGCATACTGCCTTCGGATCAAATGTTGTCTAAGAAAGTGAAGTACAGAAGTGCAAATTTCGTGCTTATTGATGGAGATCTTTATCGAATGGCTTATTCTTTGCCTTTGCTGAAATGTTTGCTTCCCTCTGAAGCTGAATATGTTCTTTGAGAAGTTCATGAGGGGATTTGTGGTGATCACATGGCGGCAAAGTCACTAGCTTATAAGGTGCTTCGGTAGGGGTATTACTAGCCAACGATTTTCAAAGAAGCCACTGATTATGTGAAGAAGTGTCCGAAGTGCTAGTTAAATAGTCTGATCCACCATCAGCCACCTGAAGAGTTGTACTCGGTTTTATCTCATATACCTTTTGCTGTGTGGGGTGTGGACATAATGGGTCTATTGCCAAAGGCTAAGGGGCAAGTTAGTTTTGTTATAATGGCGATTGATTATATGACTAAGTGGGTAGAGGCAAAACCCCTTCGGGCAATCACAGAGCAGGAATGCTTAAAATTTCTAAAGGAGTATGTGGTGTTCCGATTTGGCATTCCCATGGTGGTGGTTTCGAACAATGGACGTCAGTTTGTGGGTTCGAAGTTTGAAACATTCTTAAAGGAGTTGGGCATTCAGCATAGGAAGACTTCGGTTGCTCATCCACAGTTGAATGGGCAGCTTGAAGTGACCAACAGAACTCTTCTGAGTAGTATTAAAAGAAGACTGGATGAGGCAAAAAAAAATGTGGCCAGAGGAGTTACTTAGTGTGTTATAAGCCTACTGAACTACACCAAGAACTACTACGGGAGACTCGCCTTTTAGATTGGCTTATGGTTCAGATGCGTTGGTTCCTGTGGAGATTGGTTTGCCAAGCCTTCGAGTCAGACAGTTTTGGGAGGTGTATAATGACAAGGAACTTAGGGTCAACTTGAATTTGCTTGAAGAAGTCAAGGAAGCAGCTCTAGTGAAGTTGGCAGCATATCAGCGTCGAGTGACTAGATATTATAACAAAGGGGTGAAGATCAGAAGATTTGAAGTAGAGGATTTGGTTCTTCGGGAGGTGGAAGCTTCTATGCCTCAGAATTTGGGAAAGCTAATGCCAAACTCGGAAGGTCCTTATGAGATTGTTGAAGTACCGAAGCCATGAACTTACCGGTTGCGAGCGTTGGATGGGTCTGAGATAAAGAACACTTGGCATGCGGGAATGCTTCAAAAATATTTTCAGTAGGGTCGATGTCAGAATGCTCGAGTCTGTAATTCTTCCAACAGTTATCAATAAAAGAGGCCTTTTTTCTCCAATACTGTTTTGTCTAATGGTTGTTTGGGGGTTTGGATGGATCTGTTAATCCTAAATACGGTGAACATAGTCCTGATTTGTGACGCCCCCAAAACAGGTATACATCACCCATCTTGGGTCGCCACTTACATGGTACATAAATTCAAATACAACTTAATTATACAATAGTCGTGTAAAATACGACAAAACATAGCTGAGAGTTTAAACAAGAATATTGTCATCTAGACAATATCCACACTCAATGGTGTCCTCATTATAATTATTATCACATTATTCCGTAGAATACTGACGACTACTAAAGCCTTTTATCCTGGACCATCACTCCATTTTTCGACTCCTCCCAACTATATTCTCATTTCCTAAGGAGAACAATGAAAGCAAAAGGGTGAGCTCAACTAGCCCAATAAGAAATATTATGACTAAGATAATGTAGAATAATTTATCGTTAGCCTTCAACAGTGTTAAACTGATAAAATATAACAAACATCAAGTTTAACTACAGCAAAACAAGCAATCCATTAAAAGGGTCAAGTAGAGCATAAAATCTACTATATTCTATGATTTAAAAGGTTTTTCATCACTTTTATCGCTGAAACTCAGCTTAATAAATAATCCACATCATCAAATCATCCTTACACTACGGCCAAGGATATTCTTTAGTATCACGACCATAAATTATCCATGCACTACGGGCCAAGGATATTCGTGTATTCATCAATGGTCATGATCATGCCAACAACTGTTCATCAATGCTCTACGGCCAATGAGGACTTTTACCACATCATTTGTAACATTACGGTCATGATTATACCGAATAATCCCTGGTCATAATCATACCAAGTCCATCTATGCACTACAGGCCACATATGACTTTCAATATATTATAAACATGAGGATGATGACAATGATATAAGAATTCAATAAAACAAGTTCAAGGATAAATTTTTAAAGATTTATAATTTAATTTATCTAGAAATCAATAACGTACAAATTGTCAACATGATACTGTTTTGTGGAGTAAAATTCAAGAATGCTCAGAAGAATATTTTCTTGAAAAGATACTGGATGAAGCGCAAATATCCAGGATATTCTACTAATTTCATGGAGTATAGAAGCCAAAACTTTAACCAACTGAGTATAATAGAATATATAAAACTGTAAATGGATTTTTACCCGCCATTCGGTAATCCACGTAGACAGATCAATTCCATAATTTAATAAGGAATGAATACGAAGGATCATTCACCATGCATGCGGTAATCCACATAGACATGTTATTCCAACAGAATAATAAAGAATGGAACCAGGTCATGCGTAACCCGCACAGACAGGATATTCCAACAGAATAATAAAGAATGGAACCAGGTCATGCATAATCCACACAGACAGGATATTCTAACAGAATAATAAAGAATGGAATAACAATATAATTCACCAGGCATGCAATAGACCGCACAGACAGGTTATTCCAACAGAATAATAAAGAATGGAATAATAGAAGAATTTCACCATGTATGCGGTACTTCGCATAGACAGGTTATTCTAACATAATAATAAGGAATGGAATAACAACCCTTACGAGTATTGAAAGAAAATAACCCTCTTCATGAATATGAAAGAATAATACCCCTTACCTCAAAAGAAGACTGGATACTGAACTAGTGAGGTAGCAGACTTCTCTTCTTCTTTCTCTCTATAATTTCTCTCTATAATAATTGCTCTATAGCTTTAGTGAATTGGTAAAAAATGAAGGAAGAATGAGCTTCTATTTATAGGAAAATATAGTTTCGATAATTGCATATTTTGGGGCTCAAAATATTACAGTATAATACCTTCCTCTTTACCTTCATTTTTAATTTAGTCCTGCAAGTATTATCAAACTTTCACCACCTCCTCTAATAGTAAATCATGTGAATTAATAGTAAATCATGTGACTCAATAGTTCTAAATATGTGAAAAAAATAATTACAGTATAGTACCTTCATCTATACCTCCATTTTTAACTTAGTCATGCAAGTATTATCAATCTTGCACCAACTCTCGTAATAGTAAATGAATGTGAATCAATAGTACACACATGTGAACAAATAGTTATAAGCATGTGAAATAATAACAATTAATTGTTCATTTATCTGTCTAATTACACGATTGGTCGATATAACCTCCAGACATCAATTATTATCGAAATAAAGGTCAATTCTCACTAACACTATTAATCCCAACAAAATAGAACTATCAATTTCATCTTTAATTAACACAAACTTATTCATCATTAATATTATAACTCACAATATTTAACAACCAGGTCGTTCCCAGGAAAGAGGGGGCTTTTCGATAAGGTTTTCTCTTTATTGGCGCGCAATTAGATGACCAAACCTCTCGTTTACAGAACTTCTAAATATTGTCAATATTGCAAATAATAATATGAATAACTTTGCCGTCTCAATTATTGATTTAATAATATAACATATTATACAGATGATACTGTGACAATAATTGAATCAATAATATGAGAGAATTGATGCAACAATTACTATAGCAATAATTGAGTATAACTGAGTGACTTCTCACGTAAGCATCAATAACCAATACCGTGTGCTACTATGCAACCATGCGTATTACTGTACTTTTACTACCGGGTAGTTCAACAGTTCTAACGGTAACATTTTCGCCGTTATTTTTATAAAAAGATAATTCTGTCGTTTTCTAACTACGATAATACATCCATTGTGGGGTCCACTAATGATTGTGTCGTCGTACGAATATTCCTTGTTAAAATGAATATTCCCCCAACACAACGAATATTTTATAATAACTTGCTTACTTTGCAAAATTTTCAAATATCACTCTTAACTTTAAACTTTTATCAATTTAACTATTTACCAAAATAGAAAAATTGAATACTTTTATTTCATAAAATTCGGGATCTCACAATCTCCCCTCCTTATGAAATTTCGTCCTCAAAATTTACGTACCTGGTAGTTCGAAGAGATGAGAATACTTTGCTTTCTTTTCGGATTGTACCTTCTTGGTTATTTCCTATGTATCATATTGCTCATCTCCTGTATTTCAGATATCAATCTAGAATATAGTTCAAAATAAGGGTTAATTGACATGCCACATATTATCCCTATACTCTGACCGACAAATTAAATAACAAATAAACTTAGGTGGGTCATACTAGCGAAGGAATTCCCCGTCTCTCCCCTCCTAGTTCTTGTCTCACATCTCAGC
This sequence comes from Panax japonicus, assembly GCA_020205505.1. Taxonomy (NCBI): domain Eukaryota; kingdom Viridiplantae; phylum Streptophyta; class Magnoliopsida; order Apiales; family Araliaceae; genus Panax; species Panax japonicus. The sequence goes on from CM035109.1 coordinate 13,300,879, forward strand.
CAGGGATCATATCCCTAAGCTTTGATACCAACTATGACGCCCCCAAAATAGGTATACATCACCCATCTTGGGTCGCCACTTATATGGTACATAAATTCAAATACAACTTAATTATACAACAGTCGTGAAAAATATGACTAAACATAGATGAGAGTTTAAACAAGAATATTGTCATCTAGACAATATCCACACTCAATGGTGTTCTCATTACAATTATTATCATATTATTCCGTAGAATAGTGAGGACTACTAAAGCAATATATCCTGGACCATCACTCCATTCCCCGACTCGTCCTAGCTATATTCTCATTTCCTGAAGAGAACAATGAAAGCAAAAGGGTGAGCTCAACTAGCCCAGTAAGAAATATTATGACTAAGATAATGTAGAATAATTTATCGTTAGCCTTCAACAGTGTTAAACTGATAAAATATAACAAACATCAAGTTTAACTGCAGCGAAACAAGCAATCCATTAGAAGGGTCAAGTAGAGCATAAAATCTACTATATTCTATGATTTAAAAGGTTTTTTTATCACTTTTATCGCTGAAACTCAGCTTAATAAATAATCCACATCATCAAATCATCTCTGCACTACGGCCAAGGATATTCTTTAGTATCACGACCATAAATTATCCATGCACTACGGGCCAAGGATATTCGTGTATTCATCAATGGTCATGATCATGCCAACAACTATCCATCAATGCTCTACGGCCAATGAGGACTTTTACCACATCATTTGTAACATTACGGTCATGATTATACCGAATAATCCCTGGTCATAATCATACCAAGTCCATCTATGCACTACAGGCCACATATGACTTTCAATATATTATAAACATGAGGATGATGACAATGATATAAGAATTCAATAAAACAAGTTCAAGGATAAATTTTTAAAGATTTATAATTTAATTTATCAAGAAATCAATAACGTCCAAATTGTCAACATGATACTGTTTTGTGGAGTAAAATTCAAGAATGCTCAGAAGAATATTTTCTTGAAAAGATACTGGATGAAGCGCAAATATCCAGGATATTCTACTAATTTCATGGAGTATAGAAGCCAAAACTTTAACCAACTGAGTATAATAGAATATATAAAACTGTAAATGGATTTTTACCCGCCATTCGATAATCCACGTAGACAGATCAATTCCATAATTTAATAAGGAATGAATATGAAGGATAATTCACCATGCATGCGGTAATCCACATAGACAGGTTATTCCAACAGAATAATAAAGAATAGAACTAGGTCTTGCGTAACCCGCATAGACAAGATATTCCAACAGAATAATAAAAAATGGAACCAGGTCATGCATAATCCACACAGACAGGATATTCCAACATAATAATAAAGAATGGAATAACAACAGAATTCACCAGGCATGCGATTGATCGCACAGACAGGTTATTCCAACAGAATAATAAAGAATGGAATAATAGAAGAATTTCATCATATATGTGGTACTTCGCATAGACAGGTTATTCCAACATAATAATAACGGATGAAATAACAACCCTTACGAGTATTGAAAGAAAATAACCCTCTTCATGAATACGAAAGAATAATACCCCTTACCTCAAAAGAATACTGGATACTAGAATAGTAAGGTAGCAGACTTCTCTTCTTCTTTCTCTCTATAATTTTTCTCTATAATAATTGCTCTATAGCTTTAGTAAATTGATAAGAAATGAAGGAAGAATGAGCTTCTATTTATAGGAAAATATAGTTTCGATAATTGCATATTTTGGGGCTCAAAATATTACAGTATAATACCTTCCTCTTTACCTTCATTTTTAATTTAGTCCTGCAAGTATTATCAAACTTTCACCACCTCCTCTAATAGTAAATCATGTGAATTAATAGTAAATCATGTGACTCAATAGTTCTAAATATGTGAAAAAAATAATTACAGTATAGTACCTTCATCTATACCTCCATTTTTAACTTAGTTATGCAAGTATTATCAATCTTGCACCAACTCACTTAATAGTAAATGAATGTGAATCAATAGTACACACATGCGAACAAATAGTTATAAGCATGTGAAATAATAGCAATTAATTTCTCATTTATCCGATTAATTACCCGATTGGTCAATATAACCTATAGACATCAATTATTATCTAAATAAAGGTCGATTTGCACTAACACTAATAATACCAACACAATGGAACTATCAATTTCATCTTTAATTGACACGAACTTATTCATCATTAATATTATAACTCATAATATTTAACAACCAGGTCATTTCCAGGAAAGAGGGGGCTTTCCGATAAGGTTTTCTCCTTATTGGCGCGCAATTAGGCGACCAAACCTCTCCTTGACAGAACTTCTAGACATTGTCAATATTGCAAATAATAATATGAATAACTTTGTCATCTCAATTATTGATTTAATAATAATAAATATTATGCAGATGATACTGTGACAATAATTGAATCAATAATATGAGAGATATGATGCAGCAATTACTGTAGTAATAATTGAGTATAACTGAGTGACTTCTCACGTAAGCATCAATAATCAATAACGTGTGCTACTATGAAACCACGCGTATTACTGTACTTTTACTACCGGGTAGATCAACAGTTTTAATGGTAACATTTTCGCCGTTATTTTTATAAAAAGATACTTCTGTCGTTTTCTAACTACGACAATAGTTCTGTTGTGGGGTCCACCAATGATTGTGCCGTCGTACGAATATTTCTTGTTAAAATGAATATTCCCCGACACAACGAATATTTTATAACAACTTGCTTACTTTACAAAATTTTCAAATATCACCCTTAACTTTAAACTTTTATCAATTTAACTATTTAACAAAATAGAAAAATTGAATACTTTTATTTCATAAAATTTAGGATCTCACATGATTCGTCCTGAAGATGGAGAACGGGATTTTCTGGAGGTTCGGTGGTCTGTTCATCCTAAAGATGGTGAATAGAACCCAATTTCATCCTAAAGATGGCGAACGGGATTTTCTAGAGGTTCGGTGGTCTATTTATCTTAAAGATGGTGAACAGAACCTGTTCATCCTAAAGTTGGTGAACAGGGTCTTGATTCGTCCTAAAGATGGCGAACGAGATTTTTTAGAGGTTTGGTGGTCTGTTCATCCTAAAGATGGTGAACATAACTTGTTCATCCTAATGATGGTGAACATGGTCCTAATTCGTCCTAAATACAGCGAGCTGGATTTTCTGGAAGTTCGGTGGTTTGTTCATCCTAAAGATGGTAAACAGAATATGTTCATCCTAAAGATGGGGAACAGGGCCTATTCGTTCTAAAGATGGGGAACAGGTTTGTTGAGAAGTGGTCTGTTCATCCTAAAGATGGTGAACAGAATATGTTCATCCTAAAGATGGCGAACAGGATTTTTAAAGATCTGTTTAACTCTTCGGTGGTGAACAATATTACTTTTCATTATTGTTTGATTTTATTTGAAGTGTTGAGTTCAGATTATTTGATTTTATTTGATAAAGTAAATGTATGTGATGAATGTAAGAAGAGTAAAAAGGGCTAAATTGTATTTCATTAAAATGTACTAAAGTAATTACAATTTTGAATTTTTATAAATTTGTAAGTTATGTTTATGGAGGTTCGTCTTCAGTATTATCCTCGTCTTCATCTTCAGAAGAATTGAGAAGTAATGGGTTTAGCGAGGCAGCATCAAGCTTCGATTTACCTTTGTTTCGGGCTACTTCATAGCCTTCAGCATACATTTGAACTATTTCATTGGTTAGTACGAGCGATTTTTGGTATTCATTTCGGATTTCGTTGCGGAATTCTTCGGTTAGTGAGGGGCCGAGGGCTTTGAGGTTGTGGAGTTCTTTTTTAACTTTATTGCGAAGGGAGAGATGTCTTTGTTCTGAAATTTTTGTGTTGTTGATTTCGTGGGTGAGGGATTGATTCTTCTGCATCAACACTTCATTGGTCATTGTTAGTTCCTAGTTCTGTTCGGAAGTAGTTTGTTGAAGTTTTTTGGCTGTTGTCAATTATTCTTTGAGTTTGGTGATGTCTTTTTTGAGGCCTTAAGCGTAGAACAGGGCGTCTCCATGCAGACTCATTTCCCTCACTAAAGCAGAATTTAAGATCTGGTTTTCTTTTCAGGCGGCTTCTTCTTCAGCTTCAATCTCCTTGTATTTCTGGTGGAGCCGCCCGAAGATTCTGTTAGCCTGCAGATGTTTGGAAGTCAGAATGGGGTATCAGAAAGATAACCAAAAGTGGTGAATAACAAATTGTCTTATCCGGGCCTGATGGATCATGTCGGCTCGAATAAGGTCAGATGTGGAACTGTTTCTGAAGCGGTGGTTGTCGGCTTCGAGGACGAAGTGATTATAAAGGTGTAGTGGGAATTCTTCATTATTGTCTAGCGATAAGGTGGGCGAGCGACAGCTTCGGGTATGGCGGTGGAGGAAGATGGTCATTGGGGAGAAGGTTTTGGTTGTTCGGTTGGGGTTGTGGCGTGATTTGTTGTTTGAAGTTCGGATGATGAGGTCGGTCGGTTGTCTGAAGCATGTTTTCTTTTTCTGATAAGGGGAGAATCGGGTTTGGCTATTTCCTTGGCTTTGTTGATCTTGATTGGAATGATGGTAGGTTGGTTGGCTTCGGTGGGAGGTACTCTAATTTCTTCGGCAGTAAGAGGGGTTATTTTGGCTCATTTCTTTTTGGTTCGGAGGATTTGGGTACGTTTGGCGATGGGTATGTCAAGGAGGCTTTCACTAAGTGTTGGGATAAGGATATGTTTGAGGTTTTTGGTGGCTCTTTTCTTCAGTCAAGGTTGTGTTGAGTCTTCGACAGGGGTTGGTTCGGTGATTTGGGTTACGGTGATTTGGGGTTCGGTGACTTAGGGTTCGGTGTTTTGGGGTTCAACAGATGTTTAAGATGGGTTGGTAGAGAGGAAATCTTTAAGTTCTTTTCAGTCGATCGAGGTTGGTTTGATGAGGGATATTGCAGAAGATAGAGAAGGGTGTCTTAGAGTAGTTACTGAAAATAAAGTAAAATTTGTGCAAGTATTAAGTTCGGGACTTACATTTGTGATCGTACAACCATGCTTGTTTACTCAAGAGATCGAAACTACATTCATTCAGAGGAAGTTTCTCGAGTAGTTTCGTCATCTCTATCACACGTTCGTCTGAGATGTCGCCGAAGTCTAGAGAAATGAGTTTGTGAAAAGTCTATTCCGGGGTCATGGGAATCTCAGGTCCTGTGACGAAGAACTAGTCCTTATGCCACCCTTTGTTGCTCGAAGGGGTGTCCATCAGAGTGCGTTTTTCGAATTTGGCGTTGGGTTTTGGGACTTGTTTGCTCAACATTTTGAAACCCCGTTCCCGGGAGTTTTCGATTATGAATAGAAAGAAGAAGAAGTCGATTGAGGATGGAATCCCTATCTCGTGGCAGAAGGCAAGGATGTGGATGTAAGAATTGGGCACCAGTTGGGCTGGTCCGATGCCCATGAACCTTAGAAGGGTGATGATGAAAGCATGGAGAGGGGAACCCCTTTCTCTAAAAGGGTGAGTGGCATGGTGGTCTAGCCTTCGGGACGGTGGTACATACAGTCGGTGGATGTCAGCGTTCTCAGGTGATGGGTGTCCGGTGAGACGCCCCCAAAATAGGTCCACACAACCCATCCTGAATCGCTAAATACATGGTATAGAAACTAAATACAAACTTCATTAATACAATTATCATGCAAAATACGACAACACATGTGCTGTGAGTTTTAATACAAATATTGTCTTGTAGACAATATCCAAACTCAAATAAAGTCCCCATTACAATTATTTATACACTATTTTACAAAATAGTGAGGACTGCTATAATAACTGTCTTGAACCATCACTCCACACCCCGACTAGTCCCACCTATATTCTCGCCTCCAGAGAAGAACAATGGAACAAAAAGGAAAAGGATATTTGTTAGTATCACCAGTTGTCATGATCATGCCAAACATATGTCCATCTATGCACTATGAGCCAAAGAGAACTTTTACCACAAACCTTATCTGTAACATTAAAGGTTATGATTATACCAATACACAATTCCTGGTCACAATTATACCAATCAACAATCCATCTTTGCACTATGGGCCAAAGATGACTTCCAGTATAAGAATGAGGATGATAACAATGATATAAAGATTCAATCAAGTGAGATAAAGGATAAATATTCAGGAATTCTAATTCAATTTATCCAGAGTTCAAATATGTCAAAATTGTCAACATGATAACTATTTGTGAAGTAAAATTCAAGAATGATATTCATGTATCAAAAATAATTTAGACAGAAAAGAAAATTAAGTTCTGTTGTGAATAGTACTTGTGAATAGTACCGTATGTATGAATAGTATTGTATGAATAGTACCCATGAATAGTTCCATATGAATTGTACCCAGACATGAAAAGTTTAGAATTTAATAAGAAAGTTCAGACCAATATTCCAGTGAAATAATATTAGATGAAGCACAAAACTTAAGGAATTTCTAATCATTTCAGGAATTATAGAAGCAATAATTACCATAATAAGTTTTTATTTAGGAATATGAAATGAAATAATTTCACTTTCATAATATGGATTATGAAAGAAAATAATATTTCTACGAGTATTGAAATAAAATAATATCCTTTACCGTAGTAGAAACTGGATTTGAGTGGAATATCAGATATTATTCTGAGAAAATCATAGACAAAAAGCTACACTCAAAGTATCATAATACTATAGAATAAGAATTTCTGATATTGAAGGTGTGCTTAGAAAGGAGGGTTACCCCCTATTTATAGTGCAACACGGAGGAAAAGATAAATGATTCTGTCAACCTTTCCTGCCAAACTTCTGCCTAACTCTTATTTTTCAAGGTTGAGGCCCACCCTTTGAAATCAAGCGTGCAGGAAATTCTCACATTTTACAATGGTTGGGGTCCACACTATTTGAAAAATAAGTTTTCCAGGAAATTTCTCCACCAACCATTCTTAGAAAACAAAAACAAAGCATTCAAATACTTTTTCCCACTTCTGTCCCTTGTTATCACATGTGTGACGCCCCCAAAACAGGTATACATTACCCATTCTGAGTCGCCAAATACATGGTATAGAAAATAAATACAAACTTCATTTAAACAATATGAGCTGTGAGTTTTAATATAAATATTATCTTCTAGACAGTATTCAAACTCAAAATAAGTCCTCAATACATTTATTATCACACTATTTCATAGAATAGTGAGGACTACTAATGCTATCATCTGGACCGTCACTCCGTTCCTTGACTAGTCCCTGCTACGTTCTCATTTCCTAAAGAGAACAATGAAAGCAAAAGGGTGAGCTCACCTAGCCCAGTAAGAAATATTATGACTAAGATAATGTAGAATAAATTATTATTTGCCTTCAACAGTGTTAAACTGATACAATATAATAAACATCAAGTTTAATTACAGCGGAACAAGCAATCCATTAGAAGAGTCAATTAGAGAATAAAATCTACTATCTTCTATGATTTAAAAGATTTATCAACAATTTTATCGCTGAGACTCAGCTCAATAAATAATCCACATCATTAAATTATCCCTGAACTACAGGCCAAGGATATTCTTTAGTGTCACGACCACGAATTATCCATGCACTACGGGCCAAAGATAATCGTTTTTTGATCAACGGTCTTGATCATGCCATAAAACAATTCATCTTTGTACCCTTGGCCGAAACGAATCTATAGCCATAATCATACCAAAAACTGTCCATCAATGCACTACGGGCCAATGAGGACTTTTTCCACATCATTTGTAACATTATGGTCATGATTATACCGAATAATTTCTGGTCATAATCATACCAAGTCCATCTATGCACTACAGGCCACAGATGACTTTCAACATAATATAAGCACGAGGATGATGACAATTCAATAAAACAAGTTCAAGGATAAATTTTTAAAGATTTATAATTTAATTTATCTAGGAACCAATAACGTCCAAATTGTCAACATGATACTGCTTTATGGAGTAAAATTCAAAAAATGCTCAGAAGAATATTTCCATGAAAAGATACTGGATGAAACGCAAATATCCAGGATATTCTACTAATTTCATGGAGCATAGAAGCCAAAACTTTAACCAACTGAGTATAATAGAATATATGAAACTGTAAATAGATTTTTGCCCACCATGCGGTAATCCACGTAGACAGATCATTTCCACAAGTTAATAAGGAATGAATACAAAGGATCATTCACCATGCATGCGGTAATCCACATAGACAGGTTATTCCAACAGAGTAATAAAGAATGGAATCAGGTTATGCGTAATCCGCACAGACAGGAATAAATATTCCAACAGAATAGTAAAGAATGGAACCAGGTCATGCGTAATCCGCACAGACAGGATGTTCCAACAGAATAATAAAGAATGGAATAATAATAGAATTCATCAGGCATGCGATAGACCGCACAGACTGGTTATTCCAACATAATAATAAAAAATAAAATAACAGAAGAATTTCACCATGTATGCGGTACTTCGAATAGACAGGTTATTCCAACATAATAATAAAGAATGAAATAACAGAAGAATTTCACAATGTATGCGGTACTTCACATAGACAGGTTATTCCATTATAATAATAAAGAATGGAATAACAACCCTTACGAGTATTGAAAGAAAATAACTTTCTTCATGAATACGAAAGAATAATACCCCTTAACCTAAAAAGAAGAGTATTCCGACGGTAGGGCGGGGATATACTTGAAGAAAACTTGCACTATTTTCTGCGCTCAAAGCTTTCTGAAAGTCTAAAGAAATACGCTCAAGATTATAGAAGAAGAATTCTCTGAATTTCTAGTGTGATTTTTAATTCTAACTAAGCATCCTATTTATATGAGAATGGAAAGGATACTATGCTGCACTATGGAATAACATATAATATATTCTATTTATAATCAAATAAAACAAAACTTTATAAAAAGTATTCTGTTTTATATTAAAAGTTTTTATTATGCAAACACTATGCAGGCACTATGCATAATAAAATATAATATATTTTATTTAAAATCTAATAAAACAAATAACTTTGTAAAAGTATTCTATTTTATATAAAAAGATTTTACTATGCAAACACTATGCATGCACTATGTAAATACTATGCATAATAAAATATAAAATATTCTATTTATAATCAAATAAAACAAAACTTTATAAAAAGTATTCTGTTTTATATAAAAAGTTTTCTGTTTTATATAAAAAGTTTTCTGTTTTATTACATTTATAATAATAATAATAAAATAATATTTATCACCATTATTATAATTCATAATATTAATCGACCAAGTCATTCCCAAGAAAGAGGGGGCTTTCGAATAAGGATTTCTCCCTATTGACGCGTAATTAGGTGACCAAACCTCTCCTTGACAGAACTTCTAGACATCGTCAATATTTCAAATAATAATATTAATAACTCCGTAATCTCAATTATTGATTTAATAATATATAAAATATTGACAATAATTGAATCAAATAATGTGAGATACTATGCAATAATTACTGTAGTAATAATTGAATAAAATTGAGTGACTTCTCACGTAAGCATCAATAATCAATACCATGTGCTACTATGCATCCACGCGTATTACTATACTTTTACTATCGAGTAGTTCAACAGTTTTAACGGTAAAACTTTCGCCGTTATTTTCATAAAAATATTTTTGTCATTTTCTCAATCCAACAATAATTCCGTTGTGGTGTCCACCAATGATTGTACCGTCGTACGGTTATTCCCCGACAAAAAGAATATTCCCAGACCAATCGAATATTACACAACAACTTGCATACTTTTCAAAATTTATAAATATTACCTACAACTATAACATTATCTCAAATCCACACCATAATTTTGAAAAAAATATTTCGAGAAAATTAAATCTTTATTCATAAAATTTGGGATTTTACAACATGTATATATATATATATATATATTGTAAGATCTTAACTTTTTAATAAATAAAATTGAATTTTCTCTTTTCATTATCTTGAAATAATAAGGTGATAATTTGATATAATACTTTGGTTATGGGTGAAATATGCAAATTTTGCAAAAAAAAGCAAGTGATTATAAAATATTCATTGTTGTCGGAGAATATTCATTTGGTCGTTGAATATTCTTGCTGTCGAGGAATATTCGTATGATGGTGCAACCATTTGTGGGTCCTATAACAAAAAATGGTCGAATGAGGAAAACAACAAGTTTGAGTTTTTATAAATAACGACGTAATTATTACCGTTAACACTGTTGGAATACCCGGTGATTAAAATACAGTAATACACGTGGTTGCACAGTAGCACACAGTATTGCACAATATTTTTGAATTATTGATTCTTACGTAAGAAGACACTACTCAATAATTGTTACAGTAATCACTGTTCAATATTTTATTTTATTGATTCAATAATTGTTGCGTTGATATTTTATATTATTATTATTTCAATAATTGTCACTGCACAGTATTACCCGTTATCAGATCAATAATTCATATTATTTGAATAATATTATTTGATAACATTATTGGCAATGTCTAAGGAAGTTTTGTCTAGGAAAGGGGTTTGATCACCTAATTGCGCACCGGTAAGGAGAAATCCTTATCGGAAAGCCCCCTTCTTTCCTAGGAACGACCTGGTGTCATAATTGTGATTCTGTAATATTATTTGTGAATAATTAATTATTAATTTATATGATAAAGATATATTTATTTTATGTGGATATAAATGAAGGATATATTTATTTTATGTGGATATAAATGAAGAAATTAATACTGAGGTGTTTTATCAGTATTTTATCGGAATGGAGGTAATAAAAATCGTCCGTATGTGGATTTTAGTCATTTTTCGTTTGGAATTTGGAAAAACTTAAATCTACAAAGTTGTAGAAAATTTAATTTCCTATGGAATGGACATAAAATTCGTATTTTTCTGATAAAAGTGCTATTTATTATGAATTATTGAAGTTTCAAAAATAAATATTATTATTACAATTATGGGGGGGACCCACTTTTGTCCTTTATTGATAAAATGTGCTGAATTAATTTTTTAAATGTAGTGGACTGATAATTTTGTTTAAAGTGGTATGTGTAGAAAAAAAAGTATATTAATATTTTATTAATTTAGTCTGCTTTGGCGTTATAGTATTTTGCTATAAATAGGGTGCTTAGTTAGAATTGAAAATCACACAAGAAATAAGTTTTTTTCTCTCTCTCTATTATCGAGCGTATTTTGTGAGTATTTAGATACTTTGAGAGTTGCTATTAAGTGCAACTTTCCTTCAGCATTACATTCAATATTCCAGTCAGAAGTACTGTTCTTTTGAGGTAAGTGACGTTATTTTCTTCGTAAATAATATTATTTCCTTCAATATCATTATGCCGAAATATTGATATGAATTTTATTATGAAATTTCTACCTTTTTGTGTTGGGGTTACTATTCACATATACGATACTATTCACGTATACGAAACTATTCACATATATGACACTATTCACGAATACGACACTATTCACAAAAAAAATGAAATTTTCTCTTCTTTATCCAAGATGTCTATTATGGTTACTATCTTTGATTGTATCCATGTTTTAATCTTCATTCTTGAATTTTACTTCACTATAATTTATTATGGAGCGTTTTTGAACTTGGATTATCTAAAGTACGAATTCTTAATCTTTGTCCTTTTATCTCACTGGATTCATTTCTTTAAAATATTTTTCATTATCCTCAGTCCTAAATGATGATATAACTGTATATCTTTGGCCTGTAGTGCAAAGATGAATCATTACCTGATGAATATCTTTGGTCCATAGTGCAAAGATGAATATTTGATGCAAGATGTATATTGATTGATGTTACAGGGATAAAATATTGATGATGGACTTTTAAATTTATAGATGATTGTAGATTTCATTCTCTACTTAACTCTTCTAATAAATTGTTATTTTCGCTGCGAATATTGTTCTAAAATTGGTTGTCCATTATATTTTATCTGATTTGTTGAAGGCTAACGATAATTTGTTGTTCTTTATCTTAGTCATAATATTCTTTACTGGGCTAGTTGAGCTCACCGTTTTCCTTTTTGTTCCATTTTTCTTCGCAGGAGGTGAGAATATAGCAGGAACTAGCCGGGGTATGGAGTGATGGTTCTAGAAAGTTGTTTTAGCAGTCCTCACTATTTTTGTAAAATAGTGTATCAATAATTGTAATGAGGACTCCTTTTGAGTTTGAATACTGTCTATTAGACAATATTTGTATTTAAACTCATAGTATATTTGTTATCGTATTTTGCACGACAATTGTATTAATGAAGTTGTATTTGTTTCTGTACCATGTATTTGGCGACTCAGAATGTGTGATGTATACCTATTTTGGGGGTATCACAGTTGGTATCAGAGCTTAGGGATATGATCCCTGGCTGAGATGTGAGACAAGAACTAGGAGGGGAGAGACGGGGAATTCCTTCGCTAGTATGACCCACCTAAGTTTATTTGTTATTTAATTTGTCGGTCAGAGTATAGGGATAATATGTGGCATGTCAATTAACCCTTATTTTGAAACTATATTCTAGATTGATATCTGAAATACAGGAGATGAGCAATATGATACATAGAACTAGGAGGGGAGAGACGAGTAATCCTTCGCTAGTGTGTCATACCTAAGCTTATTTGATTGGTCAGTTGGAGTATATGGTTAATATGTGATATGTTAATTTGTTAATTAACCCTTATTTTGTGGCAGTATTTGAGAATGGCAGCTGGAAATATTAACAATGGAGTAAATGAGACCGTGGAGACACCTTTAATCACCACCCAGGGGAACGTGCAATAGGAAGGCAATATTCCTCCTGTAAACAACACTATCAAACATATGATGAATGATGGGATGTTTAGAATCTTTTTGCAGTTCATGCAAAATCAAACGAGGGAGACTCGTGTACAAAATACGAGTGGAAATGATAGCAATACGCGGCTTGACAGTTCAAAGAGTTGGGACCACCAGAATTTGTGGGAAAGCCGGATCCGATCAAGGCGGAAACGTGGGTTAAGCAAATTACCAAGATATTTGATGTCTTGGGATGCACGGAGGAACAGAAGGTTCCATTCGCCACCTTTATGTTCCGTGGTGAGGCAGATTACTGGTGGGAATCTTTGAAGCGTACCCAGGTTACCGTACTCAACATATCTTGGGAAACATTTCAGAAAATATTTAATGACAAGTACTTTCCTGAAAGTATTCGTCATATGAAGTGTCGACGTCGGGATTTTTAAATGTCCCTTTCCGTTACTTGTTCTTTGGTGTTCTCATTTTAGGTGAGATTTGTTTGAAAAAACAAGTGAAAAAGGTCCGACATGTATAATGTCGACGATGGACTGTTAAGAGTCGCCAGTTGGTTTTTTAAATGGTTGTACCAACACAACCGAGAAAAGGTTTGCACATTAACCAAGTGTTGTGACACTGCTAAACGGGTCGGTGAAACCAAGATTCATTAGGGTCCGGGACTTGGTTATGCAGAGGGAAGGTGTTAGACACCCCCCCGACATCTGTGTTACCACGGTGACCGCCTCTTTTCAAGAAACTATTATCTGAATGTGTGTGTGTGTCAATGTGCTATTTATTTAGAAGTAATGCGAGGCCTCGTTCGCACCTATATACACAGGGTTTGAATTTATGTAAAAATTCAATTTTAAGCAAAATATGGCAGTGATGTTTTATAAAAGAGGTTTTTCAAACCCTGATGCTCAATAGTAATTGAGACCTTTTACACTTCCATTTTATTAAGTGTTCGACTTGATTGATTTTATTTAACAGATGCGAGGCATCCGTACGAAAATAATGTCGACTTTCTCATGGGTATGGAAACCATATGAGGAAATTCAAACACCGCAGAATAATTTACAAGCTGCTTACAGCTGAAAATGTCTATCACGGGAACCGAATCTAGATCCAATGGGCTGAATCTGTGATCACATGATTCCTAGGCACACGTGATACCGCAATTTGTATGAAAGCAGTAAGCTTGTATATATATATAAAAGCTATAAATATATATATACAGACACAATCACCAACCACGAAGCACCTTCATGGGGGATTAGAAATGTAAATAAAGCTGTTAAAAGCTATCAATCGCCACGGAGGAAACTCCAGGCGGGACAAAAAGTAAATAAAGCTGTAAATACGGTCAACTGCTATGAAGGGAACTCCAGGCGGGACAAAATATAAATAAAGCTGTACAAAGCTATCAACTGCCACGAAGAAAACTCCAGGCAGGACGTAACGTAAAAAAGCAATAAAAGCGATCAACCACCACGAAGTAAACTCCAGGTGGGATGAAATATATATATATATATATATATATATATATATATATATATATAGAGTCCGGATCAGGTCCGGACTCCCGGATTTTAACAAAATTCGGACTTTTTTTTTTTTGCTTTTTTTTTGAAACAACAAAAAAAAAATTTATGGAACTGAATTTTTTCCATAATACAGTGTTTTGGGCGTGATTTGGATGCCTATACCAAAACATTTCTGTACAGTCTGGGTAGACTGTACATACATTGGTTGGTGTGGGTGTTAAAAACACACCCAAAACAGTGTATTATGGAAAAATTTCAGTTCCATAATTTTTTTTAGTTGTTTCAAAAAAAAAATGCAAAAAAAAAAAATGGCCCGAATTTTGGGTCCTGTCCGGACTCCCGGACAGGATCCGCTGTGTATATATATATGTATATATAAAAGCAGAGTAAACGCATCGGATGTAAAATCCAGGCTCATCGAACAGAGTCCGACCACAGTTCATATATATATATATATATATATATATATATATATATATATATATATATAAGCGAGGAAACACTCCAGACCGAAGTCTAGGCTCATCGAACAAAGTTCGACACACAGTTAATATATATAAATGTATATATATATATATATATATATATATATATATATATATATATATATATATATATATATATTAAAGTAGTAAACGCTCCAGACAGAAGTCTAGGCTCATCGAACAAAGTTCGACACACAGTTAATATATTAGCAGTAAACGCTCCAGACCGAAGTCTAGGCTCATCGAACAAAGTTCGACACACAGTTAATATATATAAATGTATATATATATATATATATATATATATATATATATATTAAAGCAAATAAATGCTCCATACCGAAGTCTAGGCTCAATCGAGGCATAACTCGATAATGTTAGTCAATATATATATATATAATATATATATACACAAACTGAAACAAAACCACGGACCAAAGTCCAGGCAAATGTGCGCAACACGACTCTCAACGTGAAGAAGGGTGTGTGCAGAGATGAAGAGAAAGACTCTAAAGTGTGTGAGAAGGCTTACAGTTGACTGCCAAAGAAGACTTCTATATCTTTAGAGTGGGTAAACACTGGCTTTTGTAGGTACAAAAGGGCTATATATGAGCTCATAGGTGTTTAAAATGAGAAAGTACACTGCATGGGGTGAGTGCAGAGCAAATTGGGTAGGGCTTCCTAGCCGTTTTCTCTTGCAAAATGGCCACCCCAAGCCCTCTATTTATAGAGGGTGGAGACATAGGTGTACCTGCGGCTGAGCCGCAGGTGTACCAGAGGTAACTCGGGTGGGCCTGGGTTTTTCGGGTCAGGTCGTCTCGAAGTACGTGCACTCGGGCACTGTAATGTCCACTCAAACTTTCAGAAGTGCAATCCGGGCATCCGTTTGAGGTATACAGGACCTATTTCGAATCGCCGTTGTCGAGAGTTGTACAATGGCATGGGATTAGAGTTTGTACGAAGTCATTGAAGATGGGACGATGCCCTCCGGTCTTCAAGCTTCAACTTTCATCCGTTACCCCGCACAATAGTCACTCGGGATTGATTAGTCTTATGGGACATTGTTGCGTAGAGATGTTGAGACGACGTGGCGTGGCATCACGTTGGCGAGATGACGATGTTTCCCCTTACCGGTGTTATCGCCGGATTGGGCTGATAAAGCAGATGTTGCTCAGGCTTCGCTGAGATTGGACTGCTGCAATTATTGAAGGTCCTCACTGTCATCTTTGAGGTGTGCCTGTCTTCTAGATGTTATCGCCGGGTTGGTCCAGTGTATCTTGTTGTGAGCATCGAGATTGAAGCTGGTCACATTTGAAACAAGCATTTCCGGGGTTATCGCCGAAACTGCCTTCCTTGGGTTTATCACCAAGGTTGGTGGCTATTCCCATGGTTGGGACTGAGACTGGATACCTCAGGGTTATCTTCGAGATTAATCGGTCTTCTCCGGTGTGTGTTCTAGTATTGGATCTGCACGCCTCGGGGTTATCTCCGAGGTTGGAATTATTACTCCCAGTGTGTGTTCCGGGGTTGATGCTGAACTTCCAGTAGTATCCGGTATAGATATGGATTGCCTTTCAGGGTTCCCTATTAAAAGACGAATTTGTGCTCCTGCAATGTTAGTGATAGTAGTATAGAAAATTTCGAGTGTCTACAGATACCCCTCTTTATCATACTCATGCATGGCGATGCATGTGTAGGATAAAGAATCCTAGACACTTGAAACGTAACAAGACAAACATGGTACTGTAGGTAGCAACATGATGCAAATGCATGATGCATGTGTACGGGGTTGTAGCCCAACATGCTGGGGATGATTGCTGGCTCCATGTTGCTTCAACTGGGGATTGGCAATGATGACGAGACTTGATGTGTAATCCGAATCTGTTAGGATGTTGATGTTAGAGTTATCACCAAATTCCTGTGTCTTTGATAATGACTTGATCCTGAAGATGTGCCTCTTATGTGTAAGAGATCTGTGGGGATAAAGCTTGATCTGTTTAAGGATGTGCATAATATATTCCATCATCTATTCTCTTTGATAACATTTTCTTTTCCTGGTTGGTATCACCAGGACATGTCAAGATTATGTAGGATTTACTGCCAATATCAATTGTTGTCAGGGATGCCTGACCTTCGTTGACGTGTACTTCACCGACATGTGAATCAACGGCTGCAAAATCCTGTGGGATATACTGTCAAGGCTGCTTGACCTTCGCTGATGTGTGAATCAACGACTGATACTCTGTGGGTAGATGGTCAAGGTTGCTTGACCTTTGCTGATGCGTGAATCAATGGAACACTGTGTTGTGACCCCGCCGGGGATCCGCTGGGGAATATGAGTAATCGAGCATGAAATCCTCGAATAGCTCTAGAGCTCTGATAGTTTTTAATTGCTATCGACTGAGATAACGTCAAGGCTGCTTGACCTTCGTTGATATGTGTGTCAACGACTTGAATGTACGTTGTAATCCCCTGCCGGGGCTTTACGTTGTAGCCGTTGCTGATGTGTGTAGGAGTGGCTGGTCATCGGATGGTTTTCAATGCTCTGTTGGGTTTGCTTTTAACGGTTATCATGATGTCAAGGCTGCTTGACCTTCGCTGATTTGTGTGTTAACGGATGAGCATGCGTTGTTACCCCCGTCGAGGACTCACGTTGTAACCCCCGTCGGGGACTCACGTTGTAACCCCCATCGGGGACTCACGTTGTAACCCCCTTCGGGTACTCACTTAGGGTAACGACCCGAAGTTGGCTGCATCAGACCTGTACAAGGTATTGCCGGATGTGATTTGTGACAAATGAGATCATTGGCAGGTTATACCTCGTGTTCGGGTGACTACCAATGAGTGATGTACAGAGTCAAAGTTTTATCTGAGAAGACCAAGATTGTATGCTGTTTTGCTCAATCGCGTGGCATTTTTATTCCCGATTTGACCTTTCTAGTCTGCAAGAACTCCTTTACAACTCGAACTGGACCGAGCCGGAGGGATGGGGCCCATATAGGGGTGCTATAGGTACACCTACTGCACCCGTAGATGAGCCTGCGGCCAATCGTGGATGATAAATCCAGCAGGTTGGTCTCACAAGTCATTTTCAACTTTTCGCGCGAAGAGAAATCCGTGAGCCTCCTTCAGATCCGCTGAGTTTGGGCTATTTTCTGTAAATTCTGTCACCGTACAAGTGTTCTACACTATCCTGGTAACGTATGCATGTACTTTTTCCAGTTTTTATCCATTGGATTTTGAGTTATAGCATGAAATGCATCTAAACACATAGTAGTGATTATGTTTGCACAAATGACTTGATAAAAAATATTCAACACAATAAATATTAGTATTAAACCATGCTGAACATAATGATGTGAAAAAATTTAACTTTTGAGACAGTCAATTTGGCACCTTTTCTGCTATTTTTTGTCCTATTTGAGGTCCAATGAGCAAAGGTAGAAAGGCAAAGTACTCCTGATATTGAGGTTAACCTTATGCATGTATGTTTTTGATTTTTAATTCATATATTATGTATATGACTTTGAGGAAGGTGTGCTACTGTTGAGGATCCCGTTCCTGCTGCACATGTTCCTCGTAGGGAGCTACCTTGTATTCAGGTGGTAAACCCAGAGCTACTGGGTGATTTGAGCAGACATCCATCGATGTACTTGCATGCTAACGAGGTATGGCGTTAGACTTTGATCTTCCTTCTTTCCTATTGATGAGGATTAAAGGATTCTGATGTTGATCTGCATTTCATGCAGGTTCCGAGTTTTACACAGCCTCGAGGGAACTGGTTCAGCATTCACTCCATGTACCAGGCACTTCATCCTGACTATAGAGCGGTAGTGCATGAGTGGTGATTCAGGGCATTCTTCTCCATCCTTCCCCGTCGTTGTCCATGGGGTTACCTCAGGGCATTGTCTGAGCGATGGTTTCATCAGACTCAGTCACTCCATCTGCTAGATTGCGAGGTGATGATGACGCTGATGGATTGGCGATTCATCACAGGTATGGAGTTTGGAGGGGAGCCAGTGCCTTGCATGGTGAATATTACTCCTATTGCCGTCAGATCTTTGTTAGGAGTTTCGGCGGAGGCGCTCAAAGGTAGGACTGTCCGTTTAGGTCCTTTGAGCGTAGATGCTATGAGCGGGCTTTTGAGTAAGCCCATGCTTGATGATGTCAGAATCAGGGATCGCATTCTATGGAGATTATTCCTGATGATCATTAGAGGCTGCTTCATAGCAGATAACTCTTCTACGGTGTTTTTCTCTTTGATCAGTGCCACACGTGATGTGAACCGTATTGGAGAGTATAATTGGGGCTCCTACACCTTTGCCTATTTCCTCCGGGGTATGCGTATGCGCTCATATGGTTTGACCGAGGCTTGGCTAGGATTTTACCCGTTTCTGCTGGTGAGTATTTCTCTTGTCACTTCCCATTTTTAGGTTAAGAGTTTTTATTGATAGCAGATGTTTTGCCATTGTGTTAGCAGTTTTGGGCCTATGAGAGGCTCCCATGCTTGCATCCTGTGAGTGTGTTAGGTTTAGATACCTATCCACTACGATGATGGCATCATTCCATTTTGCCAGAGGTCCCTGTAGCTGAGGGCTTCACTCACTGCCGTATGCAGCTGGAGTTACTAATAGTTGACACCATCACATGGATTCCTTATTCAGGGAACACTTGACCATCGTCTTTGAGGATGCATACCCGACTGGAGTCGAGTACGTGATTTCCACCAGGAGAGTTCTTCTCGTCACAGATGGAGGCTGTGAGCTCTATTTAGGAGAGCGTGATATTAGGAGAACCATAGGGGAGATCCGTATGCCGATCTTGCCTCCTGCCAGGCGTCATTGGCCTGTATTACAGTCACCCGTCACTGATATCCCATTGTTGGGGGTTGACGATTTTGCATTGTCAGAGGGTCCATATACCCAGGAGACGTTTCAGCGTTGGTGGTCCCCTCGCACTATTAGAGCCCAGTTCCGCGCCACACAGTTTATGGGGGATATGGTTCCAAGATCCTTGATGATGACAGATTGGATAGCTTGTGTCTGAGATCCGACTCATATGACCCAAATTGATAGTTTGCAGTTGGACCAGGCACATGTATTTATCTGATATTTGGGCAGAGATCCAGCATAGGCGGATTCATTTGTTCCTTCCAGCTCAGGTGCTGGCCCCTCAGATGACCCATTTAGTTTTGCCAGCGCAGATCCTCCCCTATATAGGCCTGACATCCCTGTTGATAGAGATCCAGTGACTCAGGAGGATTTACATCAGGTGGACAAGATTGATGATGTGGATATCGACTCCATTGTCTTCTTCTGATGTGTATTCTCGTTATATCTTTTGATAGGCCTCTGTTAGATATTGTGTGGCTGTACCCCATTTTCGCTATATCTTTTGATAGGCCTCTGTTAGCAGTAGGGCGTCTGTGCCCCATTTCCCTGTATTTGTAGTTGTACAGAGATGATGTATTAGATGATGATATACTTAGGAATGTATGCACAATTTTTCATTCCATATATCATATTTCCATCCATTATCTTCTATGCATGTATCATGTTATGCATATGTATGTATGTCCAGAGATATTCGGCATTGACCCCTAGATGATCTTATGACACGGCCAGCACAGATGTCTTCTTCGACAAATAGCCGTATAGATCATACCCCACCATCATTGGTGGCATTGGGTATGCGATCGTGGTATGATAGCATGTCACCACCAGACAGGGTGACTGTAGATCATTTACTGCAGCATACCATGACTTTATTGGTGTTTCAAGTTCCCGTAGGGTTTGTAGATGGGATGCTAGAGCATTGGATACCAGATAGGCAGGTTTTCTGATTCGGGACCCATGAGTTAACTCCTACTCTGGAGGAGTATGCACGATTGACGATGCTGCCGTTAGACAGACCTTGCGTGCACCTGGCTTTGGGAGACATGAGTAGACGATTCATAACTCTCACGGGATTGCGGCACAGAGTAGTACAGGATGAGTTGACATCTAGCCATGTGATATCCCAATGTTTTCTGCATAATAGATTTGGCTCGGAGGATAGCTATTCACGATATTCCGGGGATTTCACTGCATCGAAAGATCATTGGCGTTTAGCTAGGGTTGATGTACTGCTGCTGTGCGTACTATCGTATGTCTATAAGCCACAATACATGGACGAGATAGTCATTGGTGTCATCATGGTTATGAGAGCTCTTAGAGAGGGTCGTACCATTGTACCTATGATTGTAGCTGAGACCCTGCGGTCAGCATCATACTGTTGCACTTATCCGACAGAAGTGTTCACTAGGAGTTTGGTCATGCTGTATGTGTGGTTTATGTCACACTTAAGACCGATTGGCACCTTTAGACGACATGGATATTGCTTTACCCATGATGTAGCTATGTCATACTCCTTTCAGCCATCGGAGTGTATAGATGCTCTGTCTTGGTCCATATTTTTGGCAGATATCAGAGATCCTTTTAATATATTGTCGTGTTAGGGGAAAAGCTCACCATAAAGCTTCATTACTCATTCTTCGGGCATGGACTACCTCCCTCTGGCTGGTTTGAGGGGCGTGACTACTTACCACCCATTGGTCGTGATGTCGCAGTTTGACCAGTTTCAGGATTTTCATCCTTTCGAGGGGGCGATAGGTCAGCATTTAGCTTTCGATATCTCTCAGTAGAGGACCGATCCCACGTATATGCTTGTTGGGATCAGCGTGAGATAGCTGCTTTTTCTATGAGCCATCCGGGTTGTTCTGCAGAGTATTCCGCATGGATAGAGACAGAGATTTTATCGGCTGCAGTAGTGTCTACAGTACCGGATAGTGAGTCGGACGATGTATAGCCCATGGAGGACATTGATTCCTACATCGAGGAGGATCCCGCTGCTGGGTTGCCAGTATTTCCTTCGGATTCTCCCAGTACTAGTACTGTTGTGATTCAACATTCAGCACAGTACTTTGAGCATAGTCTTCATCTGATGACCTTTGAGAGAGATCAGGCTCGATCTTTGATGTTGACTGCCCTTGATGGGAGAGACGCAACTCTATTAGAGAGAGACGAGGCATTAGCTCGCAGAGATGCCGCTGTTGTTAAGTGGGATGAGGCCAGATCAGCCAAGGACACAGTGATAGTTGAGAGGGATAGTGCCATATCTGCCCGGGATATAGCCGTTATAGATAGTACTGCAGTGAGGTCCCTTACCACTGGCATGATTGCAGAGATGAGCCCATATATTGATGATCATATGGTCACCATGTAGATGGCTGCAGGTCTGTTGGGTCGTGTGGATGTCCTCATACAGGAGACCACAACTTTACCTCCTTCTTCTGAGAGGGATGCTATGTTGGGCTTGTTAGGTCGCATACACGCTGACTTGTAGATGGGCTTGGATTCTCCTGCACAGACTAGCTTAGTGATTTTTTCATGAATAGTTTACATTTTATATATCAAACATCAGAATATATAGCAGGGAAATATATTTTTGACCACTTCCCTTTTTAGATATGCCTTGCTATTTACTTGATATTTTGTCTGCTGCTTCAGGGCTTGTGATCTTGATGTATTCTGAATTCCTCTGGGTGGATGGACATTGAGTTGTCTCTAGATATTTCTGAATGGATCATCGATCTGTATGTATCCCTACCATCTTTGGTTTCTTGGGACTGGTTTCTGTATGGAAATATGGAGAGGAGTGTGGCTTTCCTCTCTGAGATTGACCGCACCACAGATGGTCGCCAGTACTTCTATTTAGGAGAAGCCTAGTTAATTCCATCTCTTATGGATTGGTGTTGCTCTTCAAGGTATGACATCAACTTAGATGGTCGCCGAATCTCCTATTTGGGAGGAGTTCAAGTAATTTCATCCCTTTGGTCTGAAGCCGATTGAAATGTAGTGGATTGAAAGATGATCCCAGTATCAATTGACAAAAGTTTGTGTTTTGGTAGGGGATGAGACTGAACCATGAATGGCTACCTACGAACTCATGTTGAAGAGGAGATCAGGTCTTGGTAGTTCAAACCTGGTGTAAGAGGTTCAACGCTGTATATGGCAGAAATGGTGTAGGAATGTTTTTGTTGTTTTTGTGAGGAGAAGATGGTAGAAATGTTTTTGTTATTTTTGTTTTACTGCGACCGGGCCATATGAAATGGTTGCCTATATACTCCTATTGAAGAGGAGATAAGGTCGACGTAGTTCACCCCTTGGGGCGAGATGAAAAACTTAATCCCATGTGCAGGTCAGAGTACGGGGAGGAGAGAGTTTAATCCTAGGTTGAGGATAAACTGTAGATATGGGAAGTTTGATCCCATGTATGGGTAGCAAAACTGTAAATGCGAGAGGTTCAATCCGTAGTGGGATGACCTAAGTTGTAGGAACGCAGAAAAGCCAGGCTACTGGCTTGAAAAGTATGTTTCCCTGAGGGGCAAAGTTTATAAGAGTTGTATGTGGTAGAGGGTTAAAAAACCGGAATGACTGGTGACCTGATGGTTCCGCACCAAGGTGTTTGCGAATTATTTCAGACATAGTATCGTTTCACGGCGTCTGAGTTGTTGAGTTGTGGAAATTCATCGCCGTCCATTTCTTTCAATCTGAGAGAACCTCCTGTCAATATTTCCTTGACAAAAAATGGGCCTTCCCAGTTAGGAGCGAATTTTCCCTTAGATTGATCTTGGTTGTCAAGAATTTTCTTCAAAACCAAGTTGTGTTGTTTAAACTGCCGTAGCCGAAATTTCTTGTTATAGGATCTGGCGATCCTTTGTTGATATAATTGACCATGGAAGATAGCCGCGGTTCGCTTTTCGTCTATTAGAAAAAATTGGTGATACATGTCTTGTACCCATTGGTCTTCATCCAGCTGAGCGTCTATTAACACTCGGAGGGATTACATTTCAACTTCTATGGGGAGTACTGCTTCCATCCCATAGGTTAATGCGTAGGGGTTTGCCCCAGTGGAAGAGCGCATTGAGGTTCTGTAGGCTAACAGAGTCAGAGGCAATAGGTCAGGCCAATCTTTGTGGTTGGCGGACATCTTTTGCATAATCCTCTTGATGTTTTTGTTAGCCGCTTTAACAGCACCGTTCATCTTCGGATGATAGATGACAGAGTTAAGATGTTTGATGTGGAATTTACTGCATAATTCCTCCGTCATTTTGTTGTTGATGGTTTTTAGCATTGTTTGACACAATAACCTCTGGTTGTCCGTATCGACAAACGACATTGTTTCTGATGAAAACAATGATGACTTCTTTAGTAACCCTGGGGAAAGAGGCTGCTTCTACCCACTTAGTAAAGTAGTCGATCATGGTGAAGATAAATCGATGACCATTACCGGCTTTAGGCTCAATGGGCCCGATAACGTCCATTTCCCACATTGAAAAGGGCCAAGGTGAACTCATGTTGTGGAGTTCCTTTGGAGGAGCGTGTATAGCATTCCCATGAATCTGGCACTGATAACATCTCTTGACGTGGTTATTGCAATCACCTTTGAGAGATAACCAATAATGTCCTGTTCTGAGGATTTTCTTGATAAGGAGGGGGCCACTCATGTGGGGGCCACAGACTCCCCCATGGATTTCATTCATAAGCCTTTGGGCTTGATCTTTTTCTAAACATCTGAGGAGACCTAATCCTGCATCTCTTTTGTAGAGTGCATCTTCACTCAGGTAGAATTTCATAATAAGTCGATGGATCCGCCTTTTCTCAGTCGGGCTCGCCTCAGCGGGTGTAGATCCATCTCGTAGATATTCCTTGATATGCTGATACCAAGGATGTTGGATGGGAGGTAGCTCTTCCGATACTTCTCCAACGTAATTCTAATAGGCTGGGGCATTGTGCAGGGAAAATATGACACTTGGCAAGTGTTCCTTGTCTGATATGTGAATCAAGGAGGCCAAAGTAGCTAATGCGTCCGTAAAGTCATTCCTATTATGAAGAATATGTAGAAAGGAGATTTCTTCGAACTCCAAAGCCATCTTCAAAACCTGCCGATGGTAGGGCAGCAAATGTAGCTCTTTGGTTTGATTGATTCCGGTGGATTGTCTGATTACCAACTCTGAATCTCCAAAGATAGTTAACCGCCTAATTCCCATTGAATGGTCAAGTTTTAGCCCCATGAGACAGCCTTCATGCTCAGCTGTATTGTTGGTGCTGACAAACTATAAATTTGATGGCGACGGGATACTGCTCCAGCTCCAGAACCTTCCAGATTAACAGCTCCATCAAAATACATCCTCCATGATTAGTGTGTATCGTCCTAATGGTGTTGCTGAACTGTCATTACTCGTTTATCGGGGAAATATATTTCCAAGGGTTTAAAGTTCCCTGAAGGTGAGGCAGCCAGTTGATCCGCGATTCCTTGACCTCTGATGGACTTTTGAGTCACATATACGATGTCAATTGTTGTAGGATCCACTGCCATCTGGACAACTGATAATTTAACATGGGTTTATTGAACATGTATTTGAGAGGATTCACGCGGGATATGAGATAGGTTGTGTGACCATGGAGATAATGCTGTAATCTCATGGAAGCCCATGCTAAAAGCACAACACGTCTTTTCGATCAAAGTGTACTTGTGTTCACTGCTACTGAACCTTTTGCTGAGGTAATAGATAGCTCGTTCTTGGCCTCTATCGTCTTTCTGTCCTAGCATGCAGCCCATGGCATTGTCACTTATGGACATGTAAATGAACAGGGGAATATCATCCCTGGGTGGTACCAACACGGGAGCTTTGACTAGCTGTTTCTTGATTGTGAGGAAGGCCTTTTGACACTCATCATTCCATTTCATGGAGGAGTTCTTCCTTAATAGTTTGAAGATTGGCTCACAGGTTGCTGTGAGTTGGGAGATAAAACCTACTAATGAAAGTTAATTCTTCCTAAAAATCCCAGTATTTCCTTCTCTGTCTGAGGAATGAGCATTTCTTTGATGGCCTGGATTTTGGTAGGATCCAGCTCAATCCCTTTGTGGCTGACTAGAAATCCTAGCAACTTACCTGATTTAATGCCAAAGGCGCACTTAGCTGGATTCAACTTCAAGTTGTACTTATGCAACCTGTTGAACAACTTTTTGAGATGGTCTATATGGTCATCCTCTTTTCGGGATTTGATAATGATGTCATCCACGTAGATCTCAATTTCTTTGTGCATTAAGTTATGGAAAAGATCCATCATAGCTCGTTGATAGGTGGCTCCGGCATTGATGAGGCCGAATGACAACCGTCTATAGCAAAAAGTTTCCCAAGGCGTGATGAAAGTAGTTTTCTCACAATCTTCCTCAACAACCATGATCTGATGGTACCTCGCAAAGCAATCAGCAAAGGAGTACATGTCGTATTGCGCAGTATTGTCAATGAGGATGTGGATAAACGGCACGGGAGAGCTATCTTTTAAGCAAACTTTGTTCAAGTCCCGGTAATCCACGCAAACTCGCTCCTTCCCTCTAGGTTTAGGTACGAGCACGATGTTGGATATCCACTTAGGATATGTAGACACCATGATGATGCCAGCTTGAAATTATTTCACAATTTCTTCTTTCACCTTTAAACTCCACTCAGGTTTCAATCGCCTGAGCTTTTTCTTGACTGGCTTAAATCCCTCTTTAATGGGAAGGCGATGAAGGACAATGTCAGTGCACAAACCCACCATGTCTTTATGAGACCATGCAAACACATCCTGGAATTGGGTTAGTAGCGTAACCATGTCATTCCTTTGGTTTGGGGTAAGGTCTGAACCAATCTGGATTAACTTAGGGCTTTATAAGGTTCCGAGATTGAAAGAAGTGGTTTGATCAAGGTTGGGTTTGGGTTTGTCTTTGACCCATTCTTGAATTTTTGGAGGCACCTCAATGTCATCCAGTATTTCCATCAAGGCTGAATTCATCTCTACATCAAAGGTACAATCCTTGTGGAAAAGAGGCATCGTATCAACAAGTACATGCACATATAAATTCAGAGTCCTGAAACAAAATATGCTTTCACTTAGTATATATGAAATGTGTTGATCATACACAATGTTAGCATATACTGACAAAATAAACTGCTAATATTGTACAGAAAAGTAAGCAGTTATTATATCTACAGGGCAGAAAGAGTTTTTGCCCACTTTACCCTTAACGACCAATGCAAGGAATGCTATTCCAATTGGCAAGAACAAAGTCTGGGTGGACCGCAGTGATGGAGGGATTGTCATCATCCTCTCCGTCCCGAATGATGGCCATTACATCTGGGCAATCATCGTCTGGGGTGTATCTGTTGGTATGTTTGTCATAAACGATGATGCGTATGCCTCACATCATTCAGATGACGTCTTGTTTGATTCTTCGTTCCTCCTCTTCCACTGCGGGATTTGGAACAAAGACTTCTTTCTCTTTTACCGATACCAGCTTGGTATATAACATAATCATTACATTGGCTGGCACCTTTGCAGGAGGTTGTACGGACTCAAAGTTTGAAGGCGAGGATGAACGCCGCATGGTTGAAGCTGAAGGAATCTACTGATGCTTATGAGGATTCCTGTGACTAGAACTGGCAGAATAGCCTAGCCCAGCTGTTCCAGTTTTCCTGGCTAAGTGAATTGGGTACTTGATACCCTATCAATCTTTACCCAACCCTTGTCCCGGCTTATGACCCAACGACATCATTTCTTGAGTAGCCGACATTACCTCAGCAGAAATCTTAAGTTCGGGCAATGGCGTTCCAATAGCATGGTATTGGTTATTGCTTAATTCCAAGGCATGAAAGCTGATTGGCTCAACGTCTGTATTGGCATTGATGAAAGGCATGTCTCCGTGCTGAAGAATCTCTTGTTCAGCGTTGACCGTGACCAGGCTATTGTTGATAATGTATTTCAATTGTTGGTGAGGAGTGGAGGGGACTGCCCCTGCCATGTGAATCCATGGTCGTCCCAAGAGCAGGTTGTATCCCGAATCTATCTTGAGTACGTGGAAGGATACGTAGAATGTATGAGGACTAATTTCGTTGATAGCTCAATTACTCTGACCGAATTCCGGCGGTCTCCATCAAAAGCTTTGATGATAGTATGGCTACTCCGAATTCGTTTGAGATTGATATTCATCTTTACCAAGGTACCATATGGACAGATATTAAGAGATGAACCTCCATCTATCAAGACTCCAGCTAGCATGTATCCGGAGGACAAGACCGCAATGTGCAATGGCTTGCAATGACCGGTCCCCTTGGGCGGTATGTCATCATCAGTGAAGGATATCACATTGTTGTTGAAAATGTGATCAACCAGACGTTGAAATTTTTCGTATCAACTAATGTCGGTAGATAGGCTTCTTCTAAAACCTTCAACAAGATCTTCCGGTGATCCTCGGAAGTTAGGACTAAGTCCAAAATTGAAATCTGATGTGGAGCTTCTATCAAGCTTAAAACCACTTTGGCTTCGTGATGACCCATAGTGCGGAGGAATTTTTCAATCTTCTCCATAGGCATTTTCCCCTTTGATTTAATGGTAGACTTCATCACCCTTTGGGGAAGATACAGTGGATTTTCCTTCGACACTGTAGCAATTTGTATGCGAGGTGGATCCTTCACCTTATCCATAATTCCACAGAAATTTACGCAAGCTAACAATAGGATATTGTGCTCTGTACGGCAAGTTGATTGGCTCGGGAGCGGCCACTTTCAAAGGATTGTTGCTTCCCTTGAATAAAATTGTTGGCGTTATGAGTGATCTGTTAGGCCCATCAGTTTCAGTGGATATGACTGCTACCACACTCTTTCACTTATTAGGACCTGTATTCTCACTTGCACGTAACACCGTATCATCGTCTGATAAGTGCAGGACACCACTGTCAATTAGATTTTGGATGAGGTGGCGGAGTGCCCAGCATTCTTCTGTGTTGTGACCGCGAGATTGGGAGTGATATTAACATACTCCATCAGAGTTGTACCGCCCTGAACAGGGGTTGATTGGTGGTAGAAGGGAACTGATTCATCCTTCATTGATTAACATATGAAGGATTTCCTCCATCGGTTGGCCCAAATAGGTGAATTCCCTTTTGTTGGCAAAATCCCGACGGGCTTTGGCATTTGCTCTCTTTGTCACTTTGTCTTCCAGCATTTCATTTTCTGAAAGTGATGAGGGAATATTCATGACAAGAGGTAGGAGACTAGCATACTCCTGGCTGATTAATTGACGAGTCACTTGATGTTGATAAGTCACCAGTTTCGCCAGTTGCTCAATTTGCTTGCATAGAGCTTTCATCTTTCGTTCCATTGTGAACTGGAACTTGGCATAATCCCATTTGTCATCACCATCTTTGAGGGTCTGGGAGGATTCACAGCTGAAATTGGAATTATGTCCATTACTCCAATGTGATGCCCCCAAAATAGGTCCATTCCATCCAACCCATTCTGAGTCGCCAAATACATGGTACAGAAACAACTACAACTTCATTAATATAATTGTCGTGTAAAATACGACAACACATAAACTGTGAGTTTAAATACAAATATTGTCTTCTAGACAATATCCACACTCAAATAAGTCCTCATTACAATTATTGATACACTATTTTACAAAATAGTGAGGACTACTAAAACAACTGTCTTGAACCATTAATCCACACCCCGACTAGTTCTCGCTATATTCTCGTCTCCTGAGAAGAAAAATGGAACAAAAGTAAAGGGTGAACTCAACTAGCCCAGTAAAGAATGTTATGACTAAGATAATATAAAACAAATTATCGTTAGTCTTCAACAGGGAAAAATCTAATAGAATACAATAGACAACCAGTTTTAAATCAATATTCGCAGCGGAAATAATAATTCATTAGAAGAATTAAGTAGAGAATGCAAACTACTATCTTCTATATATGAATTTAAAAGTTCGTCGTCTATCTTTTATCCCTGTAACATTAATCAATATATATCTAGAATCAAATATTCATCTTTGCACTACAGGCCAAAGATATTCATCAGTTGGTCATGTTCATCTAAACACCTGTTCATCTTTACACTATGGGCCAAATATATTAATCAGTCGGTCATGTTCATCTCAACACCTGTTCATCTTTGCACTACGGGCCAAAAATATTCATCAAGAAATCATTCATCTTTACACTACAGGCCAAAGATATTCAGTAATATCATCATTTAGGACTGAGGATGATGAAAAATATTTTAAAGAAAACGAATCCAGTGAAACAAAAGAACAAGTATTAAGGATTCGTACTTTAAATAATCCAAGTTCAAAAATACTTCATAAATAACTAGAGTGGAGTAAAATTCAAGAATGAAGACCAAAACATAGATCCAATCAAAGATAGGAATCATAACAGACAATTTTGGACACAGAAAAGAAAATTTAATTTTTCTGTGAATAGTGTCGTATTCGTGAATAGTGCCGTATACGTGAATAGTAAGTGTGAAACTAAAAGATAAAAATTTCACAAAAAATATCATCATGCTTTGTGAATAGTAACTCATGAATAGTAATCCGTGAATAGTAACTCATGAATAGTAACCCCGACATGAAAAAGTTCCAAATTTAATAAAAATTTCCAACCAATATTTTGGCATAATGATATTGAAGAAATAATATCATTTTCGAATAAAATAACATCCCTTACCTCGCAAAAATAGTACTTCTGACTGGAATACTGGATATCGTGCTGAAAGAACTTGCACCGTATAGAAATACTCAAAGTACTAAAATACTCACAAAATACACTCGATATATAAAGAGAGAAAGAGAGAGAAGATTTCAGTTTCTGGCGTGATTTTTAATTCTAACCTAAGCACCTTATTTATAGGAAATTGCTTAGAACACCAAAGCAGAAAATTTAATAAAATATTAATATATAATTATTAAATTCCTACGTACACATTCTAAGATCTGAACTCAGCCACCTTTTACATGCTAATGATGCCAACCAAGTATAAAAACGTTTTTGTTATTAAAAATAATTAAAACTTTCAAAAATCAATTATTCTGGAACCTCAGAACTTCAATAATTCATAATAAATATTCCTTTTATCATAAAATTCGAATCTCGCGAGTTTTTATAGAAACTTCAATTCTCTACAACTTTACAGAAGAAATTGTTTCCAAATTCTAAACAGAAATTGACCGAAATCCATAAACGGGCGATTTTACAAGCTATAATCAAATTTCAGTCAAGAAATGGGCCCACGGACATGTTTAACATGTTTTAAACAACTTTTGCAACAAAAATACTCCTCATCCTCATATACTCATATATCCCACATTCATTATAAAAATATCCCCATTATTATATTATTATAATATAATAAAATATTATTTAATCAGAAAAGATAAAATTTTATTTTTTTAACAATTGTCACTTTTAAAATTTTCTCCATCTATATCCACATAAAATTAATATTTTCTTCATCATATAAATCAATAATTAATTATTCACAAATAATATTGCAGAATCACAGTACTGGCAACCAAGCCGTTCCCAGGAAAGAGGGGGCTTTCCAATAAGAATTTCTCCTTACTGGCGCGCAATTAGGTGACCAAACCTCTCCTTAGACAGAACTTTCTAGACATTGCCAAAAATTTTATCTAATAATATTATTCAAATAATATGAATTATTGCTTCGATAATGGAAAATATTGTGTAGTAACAATTATTGAAACAACAGTAATATAAAATATCAACTTAGCAATTATTGAATCAATAAAATAAAATACTCAACAGTAATTACTGTAACAATTATTGAGTAGTGCCTTCTTACGTAAAAATCAATAATTGGTGCAATACTGTGTGCTACTGTGTAACAACGCGTATTACTGTGTTTTAACCACCGGGTATTCCAACAGTATTAACGGTAACAACTACGTCGTTATTTATAAACAACGTATACTTGTCGTTTTCTTCATCCAATCGCTTTTTGTTATGGGCCCACACAAGGTTGTGCCTTCGTACGAATATTCTTCGACAGTAAGAATATTTCACGACCAAACGAATATTCCCCGACAACAATGAATATTTTATAACCACTTGTTTATTTAAAATATTTGCGCATTTTACCCATAACTAACCACATTAATCAAATCAACCCTTACTATTTCAAAATAATAAATAGAGGAAATTAAATTTCATTTATTAATAATTTGGGGTCTTACATCCAATTTATCATGTTAACCTCTTCTTCTTTGTGCTAAGGAAGAGGGTTGTCTTGAACGTGAGGCTGATCTGATTTGTTGACCACGATTTCCCCATTGGCTATCAGGTCCTAGATCTTATGTTTCAAGGCCCAACAATCCTGAGTATCATGTCCAGGTGCCTCGGCATGATAAGCACATTTTCGAGCAGAATTGAAACCCCGTCCATTAGGGCTGGCCGGTGGAAGAAGATGTGTAATTTTCTTCTATGTTGTCAAAAGATTGAGGATGTTCTCGAGGGTATCCCCTAAAGGTGTAAACACTCGAGGGCATTTGACTTCTCCACCTTTTGGTATTGGACGGTTCGTAGATTGTGCTTGAAAGGGAGTGTAGTTTCTCCTTTGAATAGGCATGTTTTGATTGCCTTTTTGTCCCTGTAGTATCAAGGAAACATCTTCCTCTTTCTTTTAATGGACCCTTAGGGGGTTATTTCCATAATTTCTGGATTGGATGTGATCAACAACAGCTTTAAGTCCAGCTAGGTCTTGAATCTTTCTGGACTTCAATCCCATCTCAGCCATCTCCCCATGTTTGACCATTTCAGAAAATGGTTTGCCGATGCCGGCTAAAACTCTTTCATAGAAAGACGCTTCTTGTATGTCTATGAAAGTCATGACCATTTCTGATTCTGTAATGGAAGGACTAACTTGGGCAGCCAGGCGTCTCCACCTTTGAGCATAATCTCTGAAAGACTCGCTAGAATGTTTCTTAATCTTGGTAATTTGATACCGATTAGGAGCCATCTGAGATTGAAAGCTGTATTGAGTGAGGAAAGCATGTGCTAGCTCTTCCCAGCTATGGATATTTGAATTGTCTAATCTTGTGTACCACGACCGGGCTTCTCTAGTTAGACTTTTCTGGAACAATTGCATTCTAAGCTTTTCGTCCTCTGCATAAGATCTAAGTTCTCCAATAAACACCTTTAAATGTGTGTAAGGATCTCCTAACCCGTCATATTTTTCAAAGTCAGGAGTTTTAAACTTTTCTGGATAATGAACACCAGGGAAAATACACAGATCAGCATATGAAACACTCCTGTGTGTTCCAATTCCTTTGATAGCACGAAGAGTCTCTTCCATTTAGAGGACTTTCTTTTTGATGTCACCAGTGTCTGGATCTCCAGTGGGATAGGCAACAACATGATTTTTGTTGGTCGTATCCAACTGCAGTTCAGGTAATGTAATGAACTGGGTTCCTCATTGTGTGGAGGATTCAGCATGTACGGGTATTTTTTAACCCTGAGTAGACTGGTGTAATTCTTTGAGTAGAACAGCCAAATCTGTAATTTGTTTGCTTAATCCGTCGAATTCTTTGTGAGAAACTGGATTAAGTTCAGTCTGGTCGGATGACGACATGATTGACTGTAGGCCTGTTGCCTTTTTGGACTTTGACCAGGTAGTAGGCTCGATTGGTTCCCTGCGAAAGACTTTCATAGTTTAGTCCTTAGGGAATGTGTATAATAACATGCTATGTGTTGTGTCCATTTTAGGAATTTTATCCTGCAAAATGGATGTCAGCTGTTTGTAGCATGTTTAATTAAAATATGTATGTATACACATTTCTTCATATTTCTCATTACATGGAGATATATATGGAATGTAATTACAGGTAATTGTGTTTACAAGTAATTTAAAATGAGAGCATGAAGAGACTTTCCTCCATTTTGGGTTTATCAGAGGCTGGCCTATCTATAAAATACAACACACTTTTTTATACTGTTTAGGGAGAACTCTTATTACCTGAAAGGAATTGTGAAGCAAAAGGGTGAGCTCAATTAGCCCAGTAAAGAATATCATGACTAAAGATAATTAAATTATCAATAGCCTTCATTCGTAATAAATCAGAGATTTAGAACATATGGTAGATGATAAAAAATTTCAACTATAGTTGTAGCGGAACGAGCAATCCATTAGAAGAGTCAAATAGACCATAAAGTCTATTATCTTCTCCATATTAAAAGTTCACCAACAATGTTTTACCCCTGTAACATAAATCAACAGTTCCTGTCCACATTCATGTGAATAACTTATAATCATATTTGTGGTTCTAAATTCCTTTTCTCATCCAGGACAAAGATAATTTTCATCACTTGTCTTTATCTGAAACATCAAAGATCATGGTTACACCAAATCACAGTGCCTGTTTATAATCATACTAATAAATTCATCTTTGCCTACGGGCCAAATATATTCTTCAATAGTTCATCTTTGCACTACAGGCCAAAGATATTCATCAATAATTCATCTTTGCACTACAGGCCAAAGATATTCATCAATAATTCATCTTTGCACTACAGGCCAAAGATATTAATATCTCAAAGAAATACATAATCATTTCAGAATTTATATAAACCATAATTATAACCATGTTGATCAATTCACCTTTGCACTTAACCTAAAAATATTCAATTGTAACTTCAATGGTCATGTTCATACCAGTCAACGATTCAACTTTACACTACTGGCCAAAGAGAATCCATAGTCACAATCATACCAATAATCTACCCATCTTTAAACTCAAGTCAAAGAGAAATTTCTTCACTAGGATTATAAAAATATTATATATGATAATAAAAACAATATGGTCAAAACACATGTTTAATTTCAAGAGTAAGATTCATAAATCAACGATAATTTGGACAGAAAAAGAAACCAATTTTATCGTAAATATTACCCCATGAATAGTAACTCATGAATAGCAACTCATGAATAGTAACTCCGACATGAAAAAGGTAGAAATTTTACAATAAAATCCATACCAATATTTCAGTATAATGATATTGAAAGAATAACATTTCTTAAACTTATAAACAATTTATTTTAATTGTTTACACTTTACTAAATAATGCATTTAATCAACCTAAAATGCCAAACTCATAAGATTTCATCACCAATAACCAAAACCCTCATCAAAAATCTGCATATACTTCATATACGATTCTCAAGCCATAAAATCCTATTTTCCAATTTTCTTACTTCACATAACACATTTAATTCATTTACTCATAACTAGTCCATTTTCATGAAAAATACCAAATCAGTACAAACAATTTTTTTTCCTGAGATTTAGTAGAATATAGTCCCATATTGAACATATATTTTTCTCATAATTTTTAAAATTCATTTACTAATTTTCAAATGGCCAAAACTGCCGAATATTTAGATATTTATCATAAATTATACTTTTGTCCAAAAATTCTAAAATTTACAGAGTATACTTCTGTTATATACATGTACTCCCAATAAAAAATTTGCCAATTTTGGAGTACAAAGACTTATAAGGGTTTATTTTTAAAATAGTCTTTTCTCATAAAATTCATAACTCCTAATCTATAAATCCAAAAATCGCCATTTTTGGAAAAAATCTAGAAAACTCATCAAATTATCATTTCAAATTTTTCCAGAATTTTTGAAGGTCAGAAAAATTACGAAACTGAAAACATAACAACCCTTAAAATCCCTTACCTCAAAAGAGCAGTATTTCTGACTGGAATATCGGATATAACACTGAAGGAAACTTGCACTGAATAGAAACTCTCAAAGTATCTAAATACTCACAAAAATACGCTCGATAATATAAAGAGAGAAATCTTATATTTCTGGTGTGATTTTCAATTCTAACATAAGCACCTATTTATAAGAAAATGCTAGAACGCCAAAGTAGACTAAATTAATAAAATAATATTATTAATTTTATTCATTCCTACGTATGCTCACCAACCAAGACCAGCCTCTAGCATGCCATACTTGAACAAATTTGGCAGTCCACATGTTTAAAACAATAATGGGTTCCACCCATTATTTTAATAAAAATTATTTTATTTTTTAAAACTTCAGTAATTCATAGAAAATAACCCGTTTATCAAAAAAATGCGAATTTTATATGCATTCCACACGAAATCGAATTCTCTACAACTTTACAGATTTAAGTTTTTCAAAATTCCAGACAGAAAATATTCGAAATCAACAAACGGATGATTTTTAAAACCTTTTAAAATTCATAACAAATCATAATTTCATTTTTAACGGTTCAAAATTTGTGGACATATACTCAACTTATATATGTATATCATATCCAAAAATCACAACGATCCAACGGTCGGATTAAAATTATAACTCACGCAATAGAGCTTTAAGAACACCGATTTGATATTTTAATACATCCAATCCGAAAAAATATTGATAAAACACCTCAACATTAATTCCTTTATTTATAACTGATGAGTGAGTTTTATACTCATAATTGAGTGTGTTTGAACTTAATCTTTTGAATGTTTTTAAGTGTTTGTCTATTCATGCATGTTTTATGTTATTTTGTAGGATTGGGACAAAAGTTACTTGTATCGACGTTTGGGGTGGCTCGATGCGCATTTTCGAGACCTTATTTCGAAAAACTTAAAGAATGAAAGTTGTAGATCTACATCTCCTCTTTCCGGAACATCTTGAATCATCGAATTCGGAGTTCGGACGAAAACGTTATGGCCATTTTCCCAAAGGACGCATTTTAGGGTGAATTTTGACACTTTTCTGACTCCAAATTGGATTGAGTGTAATACCCCAACTTATTATTAATGAAATTTAATTTTCTCTATTTATCAATTTGAAATAGTAAGGGTTGAATTGATTAATACGGTTAGTTATGGGTAAAATGCGCAAATATTTCAAATAAGCAAGTGGTTATAGAATACCCATTGTTGTCGGAGAATATTCGTTTGGTCGTAGAATATTCTTGCTGTCGAGGAATATTTGTACGACGGCGCAGCCTTGTGTGGGCTCCATAACGAAAAGCAATTGGGTGAAGAAAACGACAAGTATAAGTTGTTATAAATAACGGCGCAGTTGTTACCGTTAATACTGTTGGAATACCCAGTGGTTAAAACACACTAATACGCGTTGTTGAACAGTAGCACACGGTATTGCACTAATTATTGATTCTTACGTAAGAAGACATTACTCAATAATTGTTACAGTAATTACTGTTCAGTATTTTATTTTATTGATTCAATAATTGCTGCATTGATATTTTATATTACTGTTGTTTCAATAAATTATCATTACACAGTATTTTCCATTATCGGAGCAATAATTCATATTATCTGAATAATATTATTAGATAAAATTATTGGCAATGTCTAGAAAGTTTTGTCTAAGGATAAAATTATTGGCAATGTCTAGAAAGTTCTGTCTAAGGAGAGGTTTGGTCACCTAATTGCGCGCCAATAAGGAGAAATTCTTATTTGAAAGCCCCCTCTTTCCTGGGAACGGCTTGGTTGCCAGTACTGTGATTTTGTAATATTATTTGTGAATAATTAATTATTGATTTATATGATGAGAAAAATATTGATTTTATGTGGATATAGATGGAGAAAATTTTTAATGTGACAATTGTTGAAAATTAATATTTTATCTTTTTCTGATAAAATAATTCATTTAAATATATTATTTTAATAATATATTAACGGTGATATTTTTATAATGAATGTGGGATATGTGAGTATATGAGGAGGAATAGTATTTTCGTAGCATTAAATGTTTAACACATATTTTGTGTGTTGGTGGACACAATTATTGACCGAAATTTGATTATAGCATGTAAAATCGTCCGTTTGTGGATTTCGGTCAATTTCTATTTTGAATTTGGAAAAACTTTCTTCTGCAAAGTTGTAGAGAATTGAATTTCCTATTAAAACTCGCGAGATTCAAATTTTCTGACAAAAGGGCTATTTATTGTGAGTTATTGAAGTTCTGAAGTTCCGAAATAATTAATTTTTGGAAGTTTTAATTATGTTTTTCAATAAAAACGTTTTTGGTGAGTTTGTGAGCCTCATTTAACATGTGTTATGGCTGAATTCAGATCTAGAGAAGTGGGCGTAAGAAATTTGATAATATATATTAATATTTTATTAAATTTTCTGCTTTGGTGTTCTAAGCAATTTCCTATAAATAGGGTGCTTAGGTTAGAATTGAAAATCACACCAGAAACTGAAATTTTCTCTCTCTTTCTCTCTCTATAATATCGAGCGTATTCTTGTGAGTATTTTGAGTATACTTTGAGTATTACTATAAGGTGCAAGTTCAAGTCATAGCCTATATCCGGTGTTTCAACTAGAAGTACTGTCTTTCGAGGTAAGGGATGTTATTTTCTTCTCAAATGATATTATTTCTTCAATATCATTATGCTGAAATATTGGTTGGAACTTTTTATCAAATTTGAAACTTTTTCATGTCCGGGTTACTATTCATGAGTTACTATTCACGAGTTACTATTCATGAGTACTATTCATGAAGCGTGATGATGTTTTTTTTTGAAATTTTTATCTTTTGGTATCGGAGTTACTATTCACGTAACAGCACTATTCACGTATACGGCACTATTCACGAATACGTCACTGTTCACCAAAAAATGAAATTTCTTCTTTTTTGTCCAAAATATCTATTCTGGATACTATCTTTGATTGTATCCATGTTTTGATCATTCTTGAATTTTACTCCACTCTGATTACTTATGAAGTATTTTTGAACTTGGATTGTTTAAAATATGAATCCTTAATATTTGTTCTTTTGTTTCACTGGATTCGTTTCTTTTAAAATATTTTTCATCATCCTCAGTCCTAAATGATGATATTACTGAATATCTTTGGCCTGTAGTGCAAAGATGAATGATTTCTTGATGAATATCTTTGGCCCGTAGTGCAAAGATGAACAGGTGTTGAGATGAACATGACTGACTGATTAATATCTTTGGCCCGTAGTGCAAAGATGAACAGGTGTTTAGATGAACATGACCAATTGATGAATATCTTTGGCCTGTAGTGCAAAGATGAATATTTGATTCCAGATATATATTGATTGATGTTACAGGGATAAAATATCGACGATGAACTTTTAAATTCATATATAGAAGATAGTAGTTTGCATTCTCTACTTAACTCTTCTAATGAATTGTTGTTTCCGCTGCAGTTGTTGATTTAAAACTGGTTGTCTATTGTATTCTATTAGATTTTTCCCTGTTGAAGACTAACGATAATTTGTTGTATATTATCTTAGTCATAATATTTTTTACTGGGCTAGTTGAGCTCACCTTTTTCCTTTTTGTTCAATTTTTTTCTCAGGAGGCGAGAATGTAGCGAGTACTAGTCGGGGTATGGAATGAAGGTTCTAGAGAGAGTTGTTTAGTAGTCCTCACCATTTTTGTAAAATAATGTATCAATAATTATGATGGGGATTTATTTGCGTGTGGATATTATCTAGACGACAATATCTGCATTTAAACTCACAGTTTATATGTTGCAATAATAAAGTTGTAGTTATTTCTGTACCATGTATTTGGCGACTCAGAATGGGTTGGATGGAATGGACCTATTTTGTGGGCGTCACATTGAGTTTGTTCCTAAGCTAAAAATTGGACTTGTAACCTATAAATACATGATGTAAGGCATAAAATAAAGGGAGATTACATAGATTAGACGGGATAAAACATTCCATTAGATTAGAATATAAACCCTAGTTCTTATTTAGCCATTGGAGATTGAAGAAAATTGAAGAACACTGAAGATCAAGAGCAAGAGCAAGAGGGGAGCATCAGATTTGCTGAAAACAGATTCTATTCTCTTCTCTTATCATACTTTTATCGTTTAATGTCTATTCAGTTGTGGATTATTGATTTTAATTCTTTAATTATGAACTAATTCTTTTATTAAGATTTCAATTGAGCCTTTTATGTCTATAAATTAGTTATTTGATTTATTCCAATTATTTATGTCAAAGTGAATTGTTTATCTTATCTTGAGCTTATTAATTAATTATCTGATCAGTAATTACCTTGTTACTCTAGAAGGAATTGGAAGAGGAATTCTAGGGTTAGAACTGGGCATGATAATATGTGACTTAGTTATTTGCATGGTGAATAATTAGGTTTATGAATTGAATGGAAATATTTGTTCACCGCATGTAATACATAAGGAATTGGAATTGAAGGAGTTTAATTCAATTGTTTTGCGTAGGAATATAGCAAGATTAATCTAGATTAAATAGAAGTCAATTGATCACTTGGAAAAGGACTTTTGGCATTTGAGAATTCATGTTAACAATTCAGTAGGCATAATAATTGGGATACTTGATTTATAGTTCATAATTGGGGATATTGAAGTCTTAATCTTTTTTTATTTCAATTCATTTATAAAGTAATTCAGTTTAATTAGTTAATTTAGTTTTCTTAATTAGAAAAATCAGGATTTGAGATTGTTTAAATAAAATTAGTTTGGTTAAAAGTTAGTACTTGGTAATTTTTATTAAATAATTCCTCGTGGGAACGATACTTTTCTTATCACTTTATTACTTGTTGACTGTGTATTGCATATAGTTATTGATCTACATTGTAGTTCATTATTTTTATGTGTTAGCATTGTGTTTTTTTTAGGTTGCATATAATACATGGTAGTTATTTGCATATTCATATATGTGTGGCATTAGTATGTGTTCATGTAGTATAATTGTATTTTTTATTTTATTTTATTTTTGCATGAATCTGTGTGATCGGTCGGTGTGATCTTAGCTCGGCCTATGATAAGATTGGTTTTGCATGTTAACTTGAACAATGTTGATAATTGATGATGAGTTCTAATTTTAATCATGATGATAATCTGATTCTGTCTTAAACTTATGTAACTGGTTAGCACTTAAAGTTTAACTGTTTTAATCCACTAAGTTCAAGGGTTTCATAATTTGTTTCTAATGAAAAATCTTGGTTAAAATTTAAGGAAATTAGTGACTGACGGTAAAGGTTGGAATGACGTAAAAGCTTGAGTTTTGGGGAATCTATGGGATATATATATATATATATATATATATATATACAAAATGAAAATGAAAAAAAAGAAATGTTGAAAAGAAAAAAAAATAAAAAATTCAGAAAAAGGAAAAAAAATGAATAAACACCGTGGCATACTTGTCTAGTTTTATGGCCTTTGCTACTTGAGTAAGTAAGCCCGAGGGGATTGTCTTTACACCTAGCGCCCTAAGGTCTTAATGGCTTGGGAGTCATTGGTCGAAAGCTCGTTAACGTAGCACTGAAAAGCCTAAGGGAATAAAACATTGCACAGCCATGAAAAAAATAAAAAAATGATTAAAACACGAAAAAGAGTAAAAATGCCCTCGTGGTTGAATAAAAGTATAAATAAATCTTGTATTTACCCTTAGACTTGGTAATTGTTTAGTTTTAACAGGAGTTGTCATGTTCCTAAAAGTAATTGAATTGGAACAAAAATTTTCCTTCTATGAAGTTTGTTATGTGATTATCTTGAACTGTGGTTGGTTAGAATGGTTAACAAGCACACACGCACAACATGGGCGATGACAGGTTTGGATTGACTAACTGGTTAGAGTGATGCACTTTGATTTGATCAGATAAATTATTTTAGTATCATTGGTATCTTTGAGGCCTGTTGCTATATATCATATTGATTTAGTACTGGGTTCGTAGGTATATTAGGAAGTAGATCATGCATATGCATTCATGTAGTTAATTTACGTTGTTTATTTTTAGTTCTTTTGTGTTTTTGTTTAAGGACAAGCAAAGATTTAAGTTTAGAGGTATTTGATGAGTGAGTTTTATGCTCATAATTGAGTGCGTTTGAACTTAATCTTTTGGATGTTTTTAAGTGTTTATGTCTATTCATGCATTTTTATGTTGTTTTGTAGGAATTGGGACAAAAGTTACTTGGATCAACGTTAGGGGTGGCTAGATGCGCATTTTCGGCTTGCCATTTACACAGCAGTCACTTCAGAGCCAATTTGAGTATTGCTTGGGACCTTATTTCGAAAACCTTAAAGAATGAAAGTTGTAGAGCTATGTCTCCTCTTTCCGGAACATTTTGAATCATCAAATTCGAAGTTCGGACGAAGAAATTATGACTATTTTTCCAAAAGATGTCGGAGCAGAAAATTTCCAAAAAAAGGACCAGCGCCGGGGCGCCCAAACAAGGCTCATTTCTAGAGTCGGGGCGCTAGGGGGTAGAATCCCAGCACCGTGCCCAGCGCCTGGGCACTGGGGAAGTGATTGGCAAGGCTTGGACGCGTTTTTGGGCTAATTTTGACACTTTTCTGACTCCAAATTGGATTTGGTTTGTTCCTAAGCTAAAAATTGGACTTGTAACCTATAAATACATGATGTAAGGCATAAAATAAAGGGAGATTACATAGATTAGATGAGATAAAACATTCCATTAGATTAGAATATAAACCCTAGTTCTTATTTAGCCATTGGAGATTGAAGCAAATTGAAGAACACTGGAGATCAAGAGAAAGAGCAAGAGCAGGAGCAAGAGGGGAGCTTCAGATTTGCTGACAATGGATTCTATTCTCTTCTCTTATCATA
Organism: Panax japonicus; assembly: GCA_020205505.1. Taxonomy (NCBI): domain Eukaryota; kingdom Viridiplantae; phylum Streptophyta; class Magnoliopsida; order Apiales; family Araliaceae; genus Panax; species Panax japonicus. The sequence goes on from CM035109.1 coordinate 13,343,303, forward strand.
CTTTTATTGTTTAATGTCTATTCAGTTGTGGATTCTTGATTTTAATTCATTAATTATGAACTAATTCTTTTATTAAGATTTCAATTGAACCTTTAATGTCTATAAATTAGTTATTTGATTTATTCCAATTATTTATGTCAAAGTGAATTGTTTATCTTGTCTTGAGCTTATTGATTAATTATCTAATCAGTAATTACCTTGTTACTCTAGAAGGAATTGGAAGAAGAATTCTAGGGTTAGAACTGGGCATGATAACATGTGACTTAGTTATTTGCATGGTGAATAATTAGGTTTGTGAATTGAATGGAAATATATGTTCACCGCATGTAACACTTAAGGAATTGGAATTGAAGGATTTTAATTCAATTGTTTTGCATAGGAATATAGTAAGATTAATCTGGATTAAATAGAAGTCAATTGATCACTTGGAAAAGGACTTTTGGCATTTAAGAATTCTTGTTAACAATTCAGTAGGCATAATAATTGGGATAATTGGATAATTGATTTATAGTTCATAATTGGGGATATTGGAGTCTTAATCTTTATTTATTTGAATTCATTTATAAAGTAATTCAGTTTAATTAGTTAATTTAGTTTTCTTAATTAGAAAAATCACAATTTGTTGTTGTTTAAATAAAATTGATTTGGTTAAAAGTTAGTACTTGGAAATTTTTATTAAATAATTCCTCGTGGGAACGATACTTTTCTTATCACTTTATTACTTGTTGATCGTGTATACTTGCACGTATTCATTGATTGCGAAATCGACCAACAAGTTTTTGGCGTCGTTGCCGGGGAATTAATTTAATAATTTTTTACCAATATTAATTTCAATCGAATTAGTCTTACTTTAAACATTTTTATTTTTATTTTTAATTCTCTTCCTATATTTCTCTCATTTCAGGTACCATGAATGACTTTGCGTATTAATGGACATACACGAACATGACTCAACCAAGGGAAACAGGGATTGATGGACTTAATACATCTTCTATAGAGCCAATACAAATTGAGGCAACTTCGAAGACGTTGGAGGTTATCGCAGCCCAACGGAGTCGAAGGATGGCAAGAATGACTCATCCAATTGGAGCAGATATTGACAAACTCGCGACACTTTCTGCATTGTCAGCACAGATTGAGACAATTTCTAGGAGGTTAGACGCTTTTGAAGCTCAACATCGTCAAAGTATGGTGGTTACTTATGATTATTGTGCTGGAAATCATATGAGTCATCAGTGCGCCATCAGTTTCGAGCCGGTACAGTATGGTGGTGATTACGCCAATAATTATGTCTATCCTAAAAACTATTATCAGGATTGGGGGTATCACCCTGATTTTTCATGGAGCCATACTCATCAAGATCACTTTTATGCTCCAAGTCCACATACCCACCGAATTTCTCGTGCCCACCTCCACTACAACAGGAAGAACATTCAAATTTAGAGGAAGTTTTGTCTAAGTACCTAGCTTCATGTGAGGAGAGGGGGATTAATCAAGAGATATTGAGTAAAAATTTAACGAACCAAATGGAACAACTAACCAATGCCTTGAACATTTGTCCTCAATACACTTGGCTCTATGACATGGATGCCGAGACTGATGTTGAGCCCGAACCGAATCTGCAACCGGATGTGCCAAATGATATAGATGTTGAAAGAGAAGAAAGACTTGGGGACCAAGAAAAGGAGATCGACGAAGATCTAACTTTGAGTACCAACGAAGATGAGCCAATTTTGATAGTGTCCCATGTACCTTCTCCACCAAAGTTCAAGAATCCGGGCAGTTTTGCAAAACCATGCCCAACTAGCAGTCATGTCGTCGGCAAAGCTCTTTGTGATATAAGAGCTAGTACAACTGTGGAGTCATGGTGGGTTGAAAAGGAGAAGATATAGGAAGATCCCATTGTGTTTACTAAGCTTCAATGCCCCAATCTGATCATAGACATAATGGAGAAAACACCTAGTTTTTGGACGTTCTTAATAGGGAACCTATCTATAAAGAGCATGCTAGGTGACTTTAATTCAAGGGTCTTTGCTAATGGGAACCTCCCAAAAGAGACATTATTACTAATGGATGGAGGGTTCCTCAATTTTCGTAGGGGAATTGGATAATGAATTGAAGAAGTCCGGCTGAGACTATAAAAAAAGCGCTTATTGGGAGGCAACCCAAGTTTAATTTTTATTTTTAGTTTTTATTAGGTTTTACATTAGTAGCTTTGAATTTGCATTTATTTAGGATTTAATAAAATTGTTTCTATCATGGTTTATAGGTTATTCAAGTCTAATTCAAGTGTGGTGCCCAATTTGTTCCATGTGCTTAGCCTATTCTCCAAACTTAGCAGACAATGAGGAAGATTGCTATATTTTTAGGGAACTCCTTTGCTTTAATTTTTTCTATTTTAGCCATCGAGGATAATGTCTAGTTTAAGTTTGGGGCATTTTAGTGTTGTATTGCATATAGTTAGTAATCTACATTGTAGTTCGTTATTTTTATGTGTTAGCATTGTGTTTTTTTTAGGTTGCATATAATACATGGTAGTTATTTGCATATTCATATATGTGTGGCATTAGTATGTGTTCATGTAATATAATTGCATTTTTTTTTGCATGAATCTGTGTGATCGGTTGGTGTGGTCTTAGCTCGGCCTATGATAAGATTGGTTTTGCATGTTAACTTGAACAGTGTTGATAATTGATGATGAGTTCTAATTTTAATCATGATGATAATCTGAGTCTGTCTTAAACTTATGTAACTAGTTAGTACTTAAAGTTTAACTGTTTTAATCCACTAAGTTCAAGGGTTTCATAATTTGTTTCTGAGGGAAAATCTTGGTTAAAATTTAAGGAAATTAGTGAACTGGCGGTAAAGGTTGGAATGACGTAAAAGCTTAAGTTTGGGGGAATCTATGGGATATATATATATATATATATATATATATATATATATATATATATATATATATATATACAAAATGAAAATGAAAAAAAGATGAAAATGAAAAAAAGATGAAAATGAAAAAAAAGAAATGATGAAAAGAAAAAAAAATAAAAAATTCAAAAAAAGGGAAAAAAATGAATAAACACCGTGGCATGCTTGTCTAGTTTTATTGCCTTTGCTACTTGAGTAAGTATGCCCGAGGGGATTGTCTTTACACCTAGCGCCCTAAGGTCTTAATGCCTTGGGAGTCGTTGGTCGAAAGCTCGTTAAGGTAGCACTGAAAAGCCTAAGGGAATAAGACATTGCACAACCATGAGAAAAATAAAAAAATGAATAAATCACGAGAAAGAGAAAAAATGCCCTCGTGGTTGAATAAAAGTATAAATAAATCATGTATTTACCCTTAGACTTGGTAATTTCTTAGTTTTAACCGGAGTTGTCATGTTCACAAAAGTAATTGAATTGGAACTAAAATTTTCCTTCTAAGAAGTTTGTTATGTGATTATCTTGAACTGTGGTTGGTTAGAATGGTTAACAAGCACACACGCACAACATGGGTGATGACAGGTTTGGATTTACTAACTGGTTAGAGTGATGGACTTTGATTTGATCGGATAAATTATTTGAGTATCATTGGTATCTTTGAGGCCTGTTGATATATATCATATTAATTTATTATTGGTTTCGTAGGTATATTAGGAAGTAGATCATGCATATGCATTAATGTAGTTAATTTACGTTGTTTATTTTTAGTTCTTTTGTGTTTTTGCTTGAGGACAATCAAAGGTTTAAGTTTGGGAGTATTTGATGAGTGAGTTTTATACTCATAATTGAGTATGTTTGAACTTAATCTTTAGGATTTTTTTAAGTGTTTATGTCTATTCATGCATGTTTTATGTTGTTTAGTAGGAATTGGGACAAAAGTTACTTGGATCGACGTTTGGGGTGGCTAGATGCGCGTTTTCGGCTTGCCATTTACACATCAGTCACTTCAGAGCCAATTTGAGTATTGCTCGGGACCTTATTTCGAAAACCTTAAAGAATAAAAATTTTATATCTACGTCTCCTCTTTCTGGAACATCTTGAATCATCAAATTCGGAGTTCAGACGAAGAAGTTATGGCCATTTTTCCAAAGGACGTCAGAGCAGAAAATTTCTAAAAAAGGGACCAGCGCCAGGGCGCCCAAACAAGGCTCATTTCTAGCGCCGGGGCTCTAGGGGGCGTTTGGACGTGTTTTGGGGCGAATTTTGACACTTTTCTGACTCCAAATTAGATTAGGTTTGTTCCTAAGCTAAAAATTGGACTTGTAACCTATAAATACATGATGTAAGGCATAAAATAAAGGGAGATTACATAGATTAGACGAAATAAAACATTCCATTAGATTAGAATATAAACTCTAGTTCTTATTTAGCCATTGGAGATTGAAGCAAATTGAAGAATACTGAAGATCAAGAGCAAGAGCAAGAAGGGAGCATCAGATTTACTGACAACAGATTCTATTCTCTTCTCTTATCATACTTTTATCGTTTAATGTCTATTCAGTTGTGGATTCTTGATTTTAATTCATTAATTATGAACTAATTCTTTTATTAAGATTTCAATTGAACCTTTTATGTCTATAAATTAGTTATTTGATTTATTCTAATTATTTATGTCAAAATGAATTGTTTATCTTGTCTTGAGCTTATGGATTAATTATCTGATCAGTAATTACCTTGTTACTCTAGAAGGAATTGGAAGAGGAATTCTAGGGTTAGAACTGTGCATGATAACATGTGACTTAGTTATTTGCATGGTGAATAATTAGGTTTGTGAATTGAATGGAAATATCTGTTCATCGCATGTAACACATAAGGAATTGGAATTGAAGGAGTTTAATTCAATTATTTTGCATAGGAATATAGCAAGATTAATCTGGATTAAATAGAAGTCAATTGATCACTTGGAAAAGGACTTTTGGCATTTGAGAATTCTTGTTAACAATTCAGTAGGCATAATAATTGGGATAATTTGATAATTGATTTATAGTTCATAATTGGGGATATTGAAGTCCTAATCTTTATTTATTTGAATTTATTTATAAAGTAATTCAGTTTAATTAGTTAATTTAGTTTTCTTAATTAGAAAAATCACGATTTGAGATTGTTTAAATAAAATTAGTTTAGTTAAAAGTTAGTACTTGGTAATTTTTATTAAATAATTTCTCGTGGGAACGATACTTTTCTTATCACTTTATTACTTGTTAACCGTGTATACTTGCACGTATTCATTGATTGCGAAATCGACCAACAATAACCACATAAATAAATCCATCATTTATATCTACATCAAATAAATATTTCCTTATTATATAAATCAATAATTAATTATTCACAAATAATATTACAGAATCACAATAATGACAACCAGACAGTTCCCAGGAAAGAGGGGGCTTTCCGATAAGGATTTCTCCTTAATGGCGCGCAAATAGGTGACAAAATCACTCCTTGACAGAACTTTTTAGACATTGTCAATAATGTTATCTAATAATATTATTCAAATAATATGAATTATTGATCTGATAATGGGAAATACAGTGCAGTAACAATTATTGAAACAACAATAATAAGAAATATAAACGCATCAATTATTGAATCAATAAAATAAAATTTTAAACAGTAACTACTGTAACAATTATTGAGTAGTGCCTTCTTACGTAAGGATCAATAATTCAACAATACTGTGTAATACCGTGTGCTACTGTGCATCCAGACATATTACTGTATTTTAACCACCGGGTATTCCAACAGTGTTAACGGTAACAACTACGCCGTTATTTATAAAAACTCAATTTTGTCGTTATCTTCATCCGAACGTTTTTCGTTATGGGGCCCACAAATAGTTGCGCCGTCGTAAGAATATTCTCCGACAGAAAGAATATTCTACGACCAAACGAATATTCTCCGACAACAATGAATATTTTATAACCAATTGCTTATTTTGTAAAATTTGCACATTTCACCCATAACCAAAGTATTATATCAAATTAACACCTTATTATTCATAATAATAAGTAGAGAAAATTTGATTTTATTCATTAAAAAGTTGGGGTATTACAATATATATATGGATCATTTATATCCCTGAAGGATATAAAATGCCTGAAGTATAAATTCTATATCTTGAAATATGTATTCTATCAAGCTACAAAGATTCTTATATGAGTTAAAGCAATCTAGATGCATATTGTGGTATAATCGCCTATGTGGATATATTTTGAAAGAAGGATTTGAGAATAATCCCATTTGTGCATGCATTTTTATCAAAAGATCATAATCTGAATTTGTTATTATTACTGTATTTATTGATGAAAGATCTTGCTCTAGAAGAGTTGACAAAAATAATAAATTTGAGATGAAATATTGGTAAGATAAATTTGTGTCTTGGCCTACAAGTTGAACTATGGAATTCTTGTTCATCAATCAACATACACAGAAAAAGTCCTGAAGTAACTTTATATTATATGGATAATGTTAATTCTTTGAGTACTCCAATGATGGGTTGGTCACTTGATATCAAGAAAGATCCGTTTTGACCATAAGAAAATAATAAAGAAACTCTTGGTCCTGAAGTACCATATATTAGGTCCTGGAGTATCATATCTTAGTTCAATTGATATTTTGATGTATCTTGCAAATTTCACATGATTTGATATAGCATTTGTAGTTAACTTACTACCAATGTAGTTATGCACAAACTCAAAGACAATGTAATGAAATTAAACATATTTTATGTTATCTTCGTGAGACTATTGATTTGAGATTATTTTATCCAAAGGGTGATAGAACCAAGCATATTGCACCAATATTATTTTATACGCATGAACCCTAGAAGAATGGCATATTGATATCAAGCATATATGATCATGTGATAATTTGGTTAATATATTCATCAAGTCCTTACTAACTACGATTTTGAAGAATATGGTGCACAATATTGGTATGCTTCGACTTAATGACATTTTTACCATGAACAATGGAAATTGTATGTACTTATGAAGGGGAGTAAAAAGGATATGTGCTGATTGTACTCTTTTTCCTCTGCTAAGGTTTTTTCCCACTAGATTTTTCTTTGCAAGATTTTAATGAGGCAATCCCAATGGACTAAAAGTTATACAAGAATATAGTACTCTTTTCCTACGCCAAATTTTTTTTCAAATGGGTTTTTATTTGGTAAGGTTTTTAACGAGGCATATTCTTAGAAAATTACTACAAAAGAACTCCTTCCATTCTATATGAAGACAATGCTGCATGTATAGCTCAATTAAAGGGATGATACATCAAAGGAGATAGAAGAAAGCACATATTATTGAAATTCTTTTTCACACATGACCTTGATAAGTGTGGTGACGTTGATGTTCAACAAATTCGATCAAAAGATAATCTAACAGATTTGTTCACCAAAGGATTACCAACTACAATGTGTGAAGGATTGCGTCACAATATTGGAATGCGACAGCGGAAGGACTTAAGAATACATTAATGAGGGGGAGCTAATACGCGCTGCACTCTTTTTCCCTTAACCAAGGTTTTTTTCCCCATTGGGTTTTTCCTAGTAAGGTTTTTAATAAGGCACCTTTCAATGCATATGACTATACAATAGACATCCAAGGGGAAGTGTTATAAAATATTATAATGGATGTCTAGATTCATATAATGGATGTCTAGCTAGATTCATTCTCCCTATATTTTATTGTAATGATTTTGAAACTCCTATTGAGTTATGAAACTCATGACCTTTGAGTTTTGTAACCTCTTAGTATTGATGTCCTTGTACCATAAATAGTAGTATTGTAAAGAAAATGGCAAAATTATGTTTTCACCACCGAAGTTGGCACGTTTTTTCGATTTCACTATTAAACTTTTAATTTTTCAAATTAAGTAACTGAACTAATTAAAATTGTCAAATCGAGTCATTCTGTCAAATATGGCAAAATGGACGTTACATCTTTTCGGCTAATATCTAACGTGGCATTAAAAAAGAAAAGGGAAAAAAGAAGAAAATGACATGGCTTTTGAGACGTGGCTTTCGTGGCTAAATAGAAGGGTCGTTACCAGCCAAATCGAAGTCGAACTTCATACTGAGAAATAGAGAGAGACAAAGGAGGGGGTTCTTCATCAAATCTGCTCAGATAACTGGGAGAAGCTTACCTTTTGTGACCTAGAAGCCATGATTTCTTCTTCAAATCTCTTTCTAACCTTGTTCACGGCGCACTAGGGTTCCAGCGATGAAGTAGTCGATCTAGGGTTCACGGCTCACTGAGTTTTTGGCTTAGATTTATTGTGTGTACAAGGTATATACGATTTTGTGTCTAAAAACTCTTCCCTATGTCTGTATAGCAAGTTTGGGTCTAAAGTCTAGGGTTTTGTTGCCGATTTCTATAAAATTGATTTGGGGAATCTACTCAAAATCAGGGATGGAAACCTAGGGTTTTGTTACCTTTGGTACTAAATAGGGTACCATGGTCAGCCATGTTTGGAACTTCTTCCTATTTAAAGTCCCCCAAAAAGCTTCTCTGATTCTGTATTATCTGTTATCTTTTGAGTAGGAAATTTACTATCATATTAACTGCTATGTTCCACAATAATGTTTGAAACAATACACTGCAAAATCCTGTTTGTATCATATTAACCGTATTAACATATTACATAGTTATAGGCAGTTTTGTACATAAGATATTACATAGCTATTTTCACAATAATGTTTGACCAATTGAACTTGTAAAAGGTTCTTAATGGCTTCTTTAAATAGCATATCCTCGTCTGTTGCTATAAAGAGGATAGATTATTTCTGCAGTCTATCTGCATCCATTTGTGTCTCCACAAAGAAAAAATCAAAGGGAAGAACGTTCTATGGATGTCATTTTTACCCAGTGAGTAAATTTTTTGTATAAATTTGTATGTTATTATAATATATTTTGGATTGAATTTGGTTTGGGTGTTGTTTTCTTTTACAGGACGTTAATAAATATTGTGGATTTTTTCAATGGTTGGACATAAGTACTCAAAATGAAGTTCATGGTTGCAGTGATATGAGTTCTGTTTTAAGGAATGGAGATGAAGTCAATTTGTTGAGAAATGAAACAAGAAAGTTGAAAGAGAAATTAAAGAATTTGAAAAGGGATGCCTTAATCTTGGAGTTAGAATCTATTAGGCTAAGAGAGGCAAATAAGAAATTTCAATTGTATGTGATATTGTCATGGATGGTGACGTGTGTTGTATTAAATTATGTTTTCATGAATTTTTAAGCATTCAAAGCTATGTAATGACATTCAAAGCTATGTAATGAACCACTTGTTTTGAATGTGTTTCTTTTGACAGTTTATGCTTCAAAAAGTTGACAAAAAATTGAATGTGAAATGGAAATGTTGTATTAGCATTGTTGTGATGTGAAATGTGAAATGGAATGGAAATGTTGTATTAGCATTTCAATTGTATGTGATGTTGTATTAGCATTGTTTTTGCTTCAAAAAGTTGACAAAACTGCAGTAAAACTGCAATAATACTGCACACACATTCAAATCTCTTTGGCCTTGACTGCAACAATACTGCAATAATGCCAATACTTGACTGCAACAATAGTTGTTGCAGTTCCATGCCAACCAACAACTAAAACTGCACAGACATACAACATTTCAGTTCCCTGTCAACTAACAACTCACACTAAAACTAACAACCAACAACTAACAACATACACTAACTACCAACCAACATCTAACAAAACTGCAACAATGCAGTTAATACATTTTTAGTTCCCTGCACACACACAAAATTGCAACAATACTATTTTAACACCAACACATACAAAACTGCAAAATTTAACACCAACACCAAAACTGCAAAACTGCAACAATACAAAACTGCAAAATTTAAAAACCCAACACAACTGTACACACAAAATTAACAATGGTTGAAACTGCCAACCAAAAGCTTTGTCATTAAAACCTGTTCCAACCATACTACATATACTCCACATAAGTCTTAATTTGTACAGTCTTAATTTGTTACAACCAGACCAAAACATATTGTCTTCATAAGTCATAAGTTACTAAAGCAGCTCCAAAACACACTACAGCTGCCCAAAAAGACACCCTATCAGATCCAAAAATATACTTACAGACTGTCTTGCTTCACTGTCCCCCATCTGCACATTGTGTGATTGCACCATCTCTTGATCTTTGACTACCAGTTGCACTCCTTTCCCCAATTACAGTCTCATTTCCAGCTACACTGCCTTGCTTCCTTTTTGTCTGTTATGTCCCAAATGTCAGTATGTATATAGACAAATTGAAAGTAACATATAAATGAAATAAAATTATAATACTCACATTGAGCTTTGGCCTTCAGACAGTAGATTGTTCTTGGGCAGGTGTGTTCCTATAACCAGCTTTATTATGCCCGTATTTCTTGCATGTGGAACACATCATTGGAGTCATTTTCTTTGAAACTTTACCCGTGCTCTTTTGTTCTTCATTTGGATCTTTCCTTCTACATCTCTTTGGCCTTCCAGCCAATCTCTTAGTCAATGGTGGCAACAAGATTGGCAAGTCAGTAGTAGGCCAACCATTGCTGCCACTCATGGGCTTTAACAGGTGGTTATATGACTTGAGATAGGTTTCAATGTAGTAAAAAAGGTCCACAAAATCCACAACAGGTCTCTCTTGATGAAGTATCCCACTTGCAGCAAGATTGCAAAGTATTTCAGATAATTGCCACACCCCACAAAAACAAGTATGATTCTCCTCTTTATAGCATTTGATCTCTCTTGGTATGGATTCTCTCTATAACTTGAGTCTTTATGTCTTTAAACATTGTTAAGAGGGATTTATACCTAGCCTCTAAGATCCAACTATTAAAACACTCTGACATATTATTTATCACTACATCACATTTGGTGGTGGTATCAAAATAAGCCTTACTTCAAAGTTTAGGAGGTATACCTAGCAAGGAAGTGTGAGCATCCATTGACTCCTTCCTGATGTCCTTCATAGCCAATCGAAAATCAGTAGGATTGTTGGCCTTAGCTGCCTTCTAGAACATCACATTTAAAGCTGCCCCAGGGAACTTTTTTCTCCAATTAGCATAGATGTGTCTTGCACAACATCTATGCTCTGCTAGGGGTAGTAATTCCTGAATAGCAGGCACAAAACCCTATATAAATATGCAACAAATTTATTTTAGTATAGAGAGATAAATTTTTAATACAAATAAAACTTAAGATGTAATAAAAATAAAAGTGCACCTTTTGTTGATCAGTATTTAATGTCCATCCTCTACCTTGTTCTAATCCAACATCTTCCACTAACAAATTTAAAAACCAGCTCCAACTGTCTTTATTTTCACTTTCCACCAAAGCCCAAGCTATTGGAAATATATGATTGTTACTATCTCTTCTTATTGCAGTTAACAGTTCCCCTCTACAATATGTCTTCAGGAAGCAACCATCAAGTCCAATAATAGGTCTGCATCCCTCTAACCAGTTCCTCTTCAAAGCATTAAAACAAATATACATCCTCTGAAACCTTTTTGGAGTGCCCTGATCACACCTAATTCGTACAGTGCTCCCTGGATTTGTATTAAGTATCTCTTGTCTATAGTCCCAAACCCCTTCATAATGTTCTGCCAGAGTTTTTTCTATCTCAGATAATGCAATTTTTTTAACTTGCAAACACTGTCCAAGAGAACTCTGCAATCCAAACCTTTGCTTTATTGATGCTTGCAATTCCCTCAATTTAATCCTTGGCCTTGATCTAATTGTCCCTCCAAACTTATCTACCAACCACTTACATCTAATAATCTTTATCTTTGTGGCCCTGATACAACTGTGGATCTTAGTTGGGTAAGCTTTGATTTGAAACCATTCCTCTCTAGGATCATAACTTGCCCAGAGCTTCCATGGACATCCTGCTGCACACTTAACTTGAACCCTTGTAGTTTTATTAACTGCGAACCAAATTGCTTTTCCTTTCCCAACTACATAATTTTGTATTGCTTCTCTTAGTTGGTCAACCCCAGTGAAAGTCATGTAGAGCTCAAACTCAGTGTCCTTAATTGCAGTATTTGGATTATACACAGGAACATCTGTCTTCACTTTGACCATTGACTCTTCACCTTCCCACTCACTACCACTAGTTGAGATAGGACTTGCATGAACTTCAAAATCAGAATCTTCGTACATTTCCTCCCATGGCTTCATGCCCTTTGTACCAAATTTAGTCACACCATCATCATCAGATGAAAAGGTAGGTTCTATCTCTTCACTAGTCTTTTTCTGTTTCTTTCTTTCCTTGTTCAAGCCATCACAATTGACTTCTAACTCATTAATCTTTAATTTCTTAATCTCTTCCTTATGTAACCTAACATTGATCAACTCTTCATTCCCATCATCATCACTAACATCAGTACACTCAAAATCTGTTTCTTCATGGGAAGAATCATCATCAGTTGAATCTTCCATTGGTGCATCAAGTTGCACATCAACAACATCAACTTCCACCTCAACTACTTGCTCAAAATTACCCTCAAGTGGTAAGACTTCATCAATGGAGTGGTCACAATATAGATCAATTATCCCATATTTCTCACCCTCCTCAACTAGTAACCTAATACTATGGTCATCACATATTAACTCTAAACCAGTACGAATATCCCAACCACTCTTTTTGAAATACACTGCAACATCCTTTTTGTATCCCATTGTCTTAGGTAAGTTGTTTATTTTGTCAACATTGAGCCAGTCACCATAAACATCATGATACAGTTTTGTAATACTTCCTCCATAGTGGTATATTGGTTCTTCAATAAACCTGCCACCATGATTTAACTCCATAGAAAATAGAACCATCCTACAACAGGTAAAATACACAACATACAGGTAACCATTACAGAAATGAATTGAAGGAGGAACATATATTTTAGTCTTTAACAAACAAGGTAACTGTGACGCCACAAAATAGGTATACAACACCCGTTCTGAGTAGCCAAATACATGGTACATAAAGCAAACTACATCTTCAATAATACAATTGTCAAGAAAAATACGACAACACATACTGTGAGTTTAAATACAAATATTATCTTCTAGACAATATCCACACTCAAATAAGTCCTCGTTACAATTATTCAAACACTATTTTACAGAAATAGTGAGGACTGCTAAAACATCTCTCAAGAACCATCAATCCGTACCCCGACTAGTTCCTGCTATGTTCTCACCTCTTGAGAAAAATGGAAGGAAAAGGGTGAGCTCAACTAGCCCAGTAAAGAATATTATGACTAAGATAATATACATAAAATTGTCGTTAGTCTTCAACAGGGAAAAATCTGATAAAATATAATAGACAACAAGTTTTAGATCAACAACTGCAGCGGAAATAGCAATCCATTAGAAGAGTCAAGTAGAGAATGAGTTCTACTATCTTCTAAGATTTAAAAGTCCATCATCAATTTTATCCATGTAACAACAATCAATATACATCTTTAATCAATATTCATCTTTACACTACAGGCCAAAGATATTCATTTGTATCACCAGTTGGTCATGTTCATCTCAACACCTGTTCATCTTTGCACTACGGGCCAAATATATTCATCAGTTAATCATTTATCTTTGCACTACAGGCCAAAGATATTTAGTAATATCATCATTTAGGATTGAGGATGATGAAAAATATTTTAAAGAAAACGAATCCAGTGAGATAGAAGGACAAATAGTAGGGATTCGTATAACAGTTTATCCAAGATCAATAATACTCCATAATAACAAATTTTGAAGCAAAATACAAGAATAAAGATCAAAACATGGATACAATCAAAGATAGTAACCATAATAGACATCTTGGACAAAAAGAAGAAAATTTCATTTTTTCGGTGAATAGTGTCGTATTCGTGAATAGTGTCGTATACGTGAATAGTAACCCCGACACAAAAATTTCCAAATTTGATAAAAAAAAGTTCATACCAATATTTCGGTATAATGATATTGAAGAAAATATCATTTTAAGAAGAATATAACACCCCTTACCTCAAAATATTAGTACTTCTGATCGGAATATCGGTATAAGGCTGAAGGAAACTTGCACTGATGAATAGAAACTCACAAAGTATCTAAATACTCACAAAATACACTCAATAACCTAGAGAAAGAAAGAGAGAAAGCTTATGTTTCTGGTGTGATTTTCAATTCTAACTTAGCCCTCCTATTTATAGGAAAATGTTAGCAGACTTGACCTGAAACCTGATGGCTTTACATGCTACTATTCCCACCCACCACATTTGAAATAAAATTCAGCACATTTCTTCACCAACCACAAGTGGGGCCCACTCAATTCTAAAATTTTCCACCAAAATGATAAATTCTGAAAATTCAACAATTTCTGAACTAGTCACCTCTTAAAATTCATAATAAATCATACGTTAATTTTTTACGGTTCAAAATTTGTGGACATATACTCAACTTATATATGTATAACATATCTAAAAATTACAACAATCCAATGGTCAGATTAAAAATTATAACTCACGCAATATATCTCAAAAACACTAATTTAATTTTTAATACCTTCATTCCTACAAAAATACTGATAAAACACCTCAATATTAACTCCTTCATTTTTAACCACAATAAATATATCCAACATTTATATCCACATAAAATAAATATTTCCTTATCATGTGTATTTATAATTAATTATTCACAAATAATATTACAGAATCACATTTATGACAACCAGGCCGTTCCCAGGAAAGAGGGGGCTTTCCAATAAGAATTTCTCCTTATTGGTGCGCAATTAGGTGACAAAAACTCTTCTTGACAGAACTTTCTAGACATTGCCAATAATGCTATCTAATAATATTATTCAAATAATATGAATTATTGATCTGATAATGGGAAATACTATGCATTGATAATTATTGAAACAACAATAATATAAAATATCAACGCAGCAATTATTGAATCAATAAAATAAAATATTGAACAGTAACTACTGTAACAATTATTGAGTAGTGCCTTCTTACGTAAGGATCAATAATTCATCAATATTGTGCATCCACGCGTATTACTGTATTTTAACCACCGGGTATTCCAACAGTGTTAATTATAACAACTACGATGTTATTTATAAAAATTCAAACTTGTCATTTTCTTCATCCGACAATTATTCTGTTATTGGGCCCACAAATGACTGCGCCGTCGTACGAATATTCCCCGACAACAATGATTATTTTATAACCACTTGCATATTTTACAAAATTTGCACATTTCACCCATAACCAGAGAATTATATCAAACTAATACCTTATTATTCATAATAATAATTAGAGGAAATTTGATTTTATTTATAATAAGTTGGGGTCTTACAACCTCCCCTCCTTATTAAATTTTGTCCTCGAAATTGATATACGTACCTGGTATTTCGAAAAGGTGAGGATACCTCACTTTCATTTCTGATTCCAACTCCCAGGTCATTTCTTCAATAGCATGGTTTCTCCACAAAACCTTAACTTGTGGTATAACCTTGGTGCGTAGGACATGCTCTTTCTTATCCAAGATCTTAACAAGTACTTCTTCGTATGTTAAATATTTGGCTATCTCGTCTGGTTCTAACACAATAATATGTTTCGGGCCTTTCATATATTTACGAAGCATGGATATGTGAAAAACATTATGAACACGAGACATACTTGGAGGTAATGCGAGTCTATAGGCCACATTTCCTATTCGGTCAAGAATCTCAAATGGACCAACAAATCGTGAATTGAGCTTTTCTCTATTTCCAAATCTTGTAACTCCCTTCCATGGAGCAATACGTAACAATACATGATCTCTAATATTAAACTCCACATCCTTTCTATGAAGATCGGCATAACTTTTTTGTCGATCTTGTGAGGTTTGAATACGTTGTTGAATCATTTGGATCTTTTCTGTAGTCATGCGTACTAATTCTAGTCCCAACAACGTTGCTTCTCCAACCTTGTCCCAGCATACTGGAGAACGACACTTTCGTCCATACAACGCCTCAAATGGAGTCATGCCTATACTTCCATGATAACTGTTGTTGTAGGAGAATTCCACCAGTGGCAAGTACTTATCCCAACTTCCTTTAAAATCTAGGACACAGAGTCTTAATAGATCATCAAGGGTTTGAATAGTCCTCTCTGATTATCCGTCCGTTTGAGGATCGTATGCCGAACTGAATCGTAAATCCGTGCCCATAGCTTTCTGTAAGCTAACCCAAAATCGTGAAGTGAATCTTGGGTCACGATCCGAAACTATGGATACTGGCATGCCATGCAATCTCACAATCTCATTCACGTACATACTAGCAAGACGTTCAAGGGAATAAATCTCACGTATCGGCAAGAAATGGGCAGACTTGGTTAATCTATCAACAATAACCCAAATAGCATATATGCCTTGAGAAACTTTGGGAAGACCTGTAACGAAATCCATAGTAATGTGTTCCCACTTCCATTTTGGAATCGCAAGTGGTTGTAATGGACCCTTTGGCACTTGATGCTCCGCCTTTACACGTTGACAAGTTAAACACCTCGAGATAAACTCCGCGATCTCTCTCTTCATATTGTTCCACTAAAATGTATGTCGAATATCATGATACATTTTGGTACTCCCATGATGGATTGCAAACGGGGTGTTGTGTGCCTCCATCATGATTATATGCTTTAAGTCAGAATTGTTAGGAACACAAAGTCTGGAGTTGAATCCAAGTATTCCTTCTTCATCGATTATCGCTTCTGGAATAGCTCCTTCTTGCACTTTCTTCTTCATACGTATCAGCTCCAGGTCCGTAGCTTGAGCAGCTTTAACTTTATCGATTAAAGTCGGTTCTACTCGTATATTTGACATCATCATGTGGGTCCCTGGAGTCTTTAATTCTACCCCCATCCTTTGCAAGTCATACAGAATGGGCCTTTGCATTGACAATATTGCACTCGTACTCGTATATGATCTTCTACTCAATGCGTCAACTACTACGTTCGCTTTTCTAGGATGATATTGAATAGTGTAATCGTAATCTTTCAATAGTTCAAGCCAACGTCGTTGCCGCATGTTGAGTTCTTTTTGGGTGAAGAAATATTTGAGGCTTTTATGGTCTGTATAAATCTCCACTTTATCCCCATACAAGTAGTGTTTCCAAATTTTCAACGCGAATACGACTGCTGCCAACTCTAGATCATGAGTAGGATAATTCCTCTCATATTCTTTGAGTTATCGTGAGGCATAGGCTATGACTTTCCCATGTTGCATGAGAACGCATCTTAACTCTTTGCCTGAAGCATCTCTGTATATAACAAATCCATCTGTACCAGATGGTATTGCCAGAACAGGTGCCGAAATGAGTCTCCTCTTGAGCTCTTGGAAACTCTTCTCGCATTCCTGCTCCATACAAATTTTGTATCTTTCCGAGTCAGCTGAGTTAATGGAGTAATGATTCGAGAAAATCCTTCCACGAATCTCTGATAATAACCAACTAAGCCCAGAAAGCTACGCACTTCGGTCACCGACTTTAGTTGCTCCAAACTTTGTACTGCTTCAATCTTTGCCGGGTCAACAGATATTCTATGTTTTGACACCACGTGCCCAAGGAATGCTACTTCCTCAAGCCAGAACTCACATTTCTTCAGCTTGGCATAAAGCTTGTTTTCACGAAGCCTTTCAAGTATCAGCTTCAAATGGTGCTCATAATCTTCACGGCTTTTGGAATAGATGAGGATGTCATCAATAAAGACAACAACAAACTGATCCAAATATTCCTTGAATACACGGTTCATCATATCCATGAAAGCATCAGGAGCATTAGTCAATCCAAAAGACATGACTAAGAATTCATAATGCCCGTACCGAGTTCTGAAGGCAGTCTTTGGAATATCCTCAGTTTTAATCTTCAGCTGATGATATCCAGAACGAAGATCGATCTTTGAAAAGAATTGTGCTACTTGCAACTGGCCGAACAGGTCATCAATGCGAGGTAGCGGATACCTATTCTTGATGGTGACATGGTTTAATTCTCGGTAGTCAATACAATGTCGCATACTCCCGTCTTTCTTCTTTACGAATAAAACAGGAGCACCCCAAGGAGATGTACTAGGACGAATGAAACCTATGTCTAACAATTCCTGTAGTTTGACTTTTAACTCCTGAAGTTCAATAGGAGCCATTCGATATGGGGTTTTAAAAATGGGTTTTGTACCCGGCTCAAGATCAATAAAGAATTCAACATCACGTTCTGGGGGTAGACCGGGAAGTTCTTCAGGAAATACATCAGGAAATTCTCTAACAATAGAAATATTATTCAAATCTGACTTGTCTTTGTTCAAATCCATAACATGGGCTAAGAAAGCTTGACATCCATTTTGCAATAAATGAATAGCTTTATGGCTTGATATGATAGTGACTGATTTTAGTGGTTTAGTTGTTTGAATTCATATGACATGTTGGTTAGGAATATGAAAACTAACAACCTTACGAAAACAATCAATTTTGGCATGATGAGTGGTTAACCAATCAATTCCTAAAATCACATCAAAAGCAAGTATCTTTAAAGAGATAAGATCAACAGGTAATGTGATAATGCCAACTTGGATCATGCAAGATTTATATACTGTGGATGTAACGAAAGTTTCACCCAACGGAGTCTCCACTGATAAATCAAAGTCTAATTTCTCCGGAGTCAAGTTTAAACGTTGAGCACAAGCAGGAGAGATAAAATAATGGGTAGAACCGGTATCTAGTAAGGTATAAACTTCACAAGAGTTCAAGATTAGCTTACCCGTAATTACCTCGTTCGGGTTCCTCGCATTTTGGCCAGTCACGACAAACGCTCTTCCAGGAACCGCTGATTTTGACTTATCCGGGACAGCCCTTGGAGTCACCTTCCCCGTTGAACTTGGTTTTGCTACAGAACAATCCTGAGCTATGTGGCCTTCCTTTCCACAGTTGTAACATACCTTGGATTGTTGTGGACAGTTTGGGCTGATATGTCCCTCTTTCCCGCATTTGTAACATCTAACTGGCGGTCGTTCTCCTCCCCTAGAATTTGTTATTGGTGCTGGTACTGCTGTTGATGTCTTCCCGTCATTTTTGAATCTCCTCTTTCTGAAATTTTCACTTGACTCACCTCTCCTATTATCATGACCACGATGACCACCTGAGTGGTTACCGCCTTTGTTCTTATTTTTCCCTCCTCATTGGTTATCATCGCTGTGATGAATGTTGTTACCGGTATGACCCTGGTTGTGGTCCCTCGGTTGCACATACTCATTATCTCGCTCTAATAATTGAGCCCACATCTGAATATAAAGAAAATTTATGAGATATAAGATATTGCCGAATCTCGGGCTTTAGACCTCTCAGAAACATCCTTGTCATTCGTTCCTCATTTTTGACCAAATGAGGTGCAAACCTGGATAACTCTGCAAACTTTGCCTCGTACTGGGACACCGTCATGTTGTTTTGTTCCAGTCTGATAAACTCCACCTCCTTCATATGACGAATACTTTCAGGAAAGTACTTGTCATTGAATAGTTTCTGAAATGTTTCCCAAGACATGTTGAGTGCGGCTGGCTGGGTACGCTTCACAGACTCCCACTAGTAGTCTGCCTCACCGAGGAACATAAAGGTGGCGAATGGAACCTTCTGTTCCTCCGTGCATCCCAAGATATCGAATATCTTGGTAATTTGCTTGACCCACGTTTCCGCCATGATCGGATCCGGCTTTCCCTTAAATTCTGGTGGTCCCAACTCTTTGAACTGCTTGGCTGTGACAAGCCGCGCATTGCTAGCATTTCCACCCGTATTCTGTGCACGAGTTTCCCTCGTCTGGTTTTGTATAAAATGCAAAAAACTTCTGAACATCCCATCATTCATCATTTGTTCGGTAGTGTTGTTTACAGGAGGGATATTGCCTTCCTGTTGTACGTTCTCCTAGTTTGTAACTAAAGGTTGTTCCACAGTCTCATACACTCCATTGTTAACGTTCTCAGCAGACATTCTTAAATACTGCCATAAAACAAGGGTTAATTAAACAAATTAACATATCACATAATATCCCTATATTATGGCTGACCACCAAATAAGCTTAGATAGGACACACTAGCGAATGATTTACTCATCTCTCCCCTCCTAGTTCTATTCCCCGATCTCCGCCAGAGACCATATCCCTAAGCTTTGATACCAACTGTGACGCCCCCAAAATAGGTATACAATACCCATTCTGAGTCGCCAAATACATGGTACAGAAAGCAAACTATAATTTCAATAATACAATTGTCGTGCAAAATACGACAACACATACTGTGAGTTTAAATACAAATATTGTCTTCTAGACACTATCCACACTCAAATAAGTCCTCGTTACAATTATTCAAACACTATTTTACAGAAATAGTGAGGACTGCTAAAACATCTCTCAAGAACCATCAATCCGTACCCCGACTAGTTCCTGCTATGTTCTCACCTCCTGAGAAAAATGGAACAAAAAGGAAAAGGGTGAGCTCAACTAGCCCAGTAAAGAATATTATGACTAAGATAATATACAAAAAATTATCGTTAGTCTTCAACAGGGAAAAATCTGATAAAATATAATAGACAACAAGTTTTAGATCAACAACTGCAGCGGAAATAGCAATCCATTAGAAGAGTCAAGTAGAGAATGAGTTCTACTATCTTCTAAGATTTAAAAGTCCATCATCAATTTTATCCCTGTAACAACAATCAATATACATCTTTAATCAATATTCATCTTTACACTACAGGCCAAAGATATTCATTTGTATCACCAGTTGGTCATGTTCATCTCAACACCTGTTCATCTTTGCACTACGGGCCAAATATATTCATCAGTTAATCATTTATCTTTGCACTACAGGCCAAAGATATTTAGTAATATCATCATTTAGGATTGAGGATGATGAAAAATATTTTAAAGAAAACAAATCCAGTGAGACAGAAGGACAAATAGTAAGGATTCGTATAACAGTTTATCCAAGATCAATAATACTCCATAATAACAAATTTTGAAGCAAAATACAAGAATAAAGATCAAAACATGGATACAATCAAAGATAGTAACCATAATAGACATCTTGGACAAAAAGAAGAAAATTTCATTTTTTCGGTGAATAGTGCCGTATTCGTGAATAGTGTCGTATACGTGAATAGTAACCCCGACACAAAAATTTCCAAATTTGATAAAAAAAAAAGTTCATACCAATATTTCGGTATAATGATATTGAAGAAAATATCATTTTAAGAAGAATATAACACCCCTTACCTCAAAATATTAGTACTTCTGATCGGAATATCGGTATAAGGCTGAAGGAAACTTGCACTGATGAATAGAAACTCACAAAGTATCTAAATACTCACAAAATACACTCAATAACCTAGAGAAAGAAAGAGAGAAAGCTTATGTTTCTGGTGTGATTTTCAATTCTAACTTAGCCCTCCTATTTATAGGAAAATGTTAGCAGACTTGACCTGCAACCTGATGGCTTTACGTGCTACTATTCCCACCCACCACATTTGAAATAAAATTCAGCACATTTCTTCACCAACCACAAGTGGGGCCCACTCAATTCTAAAATTTTCCACCAAAATCATAAATTCTGAAAATTCAACAATTTCTGAACTAGTCACCTCTTAAAATTCATAATAAATCATACGTTAATTTTTTACGGTTCAAAATTTGTGGACATATACTCAACTTATATATGTATAACATATCTAAAAATTACAACAATCCAATGGTCAGATTAAAAATTATAACTCACGCAATATATCTCAAAAACACTGATTTAATTTTTAATACCTTCATTCCGACAAAAATACTGATAAAACACCTCAATATTAACTCCTTCATTTTTAACCACAATAAATATATCCAACATTTATATCCACATAAAATAAATATTTCCTTATCATGTGTATCAATAATTAATTATTCACAAATAATATTACAGAATCACATTTATGACAACCAGACCGTTCCCAGGGAAGAGGGGGCTTTCCAATAAGAATTTCTCCTTATTGGTGCGCAATTAGATGACAAAAACTCTTCTTGACAGAACTTTCTAGATATTGCCAATAATGTTATCTAATAATATTATTCAAATAATATGAATTATTGATCTGATAATGGGAAATACTGTGCATTGACAATTATTGAAACAACAATAATATAAAATATCAACGCAACAATTATTGAATCAATAAAATAAAATATTGAACAGTAACTACTGTAACAATTATTGAGTAGTGCCTTCTTACGTAAGGATCAATAATTCATCAATATTGTGCATCCACGCGTATTACTGTATTTTAACCACCGGGTATTCCAACAGTGTTAATTATAATAACTACGATGTTATTTATAAAAACTCAAACTTGTCATTTTCTTCGTCCGACAATTATTCTGTTATTGGGCCCACAAATGACTGCGCCGTCGTACGAATATTCTCCGACAACAAGAATATTCCACGACCAAATGAATATTACCCGACAACAATGATTATTTTATAACCACTTGCATATTTTATAAAATTTGCACATTTCACCCATAACCAGAGAATTATATCAAATTAATACCTTATTATTCACAATAATAATTAGAGGAAATTTAATTTTATTTATAATAAGTTGGGGTCTTACAGTAACCATTATTTCAAAATATTGAAATAAACAAATACAGTACCAAGGTAACCATTATATCAAAATATTGAAATAAACAAAGGTTCCCATCCCTGTTTTTGAAAACTCTCCAAATCGTCTTTTTAAAAATTGACTCAAAGAACAATCAGTCTAAAAAACCCTAGATTTTAGTCCCTTGCTAAACTGAAGTGGGAAGAGTTTTTAAAAGCAAAATCATACATACCTTAGTACCAACGAAGATCTATGCCAGAAATTTGCAGGAAAAGCCCTAGATCGATTTTGCAGAAAAAAACCCTAGATTCGCTGGAACCCAAGTTTGCAGATCGACAAATCAGTGAGCCGTGAACGAGGGTGGGAAGAATCTTCAACACAAAATCAGGGCTTCGTTCCTATTCAAAGATCTTTGCAGAAGGAGATCGATTCTCCTTTGTCGCTCTCTGTTTCTCTCTCTCTCTGAACTTCAACTTCTGAGATGTCACATATATGTTTAACAACTATATTTCTATTTAGCCGCAACTATATTTCTATTTAGCCGCGAAAGCCACGTCTCAAAAGCCATGTCATTTTCTTCTTTTTTTTCTTTTTTTTAAGTCCACGTCAGATATTAGGCGAAAAGATTTAACGTCCGTTTGCCATATTTGACAGAATGACCCGATTTGACAATTTTAATTAGTTCAGTTACTTAATTTGAAAAATTAAAAGTTTAATCGTGAAATCGAAAAAACGTGCCAACTTCGATGGTAAAAAACATAATTTTGTCTAAAGAAAATAGGTTAGAGACATACAATTATAACATATATAAAATAAAAATGCTCTTCTTCCTTAATCATCATCTTTGTTCTTAATTTTATTAATCTTTTATAACAAATCTCACTTGTATGGTTGTTTGTTTAAGTTCATCATATTCTAAATTAGAGATGTCACACTTGAGCATGTCCTTCTGATAGGCATGCACAACAGGCCGGCCTGGCCTGGCCTGGCCTGGGCCTGCCAGGCCTTGGGCTTTGACCAGGCCAGGCCAGGCCGTTGACTTTTGGCCTTCAGGCCAGGCCAGGCCAGGCCTTGGTCTCTGGGCTGTGGCCTGGCTAGGCCTGCAGGCCAAGCCAGGCCAGGCCCAGACCAGGCCAGGCCAGACCAGGCCCAAGGCCTTGGCTGGTCTGGTCCTTTTTTTTTAATGTTACATATTAAATATTAAAAATATAAATAATAAAATATAAATTAATAAATTTTATAAAAATGATGCAAGATTTTTGAGATTTATTTTATTTTAACATTCTACTACACACCAATATAAATTGAATGATTAGAACAAAAATAAATATATTCATCTTAAATTACAAAAAAAATATAATTTAGATGTAACTTGAATATAAAACAAATTGATTTCTTAAATATATGTCTAATTGTCTACTATGCACTTCGTAGAAAATATTGTAGATTACTTAAATACTGTAGATTACACTTTTATTTTTTGAATATAAAGTAAGTTTTGATTTTATTTTCTTATAGTACGTACTAGGATCGGTTGGACATATATTTTGTAAAGTTTAAACACACATATATCTTTTCATTTATGATCATTAAACTCTTACATGGTTATATCTCAAGAATTAATTCCAGTTAGTTTTCAAATTACTTTATGAAATTTTTATTTAAATTAGTACAACAGAATACCTAAAACATAACCAAAATCATAAATCCCCCCAAGAATTTAGCATATCCAAATTAATGAAGAACTTGAGTATTTACAAGAAACAACCTTATTATTAATATTTAATATTAAAAATTAGTTTATTGATGTATTAATTAATGTTAATATTTAACATTAAAGTAACAAAGAATATTACTAAAATTTTATTGTTAAATATTAGTACTTTAGTATTTACAATAAATTAACTTATTATTAATATTTAATCAACTAAGTAACTAACTTATTATTAATATTAAATATACTAACTAGTTATATTCATTGCATATGTATAGTAATTAAATGTATCAACAAGAAATCAAGAATAAATAATTAAAATTTTAAATTTTATTGATGTATTAATTAAAACTAATGTATTATACTTATAAATTACAACAATGAATAAGTAAAAATTTATACTTTATTGATGAATAATTATAAATTTAAAGTTCAAAAATTACAAATAATTAGATAAAAAATCTTGTAAGGTCTCAGGCCAGGCCAGACCTCATGTCAGGTCAGGCCAGGCCAGGCCAGGCCAGACCCCAGGCCAGGCCCAAGGCCAGGCCAGACCAGACTTTTTTGCAGGCCAGGCCAGGCCAGATTTTTATAAAAAAAAAGTGGCCTTTTCAAGCCTTCCAGGCCAGGCCTGACCGGGCCAGGCCTTGACCAGACCGGGCTTTGACCAGGCCGGACCAAGGCCAGGCTGCGGGCCTCAGGCCTTTTGTGCACCTCTACCTTCTGATTATCACCTGTCACCTAAACGCAGGGCCGACTTCAATGTTCAATCAAGGACGTCATCTATTACGTAATTCAAAAATATACCCCCTTAGAGAAATAATTATATATCATTAAATATAATATCAATTGTCTATATTATCCTTGTATAAAAAAAGAGTGTTATTTATTGATCAAAAAATAGTGAGACAACCAAATTTAACTTGGGATAATATTGAAAACTAAACGATTAATGTTTACTTGAAATTTTAAAATATTTTATATTAATGGATAAAAATATTTCTCTAAAATGCCTTATATTGAGGGACGGAGGGAGTATAAAATAAAAATAAAAATAAAAATAAAAGGAATATCAATGTTTTCTAAAAAATAATAGATGGGAAACTTTTCTTTTTTTAAATCTTGTTGCATTTATCAGCATAATAAATACTGATACATGTGTATACATAAAAAATAATAAAACTTAAGAATGACCTAACTTTTATTTAATTTGATCACATCGCTTAGATTAATCTTCATTCAACATCATCATAAATTTGTCGATATATAAATTATTTTTTTCAAAAATAAATAAATAAAGTGAACCTATTAAAATTTTATAGGCTTAATTAAGAAAACACTCCATCTGTTCCAAAATATAGGACTAATGTTTATTTTTTGAAGTCGATTTGATATATTTTAAATTTAAATTTAATATAAATTCTTTTAAGATTATACAACTATTAACGTTATAAACTTCTTAACATGTATTACTAAATGAAAGATTTATTGTATTCAAAAGATAAATAAATTACATCATTTTGAATTTGAATATATATTATATTGACTTTAAAAAGTCAAAATTAATCATATATTTTAGATTAGAGATAATATTTTAAATTCGGCCTGTTAGATAGCTTTATCTCTTATCAATATTTTAAATTAAGTTCAAAAGGTTAAATATGATTATATGATGTGTTTGTTTGGTTAGGGGCAATGGGTGTTTGGTGTGTTTGAAAATTTAAACATAATTTAAAATTTTGTTTGTCTAAATTTATATTATTTCGAATGTAATTTATTTAATTTATAAATATATCATTTGTTTGTGATTCAAATACTACTTTTTTTTAAAATAAAAAAATAATATATATGTCGATAAATATTTGATGAAATTAAATTGCAATCAACGTAAAAATATATGTGATAAGATATAATAAATTAAAATAAATTTTTTTTTAATTTATACATAATGTATACACATATCACATACTTCGCAGTTATAATAATTCGATTAAATTTTTTTATAATATATATTTTGACTATTTTAAAATTATGCATTATTTATTTTTATAACTTTGATTTTTTCGTCAGTTGTGGGCACATTTTTCTTCAAGTTTTGACTACTGAGAATGAAATCATTTAAAGATAGTTGACCACACGTTCTTTAAATTTGGATACTAGTAATAGGAAAGTTAAAGAGTGGAATAGTAGGGAAAACGAATGAACATTTAATAGTCACGTGTGCCGAGTGGCATAAATGTAAACACAACTGAGAGGAAAAATAAAAAATTGTTTACTTTAAATAGAACACAAAACCCTTGGCATAGTTCTTTCATTCCATAGGATTAGGTAGCAGCTTCAACCGGAGTTCTCACACGACAATTTTTGCCTGAACTTGAAACAAAGGCAAGTGAAAAAGGTATGTATTTCAAACAAACCCATCAATTACGGTGATGAATTTCTTGTGATAAATAATGGGTATTCCTTTATTCTGACTTTTGCTTAATCTTACGAATCTTTACTTCTTATTGATTATGATATGTGGGCTCATTTTAGTAAGTATGGATTTAGTATACTTTGAAGAATTTTGAAGCTTCCCCCCCCCCCCCCCCCTCCAAATTTTGCCTGAAAAATGGCTTGCTATTATTAGTTTGTTGGAAAAGATGAACTTTTTACACTAGAACTGTAAAATTCCCTGTTTCTTCAAACTCTGATCTTGTTTCTTTTTCAGATTTAGGAATCTGTATGGGTTCTTAAATTCTCTCCCCCCTCTCTCTCTCCAAACTCTGCTCTTGTTGTTGTATTTTAGTAGTATATGCGGTGTCCACTAGTTGTTGCTACTATTGAGCCCCCTCTTACTCATTATCTGCTATTTGGTTGAAAGGATTATCATTTCAATTCTTTCTGTTGTAATCTTTTAATCTTTTGTGATAAATTACAGTTTTAATATATATCAGTCTTTTGGACTGTTTGATCAAAAATATATACACACAGATTTTCAGAAATTCCGTAGTCTATCTTTAGGTCCAATCCTGATTTCCTACTTGTAAATTTCTTTGGTAGGTAACTTGTTAGTAAAAACAGAATGAAGTTTCAACTTAGGTAGTTGATTTCAAGAATTTTGTATTTCTAATATTGTCTGGTGAGTATAATCCTTCTGAATTTTCCCATTTGTATTTGTTTCATATTCTTTTAAATCTTTTCCTTTATAAAATTTGGCTGTCTGGTTTTCCCTCGATCATTATAGGTAGAAGTGTTCAAGATGTTGTGGGAAGGTTTTTCTTTCATCTATAATCTTCACAAAATATTTCTTATCTCACAAAGTGATCTTTTCGGTTACTGTACTCGTCTTCATATGGATTTGAAATATGTATATTGTGTTCACGGGTATCGGTTTCAATTCCCCAATGTTATCTTGCTTTTCTTGATACCTAAATGTGCTTGCTCAGTGAAAAATGGATGTGTTTGTTACCGCTAGAAAGCTAAATTTAAAGTTGCACGATGGGATATGAAGTCACATTTGATAGATAGATATAACATCAAGATTTACTATCGTTGTTTTTCGTCAACTAGCTTGTACTAAATTTAGATAAAGAAAAGACCTTCCCTCCTAATGATGGTATCTTACCTTTAGTCAGGAGTATACCTCATGATAGGAGTTTGTCATTACATGGGTGGCAAGACCTCACCTGGGTAATTTTCTAGGTTTCACAGTAACATCAGCAGTCTGCAAAATTCATAGTTATTCATCAGTTTTTCGTTTCTTTTTCCCCTTTCTCCCCTTTCTCAAATTCAGGTTTCTTTCATACAATTGAAATTAAACCACTCTATATATGAATAAAATTGAGATTTCAAGCCACTTTTTTCAAAGCTGAGGAGATGTCCTTGATGTAGGATGACCATTTCATAGTACATATGTTGCCTTAAAAGTTAAAGTGTCACAATTTCCTTTTTCTTAGTTCACAATTGAGTTAGAAATATCTGCCCCATGTGCACGCTGCACTGCAGTCCCGTGCACCAGCACCACACAACACCCCAATCAGCCCCACACTGATGCTCAGCACCCCAAGCCATCACGTGATGCACCCTGCCCGCATACCAGCTTAAAGGGTCCGTAACAGATGCTCTAGATATGTCTTGGTGTGTGGAACTCTAAATGGTTAAATGCTGCCTAACGGCATTTTTAACCTGTTAAAAGATGGGTTGTAAGGTATGTTAACTGTTCCATTTTGTGGTAGGTTTATTCAAGAAAAGCAAAATATACTATTGACTTTCACATATTCCGGGGATTAAATGGTCCATATTTTTCCTTTTATGCATGCTAACCTCCATGTGATTGCAAAGTCCTGGAGAACCCTCAAAGATCTAAATGTGCAACAGTATTAGATTAAATTTTCAGACATTACACATTCCACTTCTATTCTTTTCTTTTCTCCCCAGTAGTAAATAATAATTATCTTAGTAACTTCTTTGCAGGGTGTGCCCAGCTTTGGAGTATATAGCACGGCCCTAGCAGAATTGGTCTAAAAATCCAAGAAATTGGAGTTGCAAAATTCGGTTAAAGTTGTCTTCTAAAACTGACTCCAAGCACTTTCTGTGGACAGGAGGCTTAGTACAGTTCTTGAACTCTGTCTAATAACTCGAAAGGCAGGTTATCTCCAATGCAGTCTTCTCAGGAACATGACTTTTTTCATCAGACCAGCAGGTTCTACAATCAGCCTATACAGGATTTTGAGTCCTATTTTCGGAATCCAAGCAAAAATCTAGATAACAGGTTATTCTCTAATGATGGCAGCCAAGCAATTCAGTTTGTTCAAGCACCTGAGTGCTATCATACCCTTGAGTCATTTACGGCCATGGCTGGTTATCTTGGTAATAGTTCTACTATCAGTTTCTCACCATTAGATTCTCAGACATACCCCTCAGGCAAGCATCATTTCCCTGGCAATACTTACAACTCACTAGCAAGTGACTCTTGCTATGTAGATGATGTTAATAACCTGAAGCAAAAGATAAGCGAACTCGAAACTGTCATGATGGGACCTGGACCAGATATGGCCATATCAAATGATATAAGCCGAGTTTGTTGGATTGAGTCAAATTTCTTCGGTAACAGAGATGATGTCCAGTGTGGACGTAAAAGGGGTACTCATCAAGTGTGCAAAAGCAGTAGCAGACAAGGATCTATCAAGTGCTGAATGTTTGATATCAGAACTACGCCCAATGGTGTCTGTTTATGGGAATCCGATACAACGTTTAGGAGCCTACATGTTGGAAGGTCTTGTTGCCAGGTTGTCCTCTTCAGGAAGTTCCATCTACAAAGCCTTACAGTGCAAAGAACCTACCAGTTCTGAACTCCTATCACACATGCACTTGCTCTATGAAATCTGCCCGTACTTCAAGTTCGGATACATGTCTGCAAATGGAGCAATCGCGGAGGCCATGAAGGATGAGAATAGTATTCATATTATCGATTTTCAGATTGCTCAGGGAAGCCAGTGGTTCACCTTAATCCAGGCTCTTGCAGCTCGGCCAGGTGGACCCCCTCGGATTTGCATCACGGGTATTGATGATTCCACATCAGCTCATGCTAGAAAAGGCGGACTCGATGTTGTGAGGAAAAGGCTATCAAATCTTGCAGAATCATGTAAAGTTCCCTTTGAGTTCCATGCTGCAGGAATTTCGGGTTCTGAAGTATACTTTGAAGGACTCAGAGTTGTCCCCGGGGAAGCATTGGCGGTTAACTTTGCCCTTATGCTTCACCACATGCCAGACGAGAGTGTAGGGACTATAAATCACCGCGACAGACTGTTGAGGCTTGTGAAGAGCTTGTCGCCGAAGGTTGTGACTCTTGTTGAGCAAGAATCCAACACCAATGCTGTTCCATTCTTTCCTCGGTTCCTTGAGACGCTGAACTACTTCAATGCTATTTTTGAATCAATTGACGTGACTCTACCGAGGGACCATAAAGATCGAATCAATGTAGAACAACATTGTCTTGCGCGGGAAATTGTCAATATAATAGCTTGTGAGGGGACTGAGAGAGTGGAGCGCCATGAGATACTTGAGAAGTGGAAGTCACGATTTGTCATGGCTGGGTTTATGCCATATCCATTGAGCTCCTTTGTCAATGCTACTATCAAGACCTTGCTGGAGAACTACCGTGAACATTATATGCTTAAAGAGAGAGATGGGGCTCTATATCTTGGCTGGATGAATCAAGATTTAGTTGCTTCTTGTGCATGGAGATGAGTCCAAACCATACATGGTACATGTTTGTACGACTAGAGATGACCAGATGTTAAAATGTTGTACTATTTTGTTTTCTTATTGTTTAGAGTAATAATAATGTACAAATTTGTGAATCAGCAGATAGAGTAGCTTTTTCAATAAGAAGTTTTGTATCAACCTTTTGACCCTAGTCTTACATATAGTATGGTATTTACTTTTAAATTTGTCAGGTACATCAACCATATGATGAGGGCTATGATTTAGGGGTCACAAATCTGTGTTCTCTATGAATGCATAAAAAATGTGAATGATAGATAGGGCTATAAGAATCGAGATGGTTGCAAAAGTTCAACTCCACTAATTTAGACTCGTTTAAACTCAATCATTAAGTTTAGCTTGTTGACTCGGTTAGTTTAAAACTAAATTTGACTCGACTCGAGTTCATTTATCAAATCAAGCTTGTACAAAGGATTAAGTTTGTTTAATTAAACGAACCGAGATTGATCTATACGTATTCAACTCGAGCTCGGCTCGTTTAATATTTAATTAATTAAAATATTTAATTTTACATATTATATTAAGAGTATAAAAATATTTAATTTAATAATTATTTAAATTTGATTTAACTCATTAAAGGCTCGGCTCAGCGTGACTAGTCGTTTATAAACGAGTCGAATTCGAACAACATATTCAGACTCGTTTAGAAAGCTCGACTGGTGTCAATTTCGTCCAACTTTTAGGGGGTGTGAAACATTTCTGAATATTTAAGTAATCTAAATGGAACTGAATACTGAAGGGAAAAAAAGTTGTTTGATAATTGATATGTTGAAATATCTAAATAAATAACAGTCTTTTACTATTTCACCCCTCTAAACTATACTAAACAAATATATAATTTTTTTTGGACGTACTAAAAAAAATTAAATACAATATTGTACAATAGATGAAAATGAATAATTCAAATAAATTATTGAATAATTCAAACAATTTTAAAACTTTTACACTCCTTTTTATGGATACTGCTTGGCTCACATTCACCACTGAGAAGGGAGACTATCCTAAAATAAAAATAAAAATAAAAAAATAGGAAAAAAGGAACCTTAATCAAAGCATTATCCCTATTCCTTCGTCTCCTCAATTTTCTGCTATTCCTCCATCCCTTCAATTTTCTGCTATTCCTCCATCCCTTTCGAACTTTTTACCAAATTAGTACTTCCCCTTCTTCCTCCCCTTCCCTACCTACCCTGACTCCACTAGTCATCATCTTCAATGCGAAGATAAAGAGGGAAGAATTAAATATAATATGCATGCTTCATTCTCAAATCTTGCTTTGAATGATTCATTACTTTCCATTTAAATTTTGAAGTAGTGGACACAAAAAGAGATGGAACATGGTAGTCGACTAGTCGTAGAAGATCGAAGAAGAAAAAATGGACTGCATTGAAATAGAGACAGATAGTGTGAAGTTTAATTTTAGAATAAAGGATACAAAGAGTAATATTTTAAATTGTGCAAGGGTATTTAAGTAAAAGTTCATTCAGCTTTCTAAGGTGGGTGTTTGTTTAGAGTTGAATGGTTGAATCGGTCAGTCATTCAGTGCGTTTATTTTAAATAAAAATCGTCTGAATGGCTGAATCAGTCAGATTTTTGCGCTAAATGGCCAAGTGTAATTTTTCTTTGCTAAATAACCGCTGAATGAAGTATTATATATATATATATATATATATATATATATATATATTACAATATTAACTATTATATTAAGTAATATTAAATAAATTTACAACAATTTTAAATTTTTTCAGAGGAGTAAAATAATAAAAATATGTTATTCAAATGTTTCAGACATGTCAATTGTCAAACAACCTCTTTCATTGGTATATAAAAAATATTCATTCAATTTTATCAAACACTCCTAACTTACCGGTACAACCAAAAAAATCAAACTGTCTGATTCAAATTTGAAGTCGTTCAATCAAACAATCAAACAACCCACTAGTCAAGCTCGAGCTTAGCAAGCCAAAGCTCAACTCGTTTACAGCAATAATGATAGACGAAAAGATGCACTAAAAACACACCTGGCACGAACACAATTCAATTGAAAACTAGAACGCCCCAGGTAAAGACGACCACTTTGGAATTTTTACAACTATTGCTGCATTTGGTTTAAAGATCATAACTATTACAATCCTAACAGGGGACTGGGATGGAGTACAGAAGTCTTCCAAAACACGAATCATAACTATCACAAGCCTTTACATACCTGTTTAAAGATCAAATGAAAGAAATACTACACAGTATTTCCTGCAACTGCAATCATTTCAAACACTTTTAAGCCCATCAACTTTCAGAAAAAATGTACCGTCCAGCGTTCATATTTGTACAAATTTGAGTTGAAGGCTAATTTAACATAGACAACATTTTGATATTGTAGGAAAAATAAGTAGGGAATCAGTAATATACAACAAGAAATTTATATAAAGTGTACTAATATTATCAGCTTGAGACATTTGTCCACTGCCTTGTACCCATCCACTTAGAAGCAGAATAATGCCTTACATTTGTTTTTATTCTTTCCCTAGATACAGAAACAATTTTTATGGGCCCAAAAGTACGCTTCCAAGATTTTGGGGATATTGGCTAGGAGAATGGCCGAGAGGTTGAGATTCAAAGTTACGACTTTCAACACGGTTTTCTCTAGTTCCATACAGATTCATGCCGCCATTTACTACGCCATAGAATGTCGAAACTGAAGATGCTTGAGCCATCTTGAGATCGGAACTGATAACATGTACCTGGCTTCGTAAAGGTTCAGAATCCAACACTTGTTTTTGCTCGTAGGTGTTATTTTCAGCTACGTAGTTCATTCCAACCCCAAGATCAAGGCTAATTGTGTCACTATCCTCTGATCTGATCCTTGACATTCCAATATTCGGAGCGGGTCCTGCCACATCATGGCTACTAGTCCTTGCAGTAGGTACATCATGATTGTGTTTTCCCTCATATGTGGTAATAACTGCTTTTGGATCATGTGATGCCCTCTCCACGTGTTTTCGAACCTGGCATCCAGCATTTGTACACTTGTAATAACTCCTGCATTACATGTGAAAACAAGCACTATATTAGGGGGTTAAAATGGTGGGATAAATAAACACAATAACAAGCTCCAATGGAAGTCAAACGAGATTGGTCAAGCTTATGAAGAGCAAATTTATAAGCCGAAGCCATAAACAGAACTTGCCACCAAGCAAAAAGCACAATTCACTTTAATATCAAGTGCATTTAGCAAGACATGCCCAAAAATATAGAAAGCATTTACCAAGACATTAGCTATTGCTAAAAAAGACTTGAAACTTTGAAGTCAAGATGGGTGGTAAAACTGATTCTAATTAATATCGTAATAACAAACAATCCTATAATGATCTTTCTTCACTCGACTTGTCAAAAAAAAACTATTTCCAATTGATACTATTCAGAACTAGCAGTTCAGCACTAAAAGTTGTTTATGCTAAATTTTTAAGTTGTACCAAACAAGTTTATTTTTATTTCTACATACAACTGTAAAGCAGAGGCGAAACTTCAACAAAGATGAACCATCATGATTCAAGTCAGACTCAGTAATAACTGACTGGCCTAGTTCTTCAGATCTCAAACAGCAAATGCCTAAATAAGTACTAATTTTACATACAGTAAGCAATTGGTTAAGAAGACACAGAAGTGATCTCCAAAAACTATTAAAAATAAAATTGGGCTGTTCACTAATTTTATATTTACAATCCAGGTTAGCCAGTTGAAAGGCAAACGCTAATAAAATCCAACATGTTAATAGCATGTTTGATTGACCCAGTTATACATTCAGGTTTTTATGCCTCATTTTTTATGAACATCAGAAAGCTTAGTTTGAAAATTTTATACTCAAGCAAGTCACAATTTTGTATGTAGTTAGCCAAATTATAAACTTCTGCTCGAGCCTCTTACTTCATATGGATTAGCAGGTTATTTGAAAACTTTGGCCTGTAGTAAACTGAGTGAAATTTGTATTAGGAAAAGGACTTGCTGGGGTTTAACCGAAAGATTCATGCATCCATGGTGAGTTTCGAAAAATGAAATGATTTTTCTAATTACTTTCAATATTAACCAAATAACCAGAATCGGCTAGATGGAATTTTTCACAAATGCAAGCTTCAGTTTATAAAAACAAAGACAATAGAAACAAGGAATAAAACCATACCAAAAATTTTCAAGTTCTCTAATGTAACAAATGGTTTGTTTAAAACTATCAAGAAAGTCATGGAAAGGAAATGCTGGAAAAGAATTTGGACATTCTACAGCTAAGCTGCTTAGCCGTAACTATTGTTCTACAGAATTCAAACAAGTTCAATTATTCAAAATAGGTTTATAAGGCTTCTCAAATTGAGTTTATTGTTCTAAACAGGATATCTAAATCCGAACAAATTTAGTACCTTTTCCAATTATTTGATAATAGGCTAGCAATTAATTTTCACAGGACTCTAAGATACAAAAGTGCATCAGTGACATTTTTTCCATATGGAAAGAGCTCAAGAATATTTAGCCAAAAAAAAAAAGAGCTCAAGGGCCAAAAATAAACACACAACTGAATTGTCCAGCACCCATACCTATCTCGACTGTCGGACAAGGGTATTTCATGACAAAGTGAAGAGTACATGTAATAGGAAACAAAGCTAGAGAAGATGGAGGATGAAAATGATGATAGGAAGGGTATGACTGTCATTTAAGAGGACCGAAATAATTTTAGGGCATTTTCGGTCACTTTTGATCAGATAACAGGGTTCAAGGAGCACTTGGTCTTTTTCCGCAAAGTTGGGTGCAAGATGACACATTTTGAAAGTCGGGGCGCCAAACTCCTCGAGGGTTTCTCTTTCAAATGATTGATTTAAGGATCAACAGCTAAGAAGCAAGCATTCTTCCACGGTCAGCTAATTCCCAAATCTCGATTTGGACTCTTCGAGATTCTTTTAGGATATTCTTCAGCACTTTTTTTAATGCTAAAAATTGAAAATATTAATTATACTGCTATACTAATTAATATAACGTTTTCTATTCTTATATTATTTAATTAATTAGCAAACATACTTAATTAGTATAAGAACTAATAAGAATATATTGTATAAATTCCTAGGTAATATTAGAATATAAAATTTCGCGTTTCTTGAATTAATTTTTATTAATCTGAAATTTCAATTTATATATGTATATACAAATCTATGCAATATGTAAATATGTGCCAAATCTCGGAATTCCCATTTCTTGAGAATTGCCTAACAGCAGAACCTCTGTATGGCTAATCCGAATCCTCAAGCTTCTTATAGATCAGCAAACATAAATAATATACAGAAAGAACAAGAAATAGTCCTAACTAAACACCTTGTCGTAAAACATATACATACCTTGGATTCGGATTACCTCGGACCACTTTCTGGCCATATTTACGCCATCGATACCCATCATCCAGTATATCAACCTCGCTCAAAGTTTGAACAACAACACGTGGTTCACGGATGGGCTTGACCACAGGCATAATATCAATGCTGCCAACATCTGTCTTTCTGGAATATGTAGATTTTAACAGTTTTGTCATGAATTAGAACATAAATAGATGAATATTGCAAAATTAAAAAGGGAAAAGGCTCTGTTGATCTAACTTACCTCCGCTTTGAAAATTGATCATCATCGTCAACATCATCGCCTAGTGGAGATGCCACATCCATATTATTAGCATTTGCTCCCCGAGGAGATGATAAAGGAGTGCCATTTAAATCATTGTCAGGAGTCTGGGTATATATGGTGGAGTAGTCTTCAATAAAAGAATGGAACCAAAAAATAATTATCTGGTTAGTAAAATAACTATTTGAATGACAGAAATCACAAAATAGTTTCTTAAAGTACCTCCTTGACCAGTTAAAGATGAAGCCTTGACAGTTTTTTCCTCTTGGACGGACATAAGAGCGCCAGCAGTAATTCGACGACTAGGTTGAGGTTTAGGATGATCATGTGTACCTTTATACACTATCTCCTTTATTTGTCCATCAAGGGAGCGTTCAAAAATCTTTTTCACCTCGCAGTTAGGATGAGTACATTTGTAATAGCTTCGAGGAAACTCACATCCTTTCACAAGTTTCTGCCCATATTTTCGCCAGTTAAATCCATCATCAGACGACTTTTCTGGCGTAACAGAAGGTACAGTATCATTATGATCAGATTGTGGGGGATGAGTTCCCATGTTAGAGTGCCCTCTTTGGTTCAGATCATCATATTCAACACCGGCAGGTACACTAGCTCTCGAGGCAGACATATTTACAGGTGCACATTGGCTAAATTCTTTAGAGGCTGACACCTCCGAGTTGACCAAAGGCACTGATACAAATGACCGGAACTGACACGGGTCCTGAATTTGTTCTCGTGGGTCAATTTTCTGCTGATAGAAACCTGATGAAATCTTTGAGAAATTGTACAGCATTAGGCAACTAATACTCAAAGCTATTTCAGCAGTATTCACATACAAATCAACCGGAATCTTTGTATTTATTTCTAGACTCTAAAGAATCTCGAACAAGAAAAAGGCTGTGTTCGTTTGAGTGATAAAGGTACAAGACAAAAACTTCAAGAAGGATTAGTCTCACATTAGCATGATTTCATTAATTACGTACATGCAAAACTGACTAGTTATTCAGAATCTTGCATCTGATACAGTTTTTGGATAATTTAAAACATGACAATATCCTTAACTAGCAATAAAGGTGAGTAGGTCAACCAACTACCAGATTGAATATTGGATAGATATAACAATCCTAGGAGTTTATTTAGAATTTCAGTATGACGAGCAAATAATTAAGTAACAATCAAAGCAAGGGCAGTACCGCAGGTCCTGCAGATGATAATCCTGAAACAGGATTAGATCCAGTATAGGGCCTAAACTCAAAGCAGTTGGATTTTTGTTCATCAAATGGACTGCTATTGGAACAATTTCCACTTAAAGAAAAAGCAGCCGAACCACCAAAGCCCTGCATTAGGTGAGACTGGAAAAAGGAACCAGTTGTGGGCGAAGGTTCCGCCTGAAAGACAAAGAAGGAAGTTCACAACAATTATTAAACCAAGCCTTTGAACATCCACTAATCTTTCACAAAGATTTAAATAAAATTCTAGAGGCCCAAACAAAATATATAAAAAAATCACAGTTATCTTGATTCCCTAATTTGTACGACTATTATTATAAGTGCACCATTTACCTTTTATAAAACAACACAAAAAGAAAAGGGTTAAGCACCAAACAGAAAAGGAAGATTCATTCTGTGAAAAAACAACACTGAAGGTTGAAGAGACCAAAAACGAAAAGAATGTAAAGTATCGAAGGAAGAAAGAGAGAGAGACATATTCTAGAAAAATCTCGACAGGCATAATTGCAGCGAGATGCTTTAATATAATACGACCTAATGTAAGCATCAGAATCCACTGGGCACACAAGCATTCACAATTACAAACTGTATATATTCTGCACAAATGAGCACTCAATATAAAGAAAAACAAGATTAATAAAGTGTGAAAGTGATGGGAAGAAGAATCAAACATTAAATTGGAATTTGAAAATGTACTTTAACAAAAGAGTTGATTTTTATTGCTGATTAAAGCTAAAAGCATATCACAGATCACTAAATTCCACCACAATTCCCTGCTAAAGTTACTACTGTGATGTAACCACACATATTCATAACACAGTAAAATTAAAGCAAATTCAAACTCCTATTCTTCAATGGCCAACACAGCTATGAAGCAAGTAGCAACCAAAGGAACGGCGTCGTATTACAGAAATCAACCGTTCAAAATCTGAATCTAGTGAAATGAAACAATTCAGCTTACCTTGATATTGGAGAGGAGAACCGGAGACTCAAGAAACGACGTTGGACTGAGACCTGGAGGTATGGTAATAGATGTGGACCTAGAGATGGGTAGCTTCGCCGGTGACATGAGCTTGTACCTTGCACCATTGGATCCGGCACCGGAGTAAGAACCAGCTCCTCCGGCTCCAGCTCCGGCGCCGGCGTCGGAATTGGGATCTCTCGACGCGCGATTGGAGTGAGAGTGGGAGTTGGAGTAAGATTGGGAGTCTTCCATTGACGAGCCAATGACGTTTTGTGAGAAAAAAAGGGGGTCAAATTTTGTTGAAGAAGAAAATGGAACGGAAGGGTAGTTGAGGGAATATTGGGAAAAGGTAGGGGTATAATGGTAAATGCGAACGAAGGGATTGTTCAGCGGTGGAGTGATTGTTTGTACTTGTCAGCGTTAGATGGTGAGTTGAGTATAATTTGCCTTGTCATTATCCCCCTTCTCTTCTCTTCTCTTTATTTAGGAAGTACTAGTTAGACAGACTTTTTACCCTATTGAGTATTTCAGAAGTGAAATTCAAAAAGAAAAAAAAGTAAAATGTAAAGTATAATGAAAAATAATTTATATGTCAATAAATTTTATGAAAGCTATAATATAAATTTATGTGTTATTTTTTTATTTCTTTCTATTTTATGTATTCACATTTTAATATTGACATAATTTTTTATTTATTTTATTTTTTTAAGATTTCAAGCTTAGAAGAAACTTACTTTTTACGTGTAACGACTTGGTTAACTCTTAAATCTTTTAACTTTTGTTAAGAGAATAGACTCGAATATGTGATCTAATCCGGGAAAGGGACATGCATCTCTATATATCCCTGGGCTATAACTTGAAAATTGATATTTTCATGATT
The DNA here is from genome assembly GCA_020205505.1 of Panax japonicus. NCBI lineage: Eukaryota > Viridiplantae > Streptophyta > Magnoliopsida > Apiales > Araliaceae > Panax > Panax japonicus. The sequence goes on from CM035109.1 coordinate 13,382,645, forward strand.
TTTTGATATTTTTACATGAAATCTGTCGCTATAGATCTTATAACGATAATTTTTACCGTCGCTATACATCTATAGCGACATTTTTCATGTAAAAATATCAAAAAATCATGTAAAAATATCAATTTCCTAACTTTTTGTCAACTTCATTTATTATTTGGTTTCTTGTTTCTCAAATTTTACTAATTTTCTATTAAAATATTTACAAAAAGTTCATTTTCGTATGTTTTTTTGTTCGAAATATGTATGTAGATCATTTTATCAATATTCATGCATTAAAAGTATAAATTATTTTATATATACCTAAAATGTATTTAACCCTTCTGATTTAACATTTGATACTCGTTCATTGATCATCTGACATGTGCAATAAAGTGAGAATTTCTTAGGCGTAGAGGACCGGAAAATTAGACCTCTCTAATTTTTTTTTTTTTAAAATATGACTCAAAAAATGTATTGTATTTATTCCAAATTATACCTAAAACACCATATTTTATAAAAATTCCTGTTTAAATAAATACTATACATTTTTTGAGAGTCACATTAAAAAAAAAAAATTGGACCAGTCCAATTTTCCGGTCCATTTTCCCTGTCCGCGTAGACTTATTCATTTCTTATCGACAATACAAACCAAAGTTTTCATAGAGTATTTGATGTTATCTCATAATATTAAAAATCCAAAATAAGTTTACTATGTCATGGTTGTGAAATTCATTTGCAGCCACCAAACAACAAAATATAAAAATTATTAACATTTTTGAAAAGCATTTTTCAAAATATATTTACCCACTTATTTTTTTTACTTAAAAACATATGGAGACTTAGTTTAAGATTTTACAATGAAATTTATATATAAAAAAAACAGAAAATTATTCTTAGCAAGTATCATGTCAATATTAAAAATGTTTAAACATATAAATTTATATAAAGTTTGTGAAAATAATAAATATTGTATTTAGTACTTTTTAGATAGTTAATGATTTTCATAATTTAGTCATTTAAAAATTAAAATGCACTCATATATTAATTTTTAAATTTAAAATATCTCAAATTAACTACAAACAGTCGAAATTGATCCTTTAATTTTTAACAAGCATAATAGTATTTTAAGAGTTGTATAGACTGTAGTCACTGAGATCTTGCATATCTACATGAAAATTAGTAAAATAATTTGTTTAGAAGGAATTTGTGAAAATCAGTGAGATGGATACTAAAATCTAAACGTATACATTAGTATTAAAGTATCGATATGTATTCATTTTATGATTGTACATCTTATGTCTCTTATTTGAGGCTTTTAAATAAGGGGTATTTTTTAGAAATAAATTTCTTTAGCCTTTTGCAAAAAAAAAGAAAGAAAAAAACTTTAACTTTGAGATGCAACAGATGTTTGACAGGGGTTAAATCAGTACTTCAGCCTTAATATTAAAACTTAATTACTAACATAACAATAAGGGGGTGTTTGATAAAAACTGAATAAATCTGAGTCTGAATGAGCTGAATCTGAATCTGAATGAGTTGAATCTGAATGAAAAAAACTATTTGATAATTGACATATCTGAAACATCTGAATGACAAAATTTTATTATTTTACCCCTCTAAAAAAATTCAAAATTATTATAAATTTATTTAATATTACTTAATATAAAGTTAATATTTTTTTTTAATTTTACAATTTTTTTTTAAAAAATTACTTCATTCAGCTGCTCATTTAGCCATTCAGCTCAAAAAATCTGACTTAGTCATTCAGCTCCTCTATCTGACTGATTCAGCCATTCAGACTAAAACAAACGCACTGACCGATTTAGCCATTCAGATTCAGCTTTATTCAGCTATAAACATACACCCCCTAAGTTGATGACTATTAGTCTAATTTAATATAATTTAATATGAAAAAATGGTAGCACTTTACAACATCTTGTTGCTTTCAAACCGAACAACAAGAAAAAGGAAAGAAGTCACAATTGCCTAACCAGTTGGGAAGCCTCAATCATAAAAAAATTAAACTTGCCAATCACATAAGCAATTGTAATCCACTTGGCCCGGCAAATTGATAAAGAAAAGCCACTATTTTCAAATTTCCCATTGATTTTTCGTCTTCTACCGACAGCAACAATCATCAACTTTTGAAATTTCCAAATTTTTTTCACAAAAGATAAAATGTTACTACAGAAATTTCAGTTATGAATTTATGATAAATATTGAGTTGTGGAATTACAATTACGAAATTTATCTTTAACATCCCCTTTTCGAAATAAAAAAAGAAGTTATTCAAAACATAACAAAACTAACAAATATATAACAAGGCTCTAAACCACAAAAAATAATCTCATAATAATTAAATGTCATAAGACAAACCATAATAAATGTCACACTAGCTCAAACTACAATATAAAATAATTATTACAATTCCAAATAAACTGACATATCAAGCCTAAACAGAATATTTCTAAACTATTGGAATGAAGGGAGCTCTCATCAGACTTGCCCTTGATCCCCCTGATTACCTGCTGAAAGAAAAACACAGCATGAACCAAATGCCCAGTACAGATATAGAGTACAAAAATAAAGAACTGAGATAACTAACTCAATTTAATGAACTGAATTGTAACGAACAAAATTAATACAATAAAATAATAGGCTGAAGCAAATGGTTGGGGTTATTTCATATCGAGCTCAAAACAAAAAAGAAATATACCTTGCCACACAGGCAAGTTAAATAATGTCACACATGCAAATCAAATAATGCCACACAGATAAGTCATACACATTGGACTGCGAATTCAATGCATGTAAAATCGAAAGGTATATTTGGCACAAACATCACCAATGCGCAGAACAGAACAAAAAACTAGGGTCGACCCATACGCCTCCCACAACAAAACACCAAATGGCCAACTTCCATCGGAGCACAAAACGGAGACGCCGTGGACTGATCACACCGTCACGGAAGGTGTCATGTCTCGGTGCCAAGAGGACATGCATGTGGTACCCCCACATGTGGTTATAGCTCAAGTATACTGTAAGACCCCAACTTTTTATAAATAAAATTAATTTTCCTCTATTCATTTTTTGAAATAGTAAGGGGTGGATTTGATTAATGTGGTTAGTTATGGGTAAAATGCGCTAATATTTTTAACTAAGCAAGTGGTTATAAAATATTCATTGTTGTCGGGGAATATTCGTTTGGTCGTGGAATATTCTTGCTGTTGGAGAATATTCGTACAATGGTGCAACTATTTGTGGGTCCCATAACGAAAAACTGTTGGATGAAGAAAATAACAAGTATGAGTTTTTTTTATAAATAACGGCGTAGTTGTTATCGTTAACACTATTGAAATACCTTGTGGTTAAAGTATAGTAATACGCGTGGTTGCACAGTAGCACACGGTATTGCACAATATTTTTAGATTATTGATTCTTACGTAAGAAGACACTACTCAATAATTGTTACAGTAATTACTGTTCAATATTTTATTTTATTGATTCAATAATTGTTTCGTTGATATTTTATATTATTGTTATTTCAATAATTATCATTGCACAGTATTTCCCATTATCAGATCAATAATTCATATTATTTAAATAATATTATTAGATAGCATTATTGACAATGTCTAAGGAAGTTCTATCAAGGAAATGGATTTGGTCACCTAATTGCGTGCCAGTAAAGAGAAATCCTTATCGGAAAGCCCCCTCTTTCCTGGGAACGACCTGGTTGTCATTATTGTGATTTTGTAATATTATTTGTGAATAATTAATTATTGATTTATATGATAAGAAAATATTTATTTTATGCGGATATAAATAAAAGAATTAATGTTGAGATATTTTATCAGTATTTTGTCTGAATGGAGGTATTAACAAATCATCCGTTTGTGAATTTCGGTTATTTTATGTTTGGAATTTGGAAAAACTTTCTTCTATAAAGTTGTAGAGAATTAAATTTCCTATTGAATGGACATAAAATTCATATTTTTCTGATAAAATAGTTATTTATTATGAATTACTGAAGTTTCGAAAATAAATATTTTTAAATTAAAAACATGGGTGGGACCCACTTTTGTATTTTTGGTGGAAAAATGCTGAAGTTTTAATTGTGGTGTGCGTGAATGGCAGATGGTAGAGCCACCGGTAGCAGCTCAGTCTGCTTTGGCGTTCTGATATTTTTCTATAAATAGGGTGCTTAGTTAGAATTGAAAATCACATCAAAATCAGAAGTTTTCTTTCTCTATAATATCGAGCGTATTTTTATGAGTATTTAGATACTTTGAGAGTTGATAAGCAGTGCAAGTTTTCTTCAGTATTATATCCGATATTTCAGTCAAAAATACTATTCTTTTGAGGTAAAGGATGTTATTTTTTTCGTAAATGATGTTATTTCTTTCAATATCATTATACCAAAATATTGGTATGAATTTTATTATAAAATTTTACCTTTTCATGTCGAGGTTACTATTCACGTATACGACACTATTCACGAATACGGTACTATTCACGAAGTGTAATTTTTCTTGTAAAATCTTTACCTTTTCGTATTGGGGTTACTATTCACGTATACGACACTATTCACAAAAAAATTAAATTTTCTTTTCTTTATCCAAGTTGTCTATTATGGTTACTATCTTTGATTGCATCCATATTTTGATCTTCATTCTTGAATTTTTGCTCCACAATTAATTATTATAGAGTATTTTTGAACTTGGATAAACCAAAGTACGAATCCTTAATCTTTGTCCTTTTATCTCACTGGATTCATTTTCTTTAAGATATTTTTCATCATCCTCAGTCCTAAATGATGATATAATCGAATATCTTTGGCCTGTAGTGCAAAGATGAATGATTACCTGATGAATATCTTTGGCCCGTAGAACAAAGATGAACAGGTGTTGAGATGAACATGACCAACTGATGATACAAATGAATATATTTGGCCGTAAAGCAAAGATGAATATTTGGTTCAAGATGTATATTGATTGATGTTACAGGGATAAAATATTGATGATGAACTTTTAAATCATAGAGGATAGTAGACTTCATTCTCTACTTAACTCTTCTAACGAATTGTTATTTTCGCTGCGAATATTGATCTAAAATTTGTTGTCCATTATATTTTATTTGATTTATTGAAGGCTAACTGTGACAACCCCAAAATAGGTCCATTCCATCCAAGCCATTCTGAGTCGCCAAATACATGGTATAAAAACAAATACAACTTCAGTAATACAATTGTCGTGCAAAATACGACAACACATATACTGTGAGTTTAAATACAACTATTGTCTAATAGACAGTATAAAAACTCAAAAGGGGTCCTCATTACAATTATTGATACGCTATTTCACAGAATAGTGAGGACTACTAATGCAACTATCTGGACCGTCAATTCATTCCCCGACTAGTCCCATCTATATTCTCATTTCCTGAAGAGAACTGTGAAAGAAAGGGCGAGCTCAACTAGCCCAGTAAGAAAATATTATGACTAAGATAATATACAACAAATTATCAATAGTCTTCAACAGGGAAAAATCTGATAAAATATAATAGACAACAAGTTTTAGATCAACAACTGCAGATGAATAAGCAATCCATTAGAAGAGTTAAGTAGAGAAAGAATTCTACTATCTTCTAAGATTTAAAAGTTCATCATCAATATTTTATCCCTTAACATCAATCAATATACATCTTGAATCAAATATTCATCTTTGCACTACAGGCCAAAAATATTCATTTGTATCACCAGTTGGTCATGTTCATCTCAATACATGTTCATCTTTGCACTACAGGTCAAAGATATTCATTAGGTAATCATTCATCTTTGCACTACAGGCAAAAGATATTCATCAGTTAATCATTACTTTTTGCACTACATGCCAAAGATATTCAGTAATATCATCATTTAGGACTGAGGATGATGAAAAATATATTAAAGAAAACGAATCTACTAAAATAAAAGATCAAATATTAGGGATTCATATTACAGTTTATCCAAGATAAATAATACTCCATAATAACCAATTTCGAAGTAAAATTCAAGAATAAAGATCAAAACATGGATACAATCAAAGATAGTAACCATAATAGACATCTTGGACAAAAAAAAAATTTTATTTTTCGGTGAATAGTGTCATATACGTGAATAGTGTCGTATACGTGAATAGTAACTTCGACACCAAAAGATAGAAATTCCACAAGAAAAATCATCATGATTCGTGAATAGTACTTGTGAATAGTAACTCATGAATAGTAACTCATGAATAACAACTCGTGAATAGTAACTCATGAATAGTAACTCCGACATGAAAAGTTCCAAATTTGATAAAAAAATTTCAACCAATATTTCGGCATAATGATATTGAAGAAATAATATCACTTACGAAGAAAATAACATCCCTTACCTCAAAAAGATAATACTTCTGGCTAGAATACTAGATATAGTGCTGAAGGAACTTGCACCGTATAACAACACTTAAAGTATCAAAATACTCACAAGAATACGCTCGATAATATAGAGAGAGAAAGAGAGAAAACTTATGAATTCTGATGTGATTTTTAATTCTAACTAAGCACCCTATTTATAGGAAAATGCTTAGAACGCCATAGAAGACTAACCTGCTACCTGATGGCTTTACCTGCTACTATTGCCACCCACCACATTTAAAATTCAATTGAGCACATTTCTCACCAACAAATTCTAGAATTTTCCAAAATGTTTTATCATTTATACAATAATCAGAAACTTTAATAATTCATAGAAAATAGTCCGTTTATCAAAAAATACAAATTTTATGTCCATTCCACACGAAATTGAATTCTCTACAACTTTGTAGCTTTGAGTTTTTCCAAATCCCAAACAAAAAAATACCCGAAATCCACAAACGAATGATTTTTAAATACTTCCAATTCGAAAAAATACTGATAAAATATCCCAGCATTAACTCCTTCATTAATAACCACATAAATAAATCCATCATATATATCCACATAAAATAAATATTTTCTTATCATATGAATCAATAATTAATTTTTCACAAATAATATTACAGAATCACATTTATGACAACCAGGCTGTTCCCAGGAAATAGGGGGCTTTCCGATAAGGATTTCTCCTTACTGGCGCGCAATTAGGTGACCAAACCTCTCCTTAACAGAACTTTCTAGACATTGCCAATAATGCTATCTAATAATATTATTCAAATAATATGAATTATTGATATGATAATGGAGATACTGTGTAGTGATAATTATTGAACAACAATAATATAAAATATCAACGCAGCAATTATTGAATCAATAAAATAAAATATTGAACAATAACTACTGTGACAATTATTGAGTAGTGCCTTCTTACGTAAGGATCAATAATTTAAAAATACTGTGCAATATCGTGTGCTACTGTGCAACCACGCGTATTACTGTATTTTAACCACCGGTATTCCAAAAGTTTTAATGGTAACAACTACGCCGTCATTTATAACAACCCAAACTTTTTCTTTTTCTTCATCCGATAGTTATCCATTATGGGGCCCACAAATTGCTGCGCCGTCGTACGAATATTCCCCGACAGAAAGAATATTCCACGACCAAATGAATATTCCTCGACACAATGAATATTTTATTACCACTTGCTTATTTTGCAAAATTTGCACATTTCACCCATAACCAAAGTATTATATCAAATTAACACCTTATTATTCACAATAATAATTAGAAGAAATTCGATTTTATTCATTAAAAAGTTGGGGTCTTACACCAACTATTTCTAGGGGATGAGAACGACAACCGATAGTATGTTATAAATACGGGAAAGAGGGACACATCAGCCCAAACTGCCCACAACAATTCAAGGTGTGTTATAACTGTGGAAAGGAAGGTCATATAGCTCGAGATTGTCTTGTAGCGAAACCAAGTCCATTTGGAATGGTGACTCCAAAGGTTGTCCTGGACAAGTCAAAGTCGGTGGTTTCTAGAAGGGCGTTTGTCGTGACTGCCCAAAACGCTAGGAACCCGAACGAGGTGATCACGGGTAAGCTAATCATAAACTCTTTCAAACTTTATACCTTATTAGATACCGGTTCTACCCATTCTTTTATTTCTCCTGCTTGTGCTCAACGTTTGAACTTGACCCCTGAGAAATTAGACTTTGACTTATCTGTTGAAACTCCGTTAAGAGAAACTTTCGTTACATCCACGGTTTATAAATTTAGCTTAATTCAAGTTGGGACCATCACATTACCTGTCGATCTTATTTCTTTGAAAATACTTGCATTTGATGTGATTTTAGGTATTGATTGGTCAAATACTCATCATGCCAAAATTGATTATTTTCGTAAGGTTGTTAGTTTTCATATTCCTAATTAACCTGTTATGTGAATTCAAGCAACCAAACCACTAAAGTCAATCACTGTCATATCAAGCCATAAAACCATTCGTTTAATAAAAAACAGATGTCAAGCTTTCTTAGCCCATGTCATGGACTTGAACAAAAATAAGTCAGATTTGAATAATATTTCTGTTGTTAGTGAATTTCCTGATGTATTTCCTGAAGAACTTCCTGGGCTACCCCTAGAATGTGAAGTTGAATTCTTTATTAACCTTGAACCTGGTAGAAAACCCATTTCTAAAACATCATATCGAATGAATCCTATTGAACTTCAGGAGTTAAAGGTCCAACTACATGTGTTTTGAAACATCGATTTCATTCATCCTAGTACATCTCCTTGGGGTGCTCTTGTTTTATTCGTAAAGAAGAAAGATGGGAGTATGTGACTTTGTATTGACTACCGGGAATTGAACCATATCACCATCAAGACTAGGTATCCGCTACCTTGCATTGATGACTTGTTCGACCAGTTGCAAGGAGCAAAATTCTTTTTAAAGATCGATCATCGTTCTGGATATCATCAGCAGAAGATTAAAACTGAGGATATTCCGAAGACTGCCTTCAATATATGAATTCTTGTTACAAGTAGACACAATGACATAATCTACAAATTAACACAAATATGTGAATAATTGATTAATGTGCGTACACGAAACAAAATTTGATACATTTTTATCGTAATATTAATCTTTTACCCCAAAAAAACATTTTTTAAATTTAGTCAAGAAGCTGACTACTAAAGCTGTAAAATAAGCAAACAGTTCAGGCTCGATTCGTACTCACTCGATTAAAATTTTGATTCAAGCTCAACTCGAAATATAAATGAGTCCAATATGAGCACATTTTAAAGTTCGATAAATTACTCGGACCTTCTCAAATTGTAATTTTCTATTGATACTCAGATCATATTTGTTCAAAAAATTAAAACTGCTCGGGCTCGATTCGGAATCGTACTCAACTTGGTGGCTAAATGAGTGTCAATCAAACCTTATTTTATACTCGATAAATTTTATGATTCAAATCTGAACCGGTTCGTTTACACCCTCACTGACTACAATACTCTATTGCAACAACATGTGACCAATTGTAAGAGTCCAACTTTTATGAATAAAGATTAATTTTCTTTAAATATCATTCTGAATATTATGTTTTGGATTTGTTATAATGTTATAGTTGTGGGTAATATTTATAAATTTTTCTAAGCAAACAAGTTGTCATAAAGTATTCGTTTGGTCGGGAAATAGTCGTTTTATCAAGGAATATTCATACGACGACACAATCATTGGTGGACCCCACAACGGAATTACTGTCGGAGTTAGAAAATGACATAAATAACTTTTTATAAAAATAACGGCAAAAGTTTTACCGTTAACTGTTGAAATACCCGGTGATAAAAGTATAGTAATATGCGTGATTGCATAGTAAAACACAGTATTGTACAGTATCTTTGATTATTGATGCTTACGTCAGAAGTCACTTAGTTTTATTCAATTATTGCCTCAATAGTTGATGCATAGTATCTCACATTATTGATTCAATTATTGTCACAATATTTTATATTATTAAATCAATAATTGAGACGAAAAAGTTATTCATATTATTATTTGTCTTATTGACGATGTCTAGAAAGTTCTGTCGAGAAAAGGAGTTTGGTCACCTAATTGCGCGCCAATAAGGAGAAGCCCTTATCGGAAAGCCCCCTCTTTCCTAGGAATGATCCGGTTGTTAATATTGTGAGTTATAATATTAATGATAAAAAAATATTATTAAAAATGTGTTTAGTGAAGCTAAATGATTTGAGATAAATAGAGGGGTTTTTTATGATGTATTTGTTATAAATTTGGCTCATTATATGGACCCCCACTTACTCATTTTTCAAAATAGTCAGTAGAAAGTTATCTCTGTTGTGTTTTATTACTTATATATATATATATATTATATAAGTTTTGTTTTTTATATAAAATAGAATATATTATATTTTATTGTGTATAGTAATGCATAGTGTTTGTATAGTATTACATAGTACAACATAGTAAATCAAAAAAAATTCAGCCGAACGCCCATGATTTTCTTCAATTGTTCGCCCGTGATTTTCCAATTCAAATAGTATCCTGCCATTCTCCGATAAATAGGATGCTTAGTTTAGAAATGAAAATCACACCAGAATCATAGAATTCTTTTTTTATAATATTGAGCGTATTTCTTTTGAGTTTAAGGAAGCTTTGAGTGTAGAAAACAGTATAAGTTCTTTTCAAGACTATCCCCGCCCTACCAGTCATAAATACTCTCCTTTTAAGGTAAAAGACATTATTTTTGTTCAATATTTGTATGAAATACTATTTTCTTCCATACTCTGTAGTATGTAAGTAATATTATTTTGTTTCATATTCCTAATTATACACTCATGTTGATAAATATTGCTTCTATATTCCTTGAAATTAGTAGAATATCCTTGAAATTTGCGCTTCATCTAGTATCATTTTACAAGGATATTTTTCTGAATATTCTTGTTAAATTTTAATATTTTCATGCTGGGGTACTATTCACGGGGTACTATTCACAAATTACTATTCACGGGATACTATTCACCCGGGGTACCATTCATGACAAAAATTGATTTCTTTTATGTCCAAATTATTTTTGATACATGAATATTATTCTTGAATTTTACTCCACAAAGCAGTTATCATGTTAACAATTTGGACATTTTTAAACTCTGGATAAATTAAAAATCTTTAATATTTATTCTTGATTTCGTTTGATTGATGTTTATATCATTATCATCTTCCTCAGGCTTATATTGTGAAGAAATTCATCTTTGGCCCGTAGTGCATATATGGACTGTTGATTGGTATGATTATGACTATGTATCGGTATAATCATGACCTGCAATGTTAAAAATGATGTGGTAAAAGTCCTCATTGGTCCATAGTGCATTGATGGACAGTTTTGGCATGATCATAATAACAGGTGATACTCACTAATATCCTTGTCCCGTAGTGCATGGATAATTCGTGAATGTGATAATAATGAATATCTTTGGCCCGTAGTGCATGGATAATTCATGAATGTGATACTAACGAATATCCTTGGTCCGTAGTGTGCGGATAATTCGATGATGTGAATTATTTATTGATCTGTGTTACAACGATAAAATATTAATGATGAACTTTTAAATCATAGATGATAGTAGATGTCATGATCTACTTGATTCTTCTAATGGATTGTTTGTTCCACTGCAGTTAAACTTGTTATCTATTGTATTCTATCAGTTTAACATTGTTGAGGGCTAAAGATAATTTATTCTGCATTATCTTAGTCATAATATTCTTTATTGGGCTAGTTGAGCTCACCATTTTCTTTTATTGTTCTCTTCAGAAAATGAGAATATAGCTGAGACTAGTCGGGGAATGGAGTGATGGTCCAAGATGGTGGCTATAGTAGTCCTCAATATTCTATGAAATAGTTTGATAATAAATGTAATGAGGACTCCATTTGAGTTTGGATATTGTCTACGAGACAATATTCGTGTTAAAACTCTTAGCTACGTTTTGTCGTATTGTATAAATAAAGTTTGTATTTAAATTATGTATCATGTATTTGGCGACTTAGAATGAGTTGTGTATAACTATTTTGGGAGCATCTGTAATAACCGTGAATTTTAAGTCACTATATATGTATGTACATTATTGATATTTTAAAATTTTGTGTTATATAAGGATTTAAATGTTACAACACATGTGAAGTGGTGCATGAGTCAATTAACATATATACTATAGTTATGGATACAAACATTTATTGATTTCATTAAAAATGAAAGCTTCGTAACCTAATTATACATTAGGTAAGACTATTAAATAACCTAAGGGTTATGGTAATAATGAAAGGTTGATATTTAATATGTATACTAACTTAAGTGGATAATTTTGTTGTTTCAAGTGACTAATAATTTTAAACCTAATTAAGTTATGAGCTAAAGTCACATGTATAAGTAATTAAATTTTATATGATTGGAAATGGATACCCTAAATAATTAAATTGGGTATCATATATTAAAATTGCTAGACTATGTTTATTACCTAGCCCAAAACAATTAAAGGAGAAGCCCAAAGGAAATAAAATATAATCCAATACTTAGCCCACTTGATTAGGGGTATTGTAGACATTTGATTAATCAAAATTGGGCATTTAAAATAAAAGCTAAATGGAGGATATTATGGTCTAGAGATCATCCATATAGGGCCACCCTTAATCATGTCAAGACTAATTGAAGTAATAATGCAAAAGCACCCTTAATCATGTCTAGACTAATTGAAGTAATAATGCAAAGCTTTTACCCAATGGACAAAAGAATAGATATGGGGGTAATAGCTAGATACACTAAGTGTATCTATACTTTTTGCAAGTATCCTTTTATTTCAGTTTTAGTTCATTTCTTCTCTTCATTCCTTCTAAGCTTGCCAAAAAGAAAACCAAAGAGAAAGAAAAGAGAGAGAGGTTCAGCTATTGAGAGAGAGAGAGAGGAGTGCTAGTTTGTTCATGCCTCCTAAGTTTATTACTTACTTTGGTAGATCAAGAAAGGTAGTAACCAAAACTAGGTGAAGTTCTCATCCTTATCTTTACTTATTCTTCTTTTATTTTCAATTTTTACTTCATCATATGTGGGGGTTATGGTCTAATAATCAATGTACCTTAGTTCTACATATCATCATGTAGGGAATTAAGTATCTTGAGTGTTAAATCAAAGACTTAGAGGAAGAAAATGAGCATATGTTCTCCAAGGGTGAAAACTCTTGTTTTTCTTCCATTAAATCTTGTATAACTCAAGTTTTACAACTTGGAATTGTGATCCGTCAGAGGGGGGGGGGGGGGGGGGGGCTAGATACATGAGTTATGTAGTAAACTCAAGTAGTTGAACACAAATCTAGCAAGTTTTGAAACTTTTGGGACTGTTTTTCCCAAAAAAGTCCACTTTGTTTGTTAAGGGTTCAAACCCTAAAATAGTTACTGATCCCATTTTCTTGGGACTGTTTCGGTCAGTTAAATATCTTTTAAAAATCCGAGAAAAATCACAGAGGTACCTTGAGAAGTTATGCACATGCAGGAAAAAGAACGGACACATTTTGAGTTATATATTGTGCGTAATGATTATTTACGTAAAGGACTCCGAAATATTAACCTTCGAATGTCTCACTGTGTATACACTGGAAAATCCCGAAATTTTTACAGTAGCTTCATATATATTAAGAGAGCATACTCTGAAAATTTCAGATTTGTCTGAGCAAAACTCAATTTATGAAAAATGGGGCAAGATCCGAGTGTTTTAAACATTTAAAAATAGTAAATCATTTTCTAAAATTCCAGAAAGTTTTGGGGATCATTTTTGGTTCATATGCTGTCAAAATCCAGAAGATGGAACGTTTTGGAATCAGTTTGCTATTTTTCCTAAAAATGATTAAGTTATGAATAAAAGAAAATAAATAGTTAAATGATGTCTTTAATGAGAAAAATATGATTTTTGTGCTTGAATACTCATAATATGGAATATCATGACTATCTTAGGGTATTTTGGTAATTTACAATGATAAATATTATTTATGACCTTTTATGGATATTAAATAAGAGGTTAATAAAGGATGAACAAATAGAATAAATTATTTAATAATTTAATAAGTCATTGAAATATTATTATAATATTAATAATATTAGGAGATGATATTGCTATGTAAATAAAAATATTAAGATTAAAATTTCGTTAAAATATTATTAAATAATTAATAATATTAGATTAAGATATTAATCTTAGATTAAAGTATTATTAAAAGATTAATAATATTAGATTAAAGTATTATTATTAAATGATTAAAATATTATTAAATAATAATATTCGAGATTAAATAAAATATTATTAAATGTAATAACATTAGTAAAGAAATAAAATATTATTAAATGATTAATAATATTAGTGAGTGAATGAAAGTAGTATTAGTGAATCAATAATACTAGAAGGTGAATTAAATATTATCTAGGTTAATAATATTATGTGAATTAAAGGTAGACATTAATTAATGTTAACACTGTCTAGACAGGATAATGTTTATAAGAACTAAATGTAATGTATAATATCTATGTGATTACATAATCTAATGTTATACTATGACTAATTGAAAGATTAACTATAGGTCTCTCAAATGAAGATAATATAACTGCATAGTGAATATAAATTAATTGCGTAGCTGTAATCTACAGACGAGGCAAGTTTCCTAACTCAAACTCGAGTTATTATTTTCAAAGCATGTTAGTGAATAATTATTGATGATTATTCACGTCTATATTGTTTATTGAAATTCTCACTTTGTGTAATTGAATTTCGTTCTATTGCTATTGAACTGTGAATTAAATTAAAGTTCTTTATTTATGAACTGTGTATGAAATAGATCTATGCTAATTGTATCAGCTAGATCAAGCATGTCTAAATTTGTTAACTCAAATGTGTTTTAAATAGTTGTTCTTATTAAATCGATATGATAAGAACTCTTGACTGAGAAAATGACGAATTTGATTAAGGCATGATATCAATGCCGGATTATTAAGTGTTTATGCATAAATCACGAGGTATGAAAGGCTGATCCCCTTGAATACCAAAACTCATTAAGATGTCCAGTTTAAATCACTGAACACCTTGGCAAATGTTCATGGTTATTCAAAACCACTCAGTTCATGTTATTCAATTATCGAATATGCAATTGTTGATTATTAATTCATGTTCCTTCACAATCTTATACTATTGTTGAACATTGAACGCAATATTTCTTTCTAAGCCATGATATATCTTCCTTGTATATAAACTTGCGAAGCAAATTAGTTGCTTACTCTTGATATATCATGACATCTATTTCAGTTAAGCCCGAAGGATCCAACACGAAGAACAAGGGCAAGGGAAAGATCCAGGAGTAGTTTAGAATGAATGTCAATTTAACTATTATCTGATGGAATTTATTAAGTAAACTGTTTGTATTATGAATGGTGTATTTAAAGTTTAGGTTATGGAGACCTTGGGACCAGTTTATGAGACTTTATTATAATGAACAATGTATGTTTATTATTTCGTAGTAGTTATAGAATGCTTATGATGATGATAGATCGTGAGCACTGAAGCTGAGGTTAGAGAACCTGGATTTGGGGGCGTCACAGCGTCACATTTGGTATCAAAGCTATAAGTAAAGAGCCTCGAACCTTTAGTTGGTGTCTTCTTGTGTAGGATGCACCGAAGCCAAACTTTTCGTAGGGGACGCCGTGAATAACGGTGGCAAGTTTATAGGTATCAATGTGAGGTGTTATTCAAGTCTTGGATGAGAGTCACAGTTGGTATCAAAGCTTAGGGATATGATCCCTGGCTAGGGGTGAAAATGAGCCCGAGTCGATCCGAACATCGTAATGCTCAAGCTCGACTCGAATCAGAAAATTTGTGTTCAGGTTCGACAAGAATTCGAACCGATAATTTACAAGGCTGCTCAAGTTCGACTCCTAAATTACTCGATACTACTCGGCTCGGAGTTACTCGACTCGTTTTCACAACGAGTAATTCGCGAACCTTTCTATTCGAGCTCGAGTATGAGATGGATCACACCAAAATGAGACATAAAATGAAAACTAAGAAAAACTTCAATTTGATTTATATATAAAAATACATATGTTAAAAATATTACAATGATAAATTTATAATATTAATTATTCTATGATACAATTTCTAGTAACATCATTACATTTATCCAATCTCTTCCATACACATCACCAATTTTTAAAGATGTTTCATCCACTTGCAGTACAGGGCAAGTCGAAAGAAAGTCATGCAATTAATGTCTGTAAATGCTACTCCACAATGGATCCTGCAAAAATATAATACGACAGCACTCAAAATTGTGGCCAAAGCATCCTAACATATAGATTATAAATTAAACAAAACAACTAGATTGCACCAAATATGATTTGTGAATTCTAAATTTTAAATGGAAGGAAAGTAAATGTTTAAGAAAGAAAACTATTGTGTGCAGTCATAAAGTTTGATAGAACGTGCTCTAGACACACAAACAAACACATAAAATAAATCAGTGGGAATATTTGCAGCATTCAGTTTATGCATTCAGCAAATTATAATTTTTCTGGAGCACCTAAGGGATGAAATGAGGAAGACAACCCCATGTTTAAGGTTCAAAATTGATATTGTGAATTATATAAAAGAACAAGATTAGTGTTAACTTATCCAAAATCATTTTTTAGGCTTAATTGATTGATAAATAGATCAATACCACACAGTGAACTATTTATAAGCCTAAACTAGTAATCAACCTTTCTTTTTTTAATAGTAGCTTACAGACTAAATGGGAAGATATGAGCTATGTTACCTGAGAACAAGTAGTAGGATGCAAAGTGACTTTTCAGACCTCCTGCCAAATAGTCTCAAGGATAAGTTCACAAGGGTTCCATCATTAGTTCCAGTAAGTAGTCCTGTCTGAGGGTCAAACCTGGAAAGTTACAAAGCAAAAAGAATGACAGTAAAAAGTTACAATATAAGTGACCTACACACAACATAACAAGCATATATGCAATCTAAAATAAACTAAGAATCAGCATTTTAGTGCGAGACAAAAATGTTTTATCAACAAAGCTATTGGCATCTATACGACAAAGGTTTTCCCACACACAAGAACCTGTGTGTGACAAATCCTGCAACTATGGAAAGGGGATTCAGAACTCATAGCTTGACCATAGCTCACACCATTTATATAAGTTATATTTTCTCATATATAGATATGCATGTTCCTCCAAAATCTCATGCCATAAACACATTCAAAGTTCAGTTTTCTGTTCCACTTCAAGTATATAACACATGAAGTATCCGATAATAAAATTACCACATCAATCTTTAGCAAATCAATTTACAATCTCTTGTATACAAAATATTAACTTTTACTTACTTGACAAAAATAAAGACCCGCAATAGCAATGTGACTCCCCCAAAACAGGTATACAACACCCATTCTGAGTCGCCAAATACATGGTACATAAAGTAAACTACAACTTCAATAATACAAATGTCGTGTGAAATACGACAACACATATACTGTGAGTTTGAATACAAATATTTTCTAATAGACAGTATACAAACTCAAAAGGAGTCCTCATTACAATTATTGATACACTATTTTACAAAAAAGTGAGGACTACTAAAACAACTATCTTGAATCATCACTCCATGCCCCGACTAGTTCCTGCTAAATTCTCTCCTCCTGAGAAGAAAAATGGAACAAAAAGGAAAAGGGTGAGCTCAACTAGCCCAGTAAAAAATATTATGACTAAGATAATATACAACAAATTATCGTTAGTCTTCAACAGAGAAAAAAATCTGATAAAATATAATCGACAACAAGTTTTAGATCAACAAATACAGCGAAAACAACAATCCATTAGAAGAGTCACGTAGAGGATGAATTCTACTATCTTCTAATATTTAAGAGTCCATCGTCAATATTTTATCCCTGTAACAATAATCAATATACATCTTTAATCATCTTTGCACTACAGGCCAAAGATATTCATTTATATCACCGGTTGGTCATATTCATCTCAACACCTGTTCATCTTTGTACTACGGGCCAAAGATATTTATCAGTAATCATTTATCTTTGCACTACAGGCCAAAGATATTCAATAATATCATCATTAAGGACTGAGGATGATGAAAAATATTTTTAAGAACGAATCAAGTGAGATAGAATGACAAATATTAGGGATTCGTATAACAGTTTTATCCAAGATCAATAATACTCCATAATAACCAATTTTGAAGAAGAATTCAAAAATAACGATCAAAACATGGATACAATCAAAGATAGTAGCCAAAATAGACATCTTGGACAAAAAGAATTTTTTTTATTTTTCGGTGAATAGTGCCGTATTCGTGAATAGTGCCGTATACGTGAATAGTAACTCCGACACAAAAAGTTCCAAATTTGATAAAAAATTCATACCAATATTTCGGCATAATGATATTGAAGAAAATATCATTTAAGAAGAAGATAATATCCCTTACCTCAAAATAACCGTATTTCTGACTGAATTTCGGGTATAGTGCTGACAGAAACTCGCACCGTATAGCAACACTCAAAGTATACTCACAAGAATACGCTCGATAATATAGAGAGAGAAAGAGAGAAAACTTGTTTGTGGTGTGATTTTCAATTATAACTTAACCCTCTATTTATAGGAAAATGCTAAAACGCCAAAGGAGACTAAATTAATAAAATATTAATATTTACCAAATATTCAAGCCCACCGCCAAGGAATCTGATTTTAGCATTTTCCACATGCCCACCTTCTAGAAAAAAATACAAAAAATATTTTTGAAATAAAAAATAATTAAACTTTCAAAAATTAATTATTTTGGAACCCCGGAACTTCAATAATTCACAATAAATAACCCCTTTGTCAGAAAATTCGAATCTCGCGACTTTCTATAGGAATTTCAATTCTCTACAACTTTGCAAAAGAAAATTTTTCCAAATTCCAAACAGAAATTATCCAAAATCCACAAACGGATGATTTTTAATTCTTCCAGTTCGACAAAATACTGATAAAACATCCTCAGCATTAATTCCTTCAATTATATCCACATAAAATAATATATTCATCAATTATATCCACATCAAATAAATATTTCTTTATCATATGAATCAATAATTAATTATTCTTAAATAATATTACAGAATCACAATTATGACAACCAGGCCGTTCCCAGGAAAGAGGGGGCTTTCCAATAAAGATTTCTCCTTACTGACGCGTAATTAGATGACCAACCTCTCCTTGACAGAACTTTCTAGACATTGCCAATAATGTTATCTAATAATATTATTCAAATAAATGAATTATTGATCTGATAATGAGAAATATTGTGCAGTGACAATTATTGAAACAATAATAATATAAACTAACAATGCAGCAATTATTGAATCAATATAATAAAATAATGAACAGTAACTACTGTAACAAATATTGAGTAGTGCCTTCTTACGTACGAATCAATAATTCAACCATACTATGCAATACCGTGTGCTATTGTACAACCACGCGTATTACTGTATTTTAACCACCAATTATCCAACAGTGTTAATGGTAAAAATTATGCTGTTATTTATAAAAACCCAAATTTGTCATGTTCTTCATCCGACCGTTATTCTGTTATGGGGCCCACAATTGACTGCGCCGTCGTACGAATATTCCCGACAAAAAGAATATTCCACGACCAAACGAATATTCCCCGACAACAATGATTATTTTACAACCACTTGTTTATTTTGTAAAAATTTTCACATTTCACTCATAACCAAAGTATTATATCAAATTAACACCTTATTATTTTAGAATAATGAATAGAGGAAAATTTAATTTATTTATAATAAGTTGGGGTCTTACAACCTCCCCTCCTTATAAAATTTTGTCCTCAAAATTGACGTACGTACCTAGTGTTTCGAACAGGTGAGGGTACCTCGCTTTCATTTCCGATTCCAACTCCCATGTCATTTCCTCAATTGCATGGTTTCTCCACAAAACCTTAACTTGTGGTATAACCTTCGTGCGTAAGACATGCTCTTTCCTATCCTAAATCTCAACAGGTATCTCCTCGTATGTTAAATCTTTAGCTATCTCGTCTGGTTCTAACGCAATAATGTGGTTCGGGTCTTTCACATATTTATGAAGCATAGATATTTGGAATACATTGTGAACACGAGACATACTTGGAGGTAACGCGAGTCTATAGGCTACGTTTCCTATTCGGTCAAGAATCTCAAATGGACCAACAAATCTTGGATTGAGCTTTCCTCTCTCTCCAAATCTTGTAACTCCCTTCCATGGAGAAACACGTAACAGTACATGATCCCCAATATTAAATTCCACGTCCTTTCTATGAAGATCAGCATAACTCTTTTGTCGATCTTGTGAAGTTTGAATATGTTGTCAAATCATTTGGATCTTTTCTATAGTCATGCGTACTAATTCTGGTCCCAACAATGTTTCTTCTCCCACCTCGTTCTAGCATACTGGAGATCGACACTTTCGTCCATACAATGCCTCAAATGGAGCCATGTCTATACTTGTTTGATAACTGTTGTTGTAGGAGAATTCCACCAGTGGCAAGTACTTATCCCAACTTCCTTTAAAATTTAGGACACAAAGTCTTAATAGATCTTCGAGGGTTTGAATAGTCCTCTCTGATTTTCTGTCCGTTTGAGGATGGTATACCGAACTGAATCGTAAATCCGTGCCCATAGCTTTCTGCAAGCTAACCCAAAATCGTGAAGTGAATCTTGGGTCACGATCCGAAACTATGGATACTGGCATGCCATGCAATCTCACAATCTCATTCACGTACATACGAGCAAGACGTTCAAGGGAATAAGTCTAACGTATCGGCAAGAAATGGGCAGACTTGGTTAATCTATCAACAATAACCCAAATAGCATTTATGCCTTGAGAAACCGTGGGAAGACCTGTAACGAAATCCATTGTAATGTGTTCCCACTTCCATTCCGGAATCTCAAGTGGTTGCAATGGACCTTTTGGCATTTGATGCTCCACCTTTACACGTTGACAAGTTAAACATCTCGAGATAAACTCCGCGATCTCTCTCTTCATATTGTTTCACCAAAATGTATGTCGAATATCATGATACATTTTAGTACTCCCAGGATGGATTGCAAACGGGGTGTTGTGTGCCTCCATCATGATTTTATGCTTCAAGTCAGATTCGTTCGGAATGCAAAGTCGAGAGTTGAATCGAAGAATTCCTTCTTCATCGATTCTTGCTTCTGGAATAGCACCTTCTTGCACTTTCTTCTTCATTTGTATCAGCCCAGGTCCGTAGCTTGAGCAGCTTTAACTTTATCAATTAAAGTCGGTTCTACTCGTATATTCGCCATCATCATGTGGGTCCCTCGAGTCTTTAATTCTACCTCCATCCTTTGCAAGTCATACAAAATGGGCCTTTGAATTGACAATATTGCACTCGTACTAGTATATGATCTTCTACTCAATGCGTCAGCTACTACGTTCGCTTTTCCAGGATGATATTGAATAGTGTGATCGTAATCTTTCAACAGCTCAAGCCAACGTCGTTGCCGCATGTTGAGTTCTTTTTGGGTGAAGAAATATTTGAGGGTTTTATGGTCCGTATAAATCTCCACTTTTTCCCCGTACAAGTAGTGTCTCCATATCTTCAACGCAAATACGACTGCTGCCAACTCCAGATCATGAGTAGGATAATTCCTCTCATATTCTTTGAGTTGTCGTGAGGCATAGGCTATCACTTTCCCATGTTGCATGAGAACACATCCTAACCTCTTGCCAGAAGCATCGCTGTAGATAACAAATCCATCCGAACCAGATGGTATTGTCAGAACAGGTGCCGAAATCAGTCTCCTCTTGAGCTCTTGGAAGCTCTTCTCGCATTCCTCGCTCCATACAAATTTTGCATCCTTCTGAGTCAGCTGAGTTAACGAAGTAACGATTCGAGAAAATCCTTCCACAAATCTCCGATAATAACCTGCTAAGCCCAGAAAGTTACGCACTTCGGTCACCGACTTTGCCTGCTCCCAACTTTGTATTGTTTCAATCTTCGCTGGGCCCACAGATACTCCATCTTTTGACACCACGTGCCCAAGGAATGCTACTTCCTCAAGCCAGAACTCGCATTTCTTCAGCTTGGCATAAAGCTTGTGTTCACGAAGTCTTTAAAGTACTAGCTTCAAATGGTGTTCATGATCTTCACGACTTTTGGAATAGATGAGGATGTCATCAATAAAGACAACAATAAATTGATCCAAATATTCCTTGAATACACGGTTTATCATATCCATGAAAGCAGCTGGAGCATTAGTCAATCCAAAAGACATGACAAAGAATTCAAAATGCCCGTACCGAGTTCTGAAGGCAATCTTTGGAATAATCTCAGTTTTAATCTTCAGCTGATGATATCTAGAATGAAGATCGATCTTTGAAAAGAATTGTGCTCCTTGCAACTGGTCAAATAAGGTCAACAATGCGAGGTAGTGGATACCTATTCTTGATGGTGACATGGTTTAATTCTCTGTAGTCAATACAAAGTCGCATACTCCCGTCTTTCTTCTTTACGAATAAAATAGGAGCACCCCAAGGAGATGTACTAGGACGAATGAAACCGATGTCTAACAATTTCTGTAGTTGGACTTTTAACTCCTGAAGTTCAATAGGAGCCATTCGATATGGGGTTTTAGAAATGGGTTTTGTACCCGGTTCAAGATCAATAAAGAATTCAAATTCACGTTCCGGGGGTAGACCGGGAAGTTCTTCGGGAAATACATCAGAAAATTCTTTAACAACAGAAATATTATCCAAATCTGACTTGTCTCTGTTCAAATCCATAACATGGGCTAAGAAAGCTTGGCATCCGTTTTTCAATAAACGAATAGCTTTGTGGCTTGATATGATAGTGACTGATTTTAGTGGTTTAGTGGTTTGAATTCGTATGACAGGTTGGTTAGGAATATAAAAACTAACAACCTTACGAAAACAATCAATTTTGGCATGATGAGTGGTTAACCAATCAATTCCTAAAATCACATCAAAAGAAAGTATCTTTAAAGAGATAAGATCCACAGGTAATGTGATAGTGCCAACTTGGATCATGCAAGATTTATAAACTGTAGATGTAACGAAGGTTTCACCCAATGGAGTTTCAACAGATAAATCAAAATCTAATTTCTCCGGAGTCAAGTTTAAACGTTGAGCACAAGCAGGAGAGATAAAGAATGGGTAGAACCGGTATCTAGTAAGGTATAAACTTCGCAAGAATTCAAGATTAGCTTACCCGTGATCACTTCGTTTGGGTTCCTCACGTTTTAGCCAGTCACAACAAACGCTCTTCCAGGAACCGTTGATTTTAACTTATCCGGCACAACCCTTAGAATCACCACTCCCGCTGAACTTGGTTTCGCTATAGTACAATCTCGAGCGATGTGGCCTTCCTTTCAACAGTTGTAACATACCTTGAATTGTTGTGGACAGTTTGGGCTGATATGTCCCTCCTTCCCGCATTTGTAACATCTATTTGGTGGTCGTTCTCCTCCCCTAGAATTTGTTGTTGGTGTTGGTGCTGCTGCTGATGTCTTCCCGTCATTGTTGAATCTTCTCTTTCTAAAATTTCCACTTGAGTCACCTCTTCTATTATCATGGCCACGATTACCACCTGAGTGGTTACCGCCTTTGTCCGTATTTTTCCTTCCTTGCTGGTTATCATCGTTCTGATGACTGCTGTCACCGATATGACCCTGGTTGTGGTCCCTCGATTGAGTATACTCACTATCTCGCTCTAACAACTGAGCCTTGTTTACAACATCTGAATATAAAGAAAATTTATAAGATATAAGGTATTGACGAATCTCGGGTTTTAAACCTCTCAAAAACATCCGCGTCATGCGTTCCTCATTCTCCACCAAATGAGGTGCAAACCTGGACAACTCTGCGAACTTTGCCTCGTATTGAGACACCGTCATGTTATTCTGTTTGAGTCTAATAAACTCTAACTCTTTCATATGACGAATACTTTCAAGAAAGTACTTGTCATTGAAAAGTTTCTCTTTCCCAAGACATGTTGAGTGCATCTGGTTGGGTACGCTTCACAGATTCCCACCAGTAATCTGTTTCACCACGAAACATAAAGGTAGAGAATGGAACCTTCTGTTCCTCCGTGCATCCCAAGACAACGAATATCTTGGTAATTTGCTTGACCCATGTTTCTGCCATGATCGGATCCAGTTTTCCCTTAAATTCTGGTGGTCCCAACTCCTTAAACTGCTTGGCTGTGACAGACCGCGCGTTGCTATCACTTCCACACGTATTTTGTACACGAGTCTCCCTCATCTGATTTTGTATGAACTACAAAAAGCTCCTAAACATTCTATCATTCATCGTTTATTTGGTAGTGTTGTTTACATGAAGAATATTGTTTTCTTGTTGTACGTTCTCCTGGTTTGTGACTAAAGGTTGTTCCACAGTCTCATACACTCCATTGTTAACGTTCTCAGCGGCCATTCTTAAATATTGCCATAAAACAAGGGTTAATTAAATAATTTAACATATCACATAATATTCCTATATTATGACTGACCAACACATAAGCTTAGATAGGACACACTAGTGAAGGATTTACTCATCTCTCCCTTCCTAGTTCTATTCCCCGATCTCCGCCAAAGACCATATCCCTAAGCTTTTATACCAACTGTGACGCCCCCAAAACAAGTATACAACACCCATTCTGAGTTGCCAAATACATGGTACATAAAGCAAACTACAACTTCAATAATACAAATGTCGTGTGAAATACGACAATACATACTGTGAGTTTAAATACAAATATTATCTTCTAGACAATATCCACACGCAAATAAGTCCTCATTACAATTATTCAAACACTATTTTACAGAAATAGTGAGGACTGCTAAAACATCTTTCTAGAAACCTCACTCCATACCCCGACTCGATCCTGCTATGTTCTCACCTCCTGAGAAGAAAAATGGAACAAAAAGGAAAAGGGTGAGCTCAACTAGCCCAGTAAAAAATATTATGACTAAAATAATATACAACAAATTATCGTTAGTCTTCAACAGGGAAAAAAATCTAATAAAATATAATCGACAACAAGTTTTAGATCAACAAATACAGCGGAAACAGCAATCCATTAGAAGAGTCACGTAGAGGATGAATTCTACTATCTTCTAATATTTAATAGTCCGTCATCAATATTTTATCGCTGTAACAACAATCAATATACATCTTTAATCATCTTTGCACTACAGGCCAAAGATATTCATTTATATCACTGGTTTGTCATGTTCATCTCAACACCTATTCATCTTTGCACTACGGGCCAAAGATATTCATCAATAATCATTTATCTTTGCACTACAGGCCAAAGATATTCAATAATATCATCATTAAGGACTGAGGATGATGAAAAATATTTTTAAGAACGAATCAAGTGAGATAGAATGACAAATATTAGGGATTCGTATAACAGCTTTATCCAAGATCAATTATACTCCATAATAACCAATTTTGAAGCAAAATTCAAAAATAACGATCAAAACATGGATACAATCAAAGATAGTAGCCAAAATAGACATCTTGGACAAAAAGGAAAATTTTCATTTTTTGGTGAATAGTATCGTATTCGTGAATAGTGTCGTACACGTGAATAGTAACTCCGACACAAAAAGTTCTAAATTTGATAAAAAGTTCATACCAATATTTCGGCATAATGATATTGAAGAAAATATCATTTAAGAAGAAGATAATATCCCTTACCTTAAAATAACCGTATTTCTGACTGAATTTCGGGTATAGTGCTGACAGAAACTCGCACCATATAGCAACACTCAAAGTATACTCACAAGAATAAGCTCGATAATATAGAGAGAGAAAGAGAGAAAAACTTGTTTCTGTTGTGATTTTCATTTCTAACTTAGCCCTCTATTTATAGGAAAATGCTAGAACGCCAAAGGAGACTAAATTAATAAAATATTAATATTTACCAAATATTCAAACCCACCACCAAGGAATCTGATTTTAGCATTTCCCACATGCCCACCTTCTAGAAAAAAATAAAAAAAACATTTTTGAAATAAAAAATAATTAAACTTTCAAAAATCAATTATTTTGGAACCCCGGAACTTCAATAATTCACAATAAATAGCCCCTTTGTCAGAAAATTCGATTCTCGCGACTTTCTATAGGAATTTCAATTCTCTACAACTTTGCAAAAGAAAATTTTTCCAAATTCCAAACAGAAATTATCCAAAATCCACAAACGGATGATTTTTAATTCTTCCAGTTCGACAAAATACAGATAAAACATCATCAGCATTAATTCCTTCAATTATATCCACATAAAATAATATATTCATCAATTATATCCACATCAAATAAATATTTCTTTATCATATGAATCAATAATTAATTATTCTTAAATAATATTACATAATCACAATTATGACAACCAGGCCGTTCCCAGGAAAGAGGGGGCTTTCCAATAAGGATTTCTCCTTACTGGCGCGCAATTAGATGACCAAACCTCTCCTTGACAGAACTTTCTTGATATTGCCAATAATGCTATCTAATATTATTATTCAAATAATATGAATTATTGATCTGATAATGAGAAATATTGTGCAGTGACAATTATTAAAACAATAATAATATAAACTAACAATGCAGCAATTATTGAATCAATATAATAAAATAATGAATAGTAATTACTGTAACAATTATTGAGTATTGCCTTCTTACGTACGAATCAATAATTCAACCATACTATGCAATACTGTGTGCTACTATACAACCACGCGTATTACTGTATTATAACCACCAATTATCCAACAGTGTTAACGGTAAAAATTATGCCATTATTTATAAAAACCAAAATTTGTCGTTTTCTTCATTCGACCATTATTCTGTTATGGGACCCACAATTGACTGCGCCGTCGTACGAATATTCCCCGACAACAATGATTATTTTATAACCACTTGTTTATTTTGTAAAAAATTTCACATTTCACTCATAACCAAAGTATTATATCAAATTAACACCTTATTATTTTAGAATAATGAATAGAGGAAAATTTAATTTATTTATAATAAGTTGGGGTCTTACAAGCAAGGACTGCAGTTCATATAACTATGATAAGAAATGCAAATAAAGCACTAAAACGGTAGGAGTCCAGCAGCGAAACCACCCATCAAAACAGAAAATATATGATCGAAACAGAACAAGGACCTACCTGATGTATCCTCCCTCTGACCACTGGCATTTGCCCAATTAACTTTAAGAGGCTGCCCAAACCTTCCATTTACAGAATAAGATACAAGGCAACAATCAAGCCAGGAAATTGTAGAGGATGTACCCTAATTCTACTTACAAATGCCTTCCATTGAGTGCCAATATAGCAAGTGCAGCAGATATACGATCAAAGTACTGAATAAATCCATAGGATAACTACACAAAAAAGAGACAAAAGAAATCCCAATAAATTTGGTTAATACAAACTATAGAAAATAGTCAAGAACAAGTAACGAGTTTTGTGCCCAGGTGCAGTTCCTTGTCAAAAAGTTTTATTGGGAGCTATTAATCATATTGTGCCCACTGTACAGGGAAATCTTTATAGTTAAATTGACATAGAGTTGCTATAGTGATAATCTTTTCAGTGAAAGGCTTCCTTGAGCCCTTTTCCCCCTCTCTTGTACTTTTATCAATTTTCCCCATCTTAAAAAAATGAAAAGGGCAGTTGCAAATGTTATAAAAAAATAAACATAACACCTGTATTGCTCCATTTTTGTCCATGGTATGCACCAAAACTGTTCTGGGTTAGCAACTCTTAAATCCTGCAAATATAGAAGATGGGTTAGAAATAAGAAAAAAATTAACTTGTAATAAATAACAGAAAATGTCAAAATAAAAAAGATCAGAAACTTATCTTTTTTTTAGACTTTACACCAAACGAGTTTCCTTAATGGTTGTGCACTATCAACTTAAAGCTGTAAGCAAAATATATAAACTTCAAATTCCAAACTCTTGCACTAAAGCTAGTAGTTTGGCACTATTTCATAAACCCAATTCCAAAATGCTCAATTAAAAATCCAAAGTCCAAATAAAATAACCAAAGGGCAAAGTCCAACAGTCCAAGTTCAACAGTTCAATAGTAAACAAAGTAAACAGTTCAACAGTTCAATTTAAAAACTAAAATGTAAACAACAATGCATCATATCAATATTTTCTTCATTGCATCAGCATTTCAGTCTCCAAGATCACCTCCTGCATTGAATCTTCATCAGCCTACATTGTCAAACAATTAATATTAATCCATGATATTATTTTTATATGTATTTATTTATGTAAAAAAAATAAACAAATTAATACTTACAATCATGTTTTTCTTAATCCTATACTCAGCCCGTAACCAATCACCTATGCAAATCAAAGCCTGAACCGTGTCAGGCTTTAAAGAGCTTCTGAACTGGTCAAGAACCCTTCCCCCAACACTAAATGTTAATTAGAAGGCCACAGTAGTCACAAGTATGGACAATATATCTCTTGTCATCCTAGACAAAACCTTGAATTTTAAAGTGTTTGCCTTCCACCATTTTAAAACATCAAAATTATCATCAACATTACAAACCAATCTCCCTTCTTCCAAGTAAATTTCCAAATCAGAATTCAAACATGAGGATGCAATGTCCATGTTTTGAGCCCAACTGTTAAACTCTGCTCTACTCTTGGTCTTACTCTTAGATCCACCAACAGAAACCATTGGTTTAACACTATTTCTAGCACTTGAAGTTTCACATTGACTATTAACAACTTGTTCTACATTGTAAACTGCCACATATTCATCAAACAATTCTTGCAAAGCATTTTGAATAAGTGTTAAGTTCCTTTTTTCTTCAAACTCACTTACATACATCTTTGGAAAACAAAATATAACTAATTGCATCTTATATCTTGGATCTAAGATAGATGCAATAGCCATCAGTAAGTTGCATTGTCCCCAATATTTATCAAACTTCTCTTTCATCTTGTAAGCCATTTCTTTCATATATTCACAATCATCAACAATAGTTTCATTCAACAACTCCTTGATTTTCCAAATCTCAGGTAAAAACAGATTGGATGTAGGATATTCACAGCCAGAAAACACATTTGTTGCTTCATTAAACACTTTTACAAATTTAATAACCCTCTCAGCCATGTCCCAATCTTCCCTACTAGGCAAAGAGTTATAATGAATGTCTCTCTCTTCGTACAATGGGAACACATCCTTGAATTGCAAAGCAGACTCTAACATGGCATATGTGGAGTTCCACCTAGTGGGGAAATCTAAGATCAATCTTTTTAAAGATGGTAATTTTAAATTTTTCACAATCTCACCAAATTTATGAAGACGAGATGGAGACATTTTCAAGTACTTGACAGTCTCACGAACGTTTTGAATAACATTTTGGATAATCCCCAAACCATCTTGCACCATCAAGTTAAGAATGTGGGCACAACATCTAAAATGAAATATTTTTCCACTAAAAAAAGGCCACCTTTCAGTGTAAAAGTATCCCTAAGATGTCTTACAGCTGAATCATTTGCAGATGCATTATCAAGAGTCACAGTTGATATTTTATTTTCAATTCCCCACTCAGTTATACAATGCAAAATAGAATCAGAAATCATAAGACCAGTGTGTGGAGGTGCCATGCTACAAAAATTAATAACCCTTTTATGCAAGTTCCAATTTGAATCCAAAAAATGAGCAGTGAGGCACATATAACCAATAGTTTGATTAGAAGTCCACAAATCAGATGTCAAACTTATTCTACTAATACCATCAAACAGAGCCTTAATTTTTTTTCTTCT
The DNA here is from genome assembly GCA_020205505.1 of Panax japonicus. Classification (NCBI taxonomy): domain Eukaryota; kingdom Viridiplantae; phylum Streptophyta; class Magnoliopsida; order Apiales; family Araliaceae; genus Panax; species Panax japonicus. Next base: position 13,412,515 of record CM035109.1, read on the forward strand.
CTAAAGCATAAAGCTTTATGCAGTCATTCATTACTGTCATCCTAGAAATGGGATCAAATCTTGGATTCAAAGTTTTCAAAAATAGTATGAAAAATTCATGCTCAATCATACGCAAAGGGTATTCATGCACACATATCATCTTAACAAAAAGCTCCCTTACTTTTTCTTTATCATACTTGAAGAAATTCAAGTTACCAGTTTTACCTTCAACTTCTAAAGTAGGATAAGATAATACCTGCTGCTTGGGTTTTTCGGAACCAGAAATTGAAGCCAATTGAATAGAGCACGAGTTCATGTGCCTATTCAAATGACTCGTAGACCCCGTATTCTGAAGAGCAAGCCTTGAGTGGCAATGCTTACACTCTACCTTTTTGGTTCCATCTCTTAATTTCACAATAGTAAACTCATCCCATGCTTTTGAGGTCTTTTTTTTCTTTTTTTCCATGATCAGTTTCAGCCTCAACCTCAGTAGCATTTTCAGGCTGAGAATCACCATTAAGTTGAGGCTGATTTTCAGTTTAAGTATTTGGCACTTGAGATGGTCCAGATGGGTCTTCAATCAAACTTATGATCTCATTGTTACCTCAAATAAACAAACAAAAAATTATCAGATATTCAATATTAGAGACACAGGATTTAACATATGCATGCACAATAAAATTGCTCACATAAAAATAGTATTGTAATATCCAGTAAAAACTAGAACTATATATATACTTATTTAAGTTCAGCATTCACCAAAGGTATGCCAGAACTATAATGACAAAATGTAAGTTGCACAAGATAAAAAGTGTTTTGACAACAGGAATACAGCTGTCGGTTGAACCAGCAACCAGTCTGCTATCTTGTCTCACCTCTTTTTTTATTAAATATATTTATTGAAATGTCAGCTAACAATTTAATAGTTAGAACAGTTATCCTCTATGAATATCAAATAACAGTACAAAATCAGTAACAGGAGCATGGCAATTGAAAGTTCATTAAACTAAGTAACAGGAGCATGGCAATTGGTATCAAAGTAATATTTGTGAAGAAAAAACATTCTTCATGTATTATGCAACTATTAGTCTAATTGAGTCTATAATTTTTATAGTCAATTCATATCCCTATACAAATCGAAGTTAAGCTCTAAATGACTGAAAAAGGGGTGATTTGGTGAATGGTTAAAAGTTGATTCAAGAATGGTTCAGGGTTCGTATATTTTAATTTTTAGTGTCTCTTTCCTTAGAATTGCTAAAGTTATGGTGTTACAAAATTCCCATATTGATCTGTTCACTTATTTTCACAGCAGTGAAGACTAACCTATATAGTAGTAAGCTCACTAGAAGGACACGACTAGTAATTGAACTAGTATACAAAGTAAGATAACAGCTGATTTGTGGATGGATACCAATTTAGCCTAAAATTAGTTTGAAAAATTTGAGTATAAAATTATAAAAGCAGAGTGAGTAATAATAAAAACAAAAATTGATGGATAGATTTGATTCTTTGGAGACATGCATGTAAGCGGGTGAGATCAGATTCAAGGCGGACATTGCTGAGGAGACTAAGGATACGTGTAAGACCCCAAATAATTAATAAATGAAATTTAATTTCCTCTAATTATTATTTTGAAATAGTAAGGGTTGATGTGATTAATGTGGATAGTTATGGGTAAAATACGTAAATATTTCAAAATAATATAAAATATTCATTGTTGTCGGGGAATATTCGTTTGGTCGTGGAATATTCGTACTGTTGGGGAATATTCGTACGACGGCGCAGCCATGTGTGGGCCCATAACGGAAAGCGATTGGAGGAAGAAAACGACAAATATAAGTTGTTAAAAATAACGGCGTAGTTGTTACCGTTTACACTGTTGGAATACCCGGTGGTTAAAACACGGTAATACGTGTTGTTGCACAGTAGCACACGGTATTGCACCAATTATTGACTCTTACGTAAGAAGGCACTACTCAGTAATGGTTACAGTAATTATTGTTCAGTATTTTATTATATTGGTTCAATAACTGTGGCGTTGATATTTTTATATTGCTGTTGTTTCAATAATTGTCATTACACAGTATTTTTCATTATCGAAGCAATAATTCATATTATCTGAATAATATTATTAGATAACATTATTGGCAATGTCTAGAAAGTTCTGTCTAAGGAGAGGTTTGGTCACCTAATTGCGCGCCAGTAAGAAGAAATTCTTATTGGAAAGCCCCCTCTTTCCTAGGAACGGCCTGGTTGTCAGTATTGTGATTCTGTAATATTATTTGTGAATAATTAAATTATTGATTTATATGATGAGGAAAATATTGATTTTATGTGGATATAGATGGAGAAAATTTTAATGTGACAATTGTTGAAAATTAATATTTTATCTTTTTCTGATAAAATAATTCATTTAAATATATTATTTTAATAATATATTAACGGTGATATTTTTACGATGAATGTAGGATATATGAGTATATGTGGAGGAGGAGTATTTTTGTTACCAAAAATATTTAAAACATGTTAAACATGTCGGTGGACCCCATTTATTGACTGAAATTTGATTATAGCCTGTAAAATCGCCCGTTTATGAATTTTGATCAACTTCTGTTTGGAATTTGGAAAAACTTCCTTCTGCAAAGTTGTGCAGAATTGAATTTCCTATAAAAACTCGCGTGATTCGAATTTTTCTGACAAAGGAGCTATTTATTATGAATTATTGAAGTTTTGGATTAATTAATTATGATTTTTTTGGAGTTTTAAATTAAATAATTATGAAAAACGTTTTTTGTGATAAAGTTGACTATTGGTGGCTAGCTGATATTTGAATCTTACTTAGTGTGCGTAAGAAAATTTATATATATATATTATTATTATATTAAATTTTCTGCTTTGGTGTTCTAAGCAATTTCCTATAAATAGGTGCTTAGGTTAGAATTGAAAATCACACCAGAAACTGAAGTTTTCTCTCTCTATATTATCGAGCGTATTCTTGTGAGTAATTTGAGTATACTTTGAGTATTGCTATACGGTGAAAGTTCAAGTCATAGCCTATATCCGGTGTTTCAACTAGAAGTACTGATCTTCCGAGGTAAAGGATGTTATTTTCTTCTCAAATGATATTATTTCTTCAATATCATTATGCTGAAATGTTGGTTGGAACTTTTTATCAAATTTGGAAATTTTTCATGTCGGGGTTACTATTCACGAGTTACTATTCATGAGTTACTATTCACGAGTTACTATTCACGAGTTACTATTCACGAAGCGTGATGATGTTTTTTGTGAAATTTCTATCTTTTGGTGTCGGAGTTACTATTCACGTATACGTCACTATTCACGTATACGACACTATTCACGAATACGGTACTATTCACCGAAAAATGAAATTTCTTCTTTTTGTCCAAAATATCAATTCTGGATACTAGCTTTGATTGGATCTATGTTTTGATCATTCTTGAATTTTACTTCAGTATGATTATTTATGAAGTATTTTTGAACTCAGATTGTTTAAAGTACGAATCCTTAATACTTGTTATTTTGTTTCACTGGATTCGTTTCCTTTAAAATATTTTTCATCATCCTCAGTCCTAAATGATGGTGTTACTGAATATCTTTGGCACGTAGTGCAAAGATGGTTGATTTTATTATGAATATCTTTGGCCCGTAGTGCAAAGATGTACAGGTGTTGAGATGAACATGAACAATTGATGAATATCTTTGGCCTGTAGTGCAAAGATGAACAGGTGTTTAGATGAACATGACCAACTGATGAATGTCCTTGGCCTGTAGTGCAAGGATGAATATATGATTCCAGATATATATTGATTGGTGTTACAGGGATAAAAATATTGATGATGGACTGTTAAATTCATAGATATTAGTAGATTTCATTCTCTACGTAACTCTTCTATGAATTAATATTTTCCGCTGCAAATATTGATTTAACATTTGTTGTCTATTGTATTCTATCAGATTTTTCCCTGTTGAAGACTAACGATAATTTGTTGTATATTATCTTAGTCATAATATTCTTTACTGGGCTAGTTGAGCTCACCCTTTTTCCTTTTTGTTCCATTTTTCTTCTCAGGAGGCGAGAATATAGCGAGTACGAGTCGGGGTATGGAATGAAGGTTCTAGGGAGAGTTATTTAGTAGTCCTCACCATTTTTGTAAAAAAAAATGTATCAATAATTATGATGGGGATTTATTTGTATGTGGATATTGTCTTGATGGCAATATCTGTATTTAAACTCATAGTTTACATGTTGTAATAATAAGGTTGTAGTTGATTCTGAACCGTGTGTTGACAACTCAGAATGGGTGATGTATACCTATTTTTGGGGTGTCACAATACGCTGAAGAATATTTGGAGCTTTGTAACTTTTATTGGTACTAACACAGTAACACTAGCAGAACCACCATGACATGAACACTAATACCACTTCAAAATTAGTAACATGAGCATGACAATTTTAAGTTACAGACTATTAATAGAAGGATTAGGCACGAGTAAAAGATGATGAAAACACTAGAATATCATAACAAGGTCTTAGACAAGTACTAAAAACATAAGTCCATAATCTAATAAACATGTGTATTCCAACATACCAATCAACAAAAAAGTATAGATCTATACTGAACAGACAAGAAATGTATATACCTGAAGCATCAAAGTGTTCCATTGAATAAGATCGAATTGAAACTTGAAATCTAAAAATTACGGTTTTAATTTTTTGATTGGGGATTTTTGGTATAACAAAACTATAGAAGTAATCAAAGGAAGAATATATATATATATATATATATATATATATATATATATACATAAGAACTGGCTTACACGATCTTCATGGCTTCACCGCTTCAGCTTCATCAATCGCTTTTTGGGAATAAGGCTTTAGTGATTCTAAGATTGAATCACTAAATATTCAGTCATCAGTTCTCAAATCTCACCCCCTCGAGCCTATAAACTTAATTTTTATGGAAACGAAGAGGCTCATCCGCGATTGAAGTGTGAACTGTGAAGTGAGAACTGAGAAATCTCACGTATGAATAAACTCTGAAGAATCAAGACATTAATTAATTAAATGACTAACCTTTTCACCTCCTTATCAGAGATCGAGTAAGTACCGAACCTTAAACGGGTAAGGTTGATCGAGTAAGGTACAGATGAAAGAGGCGAGTTTGAACCATAAAATGAGCGAATAGTACTCTACTCATATTCAGGATCTGTCTTATATCCCCAAAACGAACCCTTGGCCCATATTCAACTCGAAAGGTTACCGAACTCGAGACCCGGATCATATTTTCGGGTCGAATCCGAATCGGGTACCGAGTTACCCAGACCGTTTATCACCCCCATCCCTGGCTAAGATTTGAGGCTAGAATTAGGAGGGGAAAGACGAGTAAATCCTTCGCTTGTATGACCTACCTATGCTTAATTGTTATTTAATTAGTCGGTTGGAATATAGGGATAATATGTGGCATGCTAATTAACCCTTGTTTTGTGACGGTATTCGAGAATGACATCTGTAAATCAAGAGATGAACTCATATAGAGTTTTAAGTGATGAATCGAGGAGATTCATTTAAAGAATAAATATTAGAGTATAATATCTTGTTATAACAAAGATTATTATTGGGGAGTACTAATTAAATTATTAAACTTGATTGTAGAATGTCAGGCGAAGAAGAAATTAAAGATATCCATGTGATGAGTGAAGAATTAATAGTTGTACCCGAGCTAGTCGTAGAGGTAGCAGCTGAGAATGAGGAAGAAGATGAACTTGAGGAGGATTTATTAAGAGAACTTTATGATCGAAATGCAGAAATGCAAAATCATATTCATGAGTTAGAAGAGCAGGGTGAAGAACGACAGGCAGTCGTGGAACAAAGGGATGCAACAATTCAAGATTTTGCTAACCAATATGCGATGCTTGAACAAAAGCTCTCTTTGGCAGAGTATATGATAATAGAACAGAAATCTGAGAATGCAAATGTCAAAGATCATCTGAAAGAAGAAACAACTGAACGAGTGAGAATGGATGATGCATGGGTAAAATTCGCACAACGCCTTGATATTGTAGAAAGAGAAGTCTGATCCAAGAAGGCTAAAATAGATTATTTGTATTTCTCTTTTTGGACAGCAATTGGGAGAACCCAACATCGAGTTTTAAATTATCATGTACATTGCGGTCAACCCCAATTTGATATGGATCAAAGATTAATGATTCAGATCATGGATCAGTAGTATGACGAAGTAGTTGTGGGTGAAATATGCCCTATAGAGAAGTCAATTCTTGCGGTAATGATGACACCAAATGTTGTCCCAGACAAGTCAAAGTCGGTAGTTCAAGGAAGAGTGTTTTTCGTGACTTCCCAAAATGCGAGAAACCCGAATGAAGTTATCATGAGTAATCTAATTATAAAATTTTGCGAAGTCTATACCTTATTCGATACCGGTTCTACCCATTCTTTTATTTCACCTACTTGTGCTCAATATTTAAATTTGACTCCAAAGAAATTATACTTTGACATATTTGTTAAAACTCCGTTATGAGAAACATTCATTACATCCACTGTTTATAAATCTTGTTTTATTCAAATTGGCAGCCTCACACTACCTGTCGATCTTACCTCTTTAAAAATACTTACATTTGATGTGATTTTAGAGATTGATTGGTTAACTACTCATCATGCTAAAATTGATTATTTTCGTAAGGTTATTAGTTTTTATATTCCTAACCAACCTATTATGCGAATTCAAGCAACCAAATCACTAAAGTCAATCACTGTCATATCAAGCCATAAAGTCATTCGTTTATTGAAAAACAGATGTCAAACTTTTTTAACCCATGTCACGGATTTAAACAAAAATACGTCAGATTTGAATGATATTATATTGTTAATAAATTTCCTGACGTATTCCCTGAAGACTTTCTGGCCTACCCCCAGAGCGTGAAATCGAATTTTGTATCGACCTTGAACTCGATACAAAACCCTCAAATATTTCTTCACGCAAAACGAACGTAACATGCGCCAAAGACGTTGACTCAAGCTGTTGAAAGATTACGATAATACCATTTAATACCATCCTAGAAAAGAGAACGTGGTAGCTGACGCGTTGAGTAGAAGATCGTATGCGGATACGAGTGCGACGTTGTTAACATAAAGACCCATTTCTTCTAACTTAAAAATGTTGGAGATAGAGTTAAAGACTCTAAGGACCCGCGTGATGATATCAAATATACGAGTAGAACCGACTTTAATCGATAAATTTAAAGTTGCTCAAGCTACAGACCTAGAGCTGATGAATATGAAGAAGAAGGTGCAAGAAGGCATTATATTAGAAGCAAGAATCGACGAAGAGAGGAAATCTCAACCCTCGATTCATTGGCCCATTTGAAATCCTCGATCAAGTAGGAACTGTGGCCTATAGACTCGCCTTACCACCAAGTATGTCTCGTGTTCATAACCTTTTTCACATATCTATGTTGCGTAAATATATGGAAGACCCGAACCACATTATTGATTTAGAATCAGACGAGATAGCGGAATATTTAACGTATGAAGAGGTACTTATTAAAATCTTGGATAAGAAGGAACATATTCTATGCTCCAAGGTTATACTTCAAGTCAAAGTTTTGTGGAGAAAACATGATGTTGAAGAAATGACCTGGGAATTAGAATCTAAAATGAAATCAAGGTATCCTCACCTCTTCGACATACCAGGTACGTACACCAATTTCGAGGACGAAATTTTATAAGAAGGGGAGGTTGTAAGACCCCAACTTTTATGAATAAAGATTAATTTTCTCTAAATATCATTTTGAATATTATGGTGTGGATTTGTGGGTAATATTTATAAATTTTGTTAAGTAAGCAAGTTGTCATAAAATATTCGTTTGGTCGAGGAATATTTATTTTATCAGGGAATATTCATACGACGGCACAATCATTGGTGGACCCTACAACGGAATTACTGTCGGAGTTAGAAAACGGCATAAATAACTTTTTATAAAAATAACGGTAAAGGTTTTACCGTTAATTATTGAAATACCCGATGATAAAAGTATAGTAATACGTGTGGTTGCATAGTAGCACACGTTATTGTACAGTATCTTTTATTATTGATGCTTACGTGAGAAGTCACTCAGTTTTATTCAATTATTGTCACAGTAGTTGATGCATAGTATCTCACTTTATTGATTCAATTATTGTCACAATATTTTATATTATTAAATTAATAATTAAGACGACAAAGTTATTCATATTATTATTTGCATTATTGACGATGTCTAGAAAGTTCTGTCGAGGAAAGAAGTTTGATCACCTAATTGCGCGCTAATAAGGAGAAGTCCTTATCGGATAGCCAACTCTTTCCTGAAAATGATCTGGTTGTTAATATTGTGAGTTATAATATTAATGATGAAAAAAATGTTATTAAAAATGTGTTTAGTGAAGTCAAGTAAATTGAGATAAATAGAGAAATTTTTTATGATGTATTTGTTATAAATTTGGCTTATTATATGGACCCCCACTTACTCATTTTTCAAAATAGTCGGTAGAAAGTTATCTCAATTGTGTTTTATTACTTATATATATATATATATATATATATATATATATATATAAAAGTTTTGTTTTTTATACAAAATAGAATATATTATATTTTATTGTGCATAGTGCTGCATAGTAAATCAAAAATTTTTTAGCCAAACGCCTATTATTTTCTTCGACTATTCACCCATGATTTTCTAATTCAAATAGTATCATGTCATTCTCGTATAAATAGGATGTTTAGTTTAGAAATTAAAATCACACCAGAATCAGAGAATTCTTCTTCTATAATATTGAGCATATTTCTTTTGAGTTAAAGGAAGCCTTGAGTGTAGAAAACATTATAAATTTTCTTTAAGAATATCCCCACCATACCAGTCAGAAATAATCTTCTTTTAAGGTAAGGGATATTATTTTTGTTCAATATTCATATGAAATAATATTTTCTTCCATACGCTGTAGTATGTAAATAATATTATTTCGTTTCGTATTCCTAATTCTACACTCATGTTGATAAATATTGCTTCTATACTCCTTAAAATTAGTTGAATATCCTTGAAATTTGCGTTTCATCTAGTATCATTTCACAAGGATATTTTTCTGAACATTCTTGTTAAATTTTAATATTTTCATGTCGGAGTACTATTGTAAGACCCCAAGTTTTATAAATAAAGATTACTTTTTTTAAAAATATATTTTGAATATTATGGTGTGGATTTGATATAATGTTATAGTTGTGGGTAATATTTACAAATTTTGCAAAGTAGGCAAGTGGTTTTAAAATATTCGATTGGTCGAAGAATATTCATTTTAACAGGGAATATTCGTACGATGACACAATCATTAGTGGACCCCACAACGGAAGTATTGTCTTAGTTAGAAAACGACATAAATATCTTTTTATAAAAATAACGGCGAAAGTTTTACCGTTAAACTGTTGAACTACCTAGTAGTAAAACTACAGTAATACGCGTGGTTGCATAGTAGTACACGATATTGATTATTGATGTTTACGTGAGAAGTCACTCAGTTATACTCAATTATTGCTATAGTAATTTTTGCATAATATCTCTCATATTATTGATTCAATTATTATCACAGTATCATCTGCATAATATTTATTATTATTAAATCAATAATTGAGACGACAAAGTTATTCATATTATTATTTGCAATATTGACGATGTCTAGAAAGTTCTGTCGAGAAGAGGTTTGGTCACCTAATTACGCGCCAATAGGGAGAAATCCTTATCGGAAAGCCCCCTCTTTCCTGATAATAATCTGGTTGTTAAATATTGCGAGTTATAATATTATTGATGAATAAGTTCGAGTTAATTAAAGATGAAATTAATATTTCCATTGTGTTTAAATTATTTGTGTTAGTGGAAATCAATATTTATTTTGATAATAATTGATTTCTGGAGGTTATATTGACCAATCGGATAATTAATCGGATAAATAAGCAATTAATTGCTATTAGTTCACATGCATATAACTATTTGCTCACATGAATAGAACTATTGATTCACATGCATTACTATTAGGGGAGGTGGTGCAAGATTGATAATACTTGCAGTACTAAATTAAAAATGAAGGAAAAGATGAATGTATTATACTGTAATATTTTGAGCCCCAAAACGTGCAATTATCAAAACTATATTTTTCCTATAAATAAAAGCTCATTCTTCTTTCATTCTCACCAATGCACTAAGACTCACAAGAGCAATTATAGAGAGAGAAGCTATAGAGAGAAAGAAGAGTAGTTTGCTACTTTACTATTCCAGTATCAAGGCTTCTTCTAAGGTAAAGGATATTATTTTTGTTCAGTATTCATAAGGAATAATATTTTCTTCCATACTCTGTAGTATGTGAGTAATATTATTTCGTCTCATATTCCTGATTATACCCTCCTTTTGTTAAAGTATTGCTTCTATACTCCATGAAATTAGTAAAATATACTTGAAATTTGCGCTTCATCTAGTATCGTTTCACAAGGATATTTTCTACACATTCTTGTTAAATTTTAAGCTTTTTATGCCAGAGTACTGTCCATGAGTACTATTTATTTATACGGTATTATTCACAAAGTACTATTCATGGGGTACTATTCACAAAATACTATTTATGAGTACTATTCACAAAGTACTATTCACGAGTATTATTCACAAAATACTATTTACGGGATACTATTCCCAAAATACTATTTATGAGGTACTATTCACTCGGGTACTATTCAACCGGAGTACTATTCATGATAAAAATTGATTTCTTTTCGGTCCAAATCATTTTTGATACAATATTATTCTTGAATTTTACTCCACAAAGCAGTATCATGTTGACAATTTAAACATTATTAAATTCTGGATAAATAAAATTATAAATCTTTAAAATTTATCATTTGCTTTCATTTAATTGAATTCTTATATCATTTTTATCATCCTCATGCTTACATTGTGATGAAAGTCATCTTTGGCTGTAGTGCATTGATGGACTGTTGATTGGTATGATTATGACCAGGGATCATTCGGTATAATCATGACCCGTAATGTTACAAATGATGTGGTAAAAGTTCTCATTGGCCCGTAGTGCATTGATGGACAGTTGCTAGTATGATCATGACCATTGGTGAAAACACGAATATCCTTGGCCCATAGTGCATGGATAATTCGTGGTTGTGATACTATTTATTAAGCTGAGTCTCAGCGATAAAATTGTTGATAAACTTTTTAAATCATAGAAGATAGTAGATATCATGCTCTACTTGACTCTTCTAATGGATTATTTGTTCCGCTGCAGTTAAACTTGTTATTTATTAGTTTAACACTGTTGAAGGCTAACGATAATTTATTCTGTATTATCTTAGTCATAATATTTTTTACTGAGCTAGTTGAGCTCACCATTTTGTTTTCATTATTCTCTTCAAAAAATGAGAACGTAGCCAGGACTAGTCGAAAAATGGAGTGACGGTCCGAGATTGTGGCTATCGTAGTCCTCACTATTTTATAAAATAATGTGATAATAATTATAATGGGGACTCCATTTGAGTTTGAATACTGTCTACTAGACAATATTCGTGTAAAAACTCTCAGCTCATGTTGTATAATTAAGTTTGTATTTGTATTTTGGACCATGTATTTTGCGACTCGGAATGAGTGATGTATACCTATTTTGGAGGCGTCACAACTATTCACGAAGTACTACTCATGGGATACTATTCACTCAGGTACTATTCACCCGGGGTACTATTCATGACAAAAAATAATTACTTTTCTGTCCAAATTATTTTTGATACATGAATATTATTCTTGAATTTTACTACACATAGCAGTTATCATGTTGACAATTTGGACATTTTTAAACACTGGATAAATTAAAAATCTTTAATATTTATCTTTGATTTCGTTGGTTTGATGCTTAATATTTACTCCCATGCATATTTATCTTTGATTTCATTGTCTTCATCTTCATGCTTATATTGTGATGAAAGTCATCTTTGGCCCGTAGTGCATAGATGGACTATTTATTGGTATGATTATGACTATGTATCGGTATAATCATGACCTGTAATGTTACAAATGATGTGGTAAAAGTCATCATTGACCAGTTGATAAGTGCATATTAATCATTTATTTTGATTCCATTATATTTAGTTTTATTGCATGTTTCACGTGTATATAAGCTTATTAAGGTGTTTAATGATTTCAGGAAGAATTGGAGCTGAAATGAGGAAAAAGAGAAAATTGTAAGGTTTTTAGCATTATGTTGGATGCATGGTCTTAGCTTGGGACTTGGATTTTATTTTAGAGATCTTCTTTAGCTTTCTGGAACATTTTGAACCGTCCCAATCGGAGTTCATATGAAAAGGCTATGATCTTTTTACTAAACGGACGTTGAACCTCAAAGTTTAAAAGTTACAATTTACACATCAGTCACTTGGAGCCTGATTTCGACCTTAATTTAGCCAGAATCTGTCAATTCTCAAAGCATGAAAGTTGTAGATCTCGTCGATATCTTCGTTTTGATAGGTAGCAGGCCCCGTAACTCCTCCAGGATCAAAGTTTATGATTGTTTTACCGAAGGACGTCGCATCATTAAATATAAATTTGCCCTAGCGAATTTGAGCGGGAAAATTGGGAAATCTTGAATTTTTGGAAAGTTTCTAAATGCAGATTTTGGCATACTTCTACATGGAATTGGATTGATATTTCTATTAGCTTTAGGATTTCCTTTAGACTAATATTTATTTCCAAATTAGATTCTATTTCTTTATGGAAACTAATTATGATTTGTAATTCCTTTTAGGATTTGGATTTCTACTTCCTATAGGAATTAGGACTTTGTCTAGCACTATAAATAGAGGATACTACTCAGGGTTTTAATCATTCAATCATCTACTACATTCTCTCATCTACAACATTGGAGGATTGAAGACATGAGCTAAGTTCTTTTTATTCAGTTCTAAGGGATGTTGAACCTTATTTATAATTAATGGTTAATTGAGTATTCATTATTTATTCCTTCTCACGTGAAATTCATTCTTGATAATCTGATTTAATTTCTGAATGCTATTTGGCTTAACTGATTTGATTTCTGCAGGATTGAGTTGGTTAACAAATATCATATGCTAGATCAAGGAAAAATATTACGTGTAATTGATATTGTTTCTAATCACAAGTAGTAATTAGTAATACCTGATTGTGGATAAACTTTTGAGTATTGCTATGATTATCAGAAGACAAGTAAAACAATCCGACCTTATGTGTTTGTTGCTCGGAATAGTCTAATTCCCTAGTTCTTAATGCTGCTATTATATTAAATCTAGAGAGCTTATTCTAAGTTATATAATTGTTAGAATCTTGTGAAGAGCTTGTTTCATTGAGTGACAATCTAAGGGGAGTTTCGGGTAGCAGAGCTTGTTGTTACCTAAGGCTATTAGTTTCATTGAAGGGTAAATAATGTTACACTTGATTAATCTATTGTTAGAAAAAGGTGATACTGAACTGAAGAACTGAAGCTTTTTATTCATTGTTTATTTTTATTAGTTTATTCTTGTTAATTTAATTAATTAATTCAAAATCCCCTTTTCATTAGAAATCATAGGATAAATATAAAACAAATCACTCTCTGTGGGATCGATCCTTGCTTACTACTGTGCTAATTGTTTAAATTTGTAAAGTGAAAGTGAAGTTAATTTAGGAGTGTAAACGACAGTTCCCAAATTTTGGCGCCGCTGTCGGGGAGTGTTATTTGTTTTGTTTATTCTTTGTTTTCGTTTATTTTTATTATTTATTATTTTATTTTTGTTTTTATTTTATATCTTAATCCTCTCACTCTATTAACTTAAGAGATAGAGAAAACTACAGATATAGAAGAAACTCTTGTTCCATCACTTGAAGAGAAAAAGATGGTGGTGCCAAACAAAAATAGGACTTTAAAAGAACTGGATACTCTCGATCTTGATCAATCATCATTTTGTATTGAGTATTCTACTTTAGATGTTGCTTTTGAACTTAGCTCTAGACTAATTCATCTTTTGCCTACTTTTCGTGGTCTTATAGGTGAAAATTCATATAAGCATCTAAAGGAGTTCCATGTGGTGTATTCCACGATGAAAGCACAAGGAGTGGCAGAGGAGCAGATCAAGCTTAGACTTTTTCCATTCTCATTAGCAAATTTGGCTAAAGACTGGTTATACTATCTACCTTCTGGATCAATACGATCATGGACTGATATGCAAAGGTTATTCTTGGAGAGGTATTTTCCTGCATCAAGAGTTACCGATATAAGAAAGGAGATATGTGGAATCAGGCAGTTCAATGGAGAGAATCTCTATGAGTATTGGGAAAGGTTCAAGAAGTTGTGTTCCAGCTGTCCACCTCATGGAATTGATGAACATTACTTGATCCAGTACTTCTATGACGGGTTGCTATCAATGGAAAGAAGCATGATTGATGCAGCAAGTGGAGGAGCACTGGTAGACAAGACTCCAGAAGCGGCAAGGAACTTAATTGCAAACATGGCAGCTAACTCACAGCAGTATGGAACTAAGATGGATCACACACTACAAAGGGTAAATGGGGTAAACACGAGAGACTTAGAGCAATAGATTTCTGATTTAACTGCTTTGGTTCGACAAATAGCTGCAAGGAATACACAAGTTATTCAGCAAGCTCAACCTCAGTACCACACAAAAAACCAAGAAGTACCTGTCAATTCTAGGACATTTATGGAGGATATGTTCAAGGCATTCATGAACCAAACACAACAGTTCATGTGTCAGACACAACAATTCCAGCAGGAGACAAGAACTTCTGTTCAAGATCTGAGGGACCAAGTTGGTCAACTTGCAACCACAGTAGGAAGGTCACTTTTTCACACTATTGAAAATGTAAGTTCTATAACATTGAGATGTGGTGCAGAGGATCAACAGCAAGAAAAGTCAATACAAAGTAAGTCCGACAATAGTGAAATAGGCAGCAGTGATGTACTCAGGTACAAATTTCCACCTCTTTCTACTTATGAACCGAAACTACATTTTCCCCAAGTTCTAACAAGGAATTGGAAAGTTGGAAAGAATTCAACGTGGTATAGAGAGTCTAATGAAAAATTCCTAGAAGAAATGGCGAATAAGGAACAAGAACTTAAAGATGATGAGGTGTTCACTAGTGGAAACCATTTGGAAGTGCTCGAGACTACTGTTAAATTTGAAGAAGAAATCAGGTATTCAAAGTCTGAAAAAGATGAACAAGAGGTAGATATGGAAGAATTAATAATTCTTGCAGATTTCTATAAGGATGACATAGATGATTATACTTTCCTTGTACCAGCAACAACACGGAATGATAAACACCATGGGTCCTTACACATGGAATTGGACGACGCATGTAAGACCCCGAATTTTATGAAATAAAAGTATTCAATTTTTCTTATAATTACAATTCAGTAAATGGTTAAATTGATAGAAGGTTAAAGTTAAGGGTGACATATGAATTTTTTTTTTTTTTTCAAAATAAGCAAATGGTTATAAAATACTCATTGTTGTCGGGGAATATTCGTTTGGTCGTGGAATATTCTTTCTGTCGGGGAATATTTGTACGACGGCGCAGTCTTTTGTGGGCCCCGTAACAAAATAACTGTCGGATGAAGAAAACGACAAATTAAAGTTTTTTAAAAATAACGGCGTAGTTGTTACTGTTAACACTGTTGGAATACCCGGTGGGTAAAGTAAAGTAATACGCGTTATTGAACAGTAGCACACGGTATTGCACCAATTATTGACTCTTACGTAAGAAGGCACTACTCAATAATGGTTACAGTAGTTATTATTCAGTATTTTATTTTATTGGTTCAATAATTGTTGCGTTGATATTTTATATTGCTTTTGTTTCAATAATTGTCATTACACAGTATTTTTCATTATCGAAGCAATAATTTATATTATCTGAATAATATTATTAGATAACATTATTAGCAATGTCTAGAAAGTTCTGTCTAAGGAGAGGTTTGGTCATCTAATTGCGCGCCAGTAAGAAGAAATTCTTATTGGAAAGCCCCCTCTTTCCTGGGAACTGCCTGGTTGTTAATATTGTGATTCTGTAATATTATTTGTGAATAATTAATTATTGATTTATATGATGAGGAAAATATTGATTTTATGTGGATATAGATGGAGAAAATTTTTAATGTGACAATTGTTGAAAATTAATATTTTATCTTTTTATGATAAAATAATTCATTTAAATATATTATTATAATAATGATGATATTTTTACGATGAATGTGGGATATATGAGTATATGTGGAAGAGAAGTATTTTTGTTGCAATAAATAATAAAAATAGATTTTGTGTGTCGGTAGACCTATTTCTTGACTGAAAATTTGATTATAGCCTGTAAAATTGCCTGTTTGTGGATTTTGGTCAATTTTTGTTTGGAATTTGGAAAAACTTCCTTCTGCAAAGTTGTAGATAATGGAATTTCCTATAAAAAAGTCGTGAGATTCGAATTTTCTGGCAAAAGGACTATTTATTGTGAATTATTGAAGTTCTGAAGCTCCAAAATAATTGATTTTTGGAAGTTTAAAATAATTTAAATTAGAAAAATGTTTTTATTACTTTTCTAGAAGGTTTGCATGTGTGGTTGATGGCTGAAATCAGTTGGTATGCATGGGAAATAATAATAATAATATTAAATTAAATTTTCTGCTTTGGTGTTCTAAGCAATTTCCTATAAATAGGTGCTTAGGTTAGAATTGAAAATCACACCAGAAACTGAAGTTTTCTCTCTCTATATTATCGAGCGTATTCTTGTGAGTATTTTGAGTATACTTTGAGTATTGCTATACGGTGCAAGTTCGTTCAGCGTTATTCCAGTCAGAAGTACTGCTCTTTTGAGGTAAGAGATAATAAGGGATTTTAAGGGTTAATATTTCGAAATTCTTCTGAACCTTCAAAAATTCTGGAAAAATTTGAAATGATATTTTGATGAGTTTTGTAGATTGTGTCCAAAAATGGTGATTGTTGGATGTATAGATTAAGAGTTATGGATTTTATGAGAAAAGACTATTTTTAAAAGTAATCGCTTATAACTCCTTGTGGTTAACTCCAAAATTGATGAAATTTTTATTAGGAGTACATCTATATGATATCAGTATACCCTGTGAATTTCGGAATTTTTGGATAAAAGTACAATTTATGATAAATGTTTAAATATTCGGTGGTTTTGGCCATGTGAAAAATAGTAAATGACTTTTAAAAATTCTGAGAAAAATATATGTTCAATATAGGACTATATTCTACTAAATCCCAGAAAATAAATATTTTTGGAACTGATTTAGTATTTTTCATGAAAATATTCTAGTTATGAGTAAATGAATTAAATATGTTATGTGAAGTAAGAAAATTGGAAAATATAATTTTATGACTTGAGAATCATATATGAGGTATATGCAGATTTTTGATGAGGGTTTTGGTTATTGGTGATGAAATCTTATGAGTTTGGCATTTTAGAATGATTAAATGCATTATTTAGTAAAGTGTAAACAATTAAAATAAATTGTTTATAAGCTTAAATAAATATTATTCTTTCAATATCATTATACCGAAATATTGGTATAGATTTTATTGTGGAATTTCTACCTTTTTGAGTCGGGTTTACTATTCATGAGTTACTATTCACGAGTTACTATTCATGAGTTACTATTCACGAGTTACTATTCACGAGTTACTATTCATGACAAAATTGATTTCTTTTTCTAACCAAATTATAGTTGATTTATGAATATTACTCTGGAGATTAAAACTATATATTGATTATATTGATTTTATTATCATATATAACATTTTTATAACCCTGATGTTGAAATTCTCTTTCACTGGAGTGTAAAGATGGGTAGATTATTGGTATGATCATGACTAGGGTTCTCTTTTGCCAGTAGTGAAAAGTTGAATTGTGACTGGTATGATCATGACCATTGAATTTATAATTGAATATCTTTAGCTTAAGTGCGAAGGTGAATTGATCAACATATATGGTTATAATTATGGCTTATATAAATTCTGAAATGATTATGTATTTCTTTGAGATATGAATATCTTTGGCCTGTAGTGCAAAGATGAATTGTTGATGAATATCTTTGGCCTGTAGTGCAAAGATGACTTGTTGATGAATATCTTTGGCCTGTAGTGCAAAGATGACTTATTGATGTATATCTTTGGCCGTAGTACAAAGATGAATTTATTAGTATGATTATGAACAGGAACTGTGATTTGGTATAACCATGATCTTTGATGTTTCAGGTAAAGACAGGTGATGAAAATTATCTTTGTCCTGAATGAGAAAAGGAATTTAGAACAACAATTACGATTATGAGTTATACATGTGATTGTGGACAGGAATTATTGATTAATGTTACAGGGATAAAATATTGTTGGTGGACTTTTAACATGGAGAAGATAATAGACTTTATAGTCTATTTGACTCTTCTAATGGATTGCTCGTTCCGCTGCAACTATGGTTGAAATTTTTATCATCTACCATATGTTCTAAATCTCTGATTTATTATTGATGAAGGCTATTGATAATTTAATTATCTTTAGTTATGACATTCTTTACTGAGCTAGTTGTGCTTACCCTTTTGCTTCACAATTCCTTTCAGGTAATACGAGTGTAGCTGGGTCGAGCGGGGGATAACAGGGGAATAGAACGGTGGTCATCATTTAGTAGTTATATTTGGCGAATCAACTAGGGTGAAGCGAACCCAACGTTGGAAGGGTGTTTTGCCACTGTCATACAAGATGTCTAATGACATACTACCTCGTGTCATCATAAGACATGGATGTGCTCATCCACTTGCTGAGTATATCTACCAGCACTATCTATATGATCTTGGAGTCTATTTGAAATATAACTCTCAATTAGAGACTGTGGAGATAATGATATGTCAGGAGAAGACTTGTCATTGGGAAGAATATGATAGTAATCTTCTTGTTTTTCTTTGGGGTCTATTGGGTCAACCAAGGATAATTCTGTGGCCATATGATATCTATAATAACCTAGTCGCATGGCCTCCTATGTACGAAGGTTTCCTTGAGCACTTCCCAAAGATTCTAATTTCTAAAACAGTTTTCGACTATACCTTTATATAAGGTGTCAGTATGAGGTACTGTCCACGGTTGGGAGATGAGTCACAGTTGATATATATTTGTATACAAACTCACAGCATATGTGTTGTTGTATTTTGCACGACAATTGTTGTAATAAAGTTGTAGTTGTTTTCTGTACCATGTATTTGGCGACTCAGAATGGGTTGGATGGAATGGACCTATTTTGGGGTCGTTACATTTGGTATCAGAGCTTAGGGATATGATCTCTGGCGGAGATCGGGGAATAGAACTAGGAGGGGAGAGATGAGTAAATCCTTCGCTAGTATGTCCTACCTAAGCTTAATTATTGGTCGGTCATAATATACGGATATTATGTGATATGTTAATTTGCTTAATTAACCCTTGTTTTATGGCAATATTTGAGAATGGCAGCTGAGAATGCTAACAATGGAGTGAATGAGACTGTTGGGATACCTCTAATCACTAATGTGATGACAGACGAAGAAGGAATTAGAGATATCCATGTGGTAAGTGAAGAATTGATAGTTGCACCCGAGATAGTCGCAGAGGTAACAGCTGAGAGTGAAGAAGAAGAGGAAGAAGAGGTACCTGAGGAGAGTTTATTAGAGGTATTTTATGATCGAAATGTAGAATTGCAAAATCGTATTCATGAGTTAGAAGAGCAGGCTGAAGAATTGCAGGCAGTTGTGGAGCAAAAGAATGCAACAATTCAAGCTTGTGTTACCCGATATGTGATGCTTGAACAGAAGTATTCTTTGGCAGAGTGTAAGATGATAAAGATGAAATCTGAGCTGAAAGAAGGAAAAACTGAACGAGTAAGAATGAGTGATGCATGGGTAAAAGCCACACGACACGTGGATATTGTGGAAAGAGATGTCCGATCTAAGAAGGCTAAAATAGATGATATGAATTTCTCTTTTTGGAAAGCAATTGGGAGAACTCAACATCGAGTTTTGAATTATCCTGTACAGAACGGTCAACCTGAATTTGATATGGATCGAAGATTGATGATTCAGATCATGAATCAGGAGTACGAAGAGGCAGTTGAGGGAGGAATATGTCCTATAGAAAAGTATATTCCGCCGGTAGTGATGACGTCAAATGCTGTCCCAGACAAGTCAAAACCGAGTAGTTCGAGAGATAACGGTTGTCATGACTTCCCAACAAATGAGGAATGCAAATGAAGTTATCACGGGAGATGAGTAATGGAGAAATCATAATGACTCGGGAGATAGAATCTGAAATGAAAGCAAGGTATTCTCAACTTTTCGAAATACCAGGTACGTAAATTTCGGGGACGAAATTTCATAAGGAGGGGAGATTGTAAGACCCCGAATTTTATGAAATAAAAGTATTCAATTTTTCTTATAATTACAATTCAGTAAATGGTTAAATTGATAGAAGGTTAAAGTTAAGGGTGACATATGAATTTTTTTTTTTTTTTTTTCAAAATAAGCAAGTGGTTATAAAATACTCATTGTTGTCGGGGAATATTCGTTTGGTCGTGGAATATTCTTTCTGTCGGGGAATATTTGTACGACGGCGCAGTCTTTTGTGGGCCCCGTAACAAAATAACTGTCGGATGAAGAAAACGACAAATTAAAGTTTTTTAAAAATAACGGCGTAGTTGTTACTGTTAACACTGTTGGAATACCCGGTGGGTAAAGTAAAGTAATACGCGTTATTGAACAGTAGCACACGGTATTGCACCAATTATTGACTCTTACGTAAGAAGGCACTACTCAATAATGGTTACAGTAGTTATTATTCATTATTTTATTTTATTGGTTCAATAATTGTTGCGTTGATATTTTATATTGCTTTTGTTTCAATAATTGTCATTACACAGTATTTTTCATTATCGAAGCAATAATTTATATTATCTGAATAATATTATTAGATAACATTATTAGCAATGTCTAGAAAGTTCTGTCTAAGGAGAGGTTTGGTCATCTAATTGCGCGCCAGTAAGAAGAAATTCTTATTGGAAAGCCCCCTCTTTCCTGGGAACTGCCTGGTTGTTAATATTGTGATTCTGTAATACTATTTGTGAATAATTAATTATTGATTTATATGATGAGGAAAATATTGATTTTATGTGGATATAGATGGAGAAAATTTTTAATGTGACAATTGTTGAAAATTAATATTTTATCTTTTTATGATAAAATAATTCATTTAAATATATTATTATAATAATGATGATATTTTTATGATGAATGTGGGATATATGAGTATATGTGGAAGAGAAGTATTTTTGTTGCAATAAATAATAAAAATAGATTTTGTGTGTCGGTAGACCTATTTCTTGACTGAAAATTTGATTATAGCCTGTAAAATTGCCTGTTTGTGGATTTTGGTCAATTTTTGTTTGGAATTTGGAAAAACTTCCTTCTGCAAAGTTGTAGATAATGGAATTTCCTATAAAAAGTCGCGAGATTCGAATTTTCTGGCAAAAGGGCTATTTATTGTGAATTATTGAAGTTCTGAAGCTCCAAAATAATTGATTTTTGGAAGTTTAAAATAATTTAAATTAGAAAAACGTTTTTATTACTTTTCTAGAAGGTTTGCATGTGTGGTTGATGGCTGAAATCAGTTGGTATGCATGGGAAATAATAATAATAATATTAAATTAAATTTTCTGCTTTGGTGTTCTAAGCAATTTCCTATAAATAGGTGCTTAGGTTAGAATTGAAAATCACACCAGAAACTGAAGTTTTCTCTCTCTATATTATCGAGCGTATTCTTGTGAGTATTTTGAGTATACTTTGAGTATTGCTATACGGTGCAAGTTCGTTCAGCGTTATTCCAGTCAGAAGTACTGCTCTTTTGAGGTAAGGGATAATAAGGGATTTTAAGGGTTAATATTTCGAAATTCTTCTGAACCTTCAAAAATTCTGGAAAAATTTGAAATGATATTTTGATGAGTTTTGTAGATTGTGTCCAAAAATGGTGATTGTTGGATGTATAGATTAAGAGTTATGGATTTTATGAGAAAAGACTATTTTTAAAAGTAATCGCTTATAACTCCTTGTGGTTAACTCCAAAATTGATGAAATTTTTATTAGGAGTACATCTATATGATATCAGTATACCCTGTGAATTTCGGAATTTTTGGATAAAAGTACAATTTATGATAAATGTTTAAATATTCGGTGGTTTTGGCCATGTGAAAAATAGTAAATGACTTTTAAAAATTCTGAGAAAAATATATGTTCAATATAGGACTATATTCTACTAAATCCCAGAAAATAAATATTTTTGGAACTGATTTAGTATTTTTCATGAAAATATTCTAGTTATGAGTAAATGAATTAAATATGTTATGTGAAGTAAGAAAATTGGAAAATATAATTTTATGACTTGAGAATCATATATGAGGTATATGCAGATTTTTGATGAGGGTTTTGGTTATTGGTGATGAAATCTTATGAGTTTGGCATTTTAGAATGATTAAATGCATTATTTAGTAAAGTGTAAACAATTAAAATAAATTGTTTATAAGCTTAAATAAATATTATTCTTTCAATATCATTATACCGAAATATTGGTATAGATTTTATTGTGGAATTTCTACCTTTTTGAGTCGGGTTTACTATTCATGAGTTACTATTCACGAGTTACTATTCATGAGTTACTATTCACGAGTTACTATTCACGAGTTACTATTCATGACAAAATTGATTTCTTTTTCTAACCAAATTATAGTTGATTTATGAATATTACTCTGGAGATTAAAACTATATATTGATTATATTGATTTTATTATCATATATAACATTTTTATAACCCTGATGTTGAAATTCTCTTTCACTGGAGTGTAAAGATGGGTAGATTATTGGTATGATCATGACTAGGGTTCTCTTTTGCCAGTAGTGAAAAGTTGAATTGTGACTGGTATGATCATGACCATTGAATTTATAATTGAATATCTTTAGCTTAAGTGCGAAGGTGAATTGATCAACATATATGGTTATAATTATGGCTTATATAAATTCTGAAATGATTATGTATTTCTTTGAGATATGAATATCTTTGGCCTGTAGTGCAAAGATGAATTGTTGATGAATATCTTTGGCCTGTAGTGCAAAGATGACTTGTTGATGAATATCTTTGGCCTGTAGTGCAAAGATGACTTATTGATGTATATCTTTGGCCGTAGTACAAAGATGAATTTATTAGTATGATTATGAACAGGAACTGTGATTTGGTATAACCATGATCTTTGATGTTTCAGGTAAAGACAGGTGATGAAAATTATCTTTGTCCTGAATGAGAAAAGGAATTTAGAACAACAATTACGATTATGAGTTATACATGTGATTGTGGACAGGAATTATTGATTAATGTTACAGGGATAAAATATTGTTGGTGGACTTTTAACATGGAGAAGATAATAGACTTTATAGTCTATTTGACTCTTCTAATGGATTGCTCGTTCCGCTGCAACTATGGTTGAAATTTTTATCATCTACCATATGTTCTAAATCTCTGATTTATTATTGATGAAGGCTATTGATAATTTAATTATCTTTAGTTATGACATTCTTTACTGAGCTAGTTGTGCTTACCCTTTTGCTTCACAATTCCTTTCAGGTAATACGAGTGTAGCTGGGTCGAGCGGGGGATAACAGGGGAATAGAACGGTGGTCATCATTTAGTAGTTATATTTGGCGAATCAACTAGGGTGAAGCGAACCCAACGTTGGAAGGGTGTTTTGCCACTGTCATACAAGATGTCTAATGACATACTACCTCGTGTCATCATAAGACATGGATGTGCTCATCCACTTGCTGAGTATATCTACCAGCACTATCTATATGATCTTGGAGTCTATTTGAAATATAACTCTCAATTAGAGACTGTGGAGATAATGATATGTCAGGAGAAGACTTGCCATTGGGAAGAATATGATAGTAATCTTCTTGTTTTTCTTTGGGGTCTATTGGGTCAACCAAGGATAATTCTGTGGCCATATGATATCTATAATAACCTAGTCGCATGGCCTCCTATGTACGAAGGTTTCCTTGAGCACTTCCCAAAGATTCTAATTTCTAAAACAGTTTTCGACTATACCTTTATATAAGGTGTCAGTATGAGGTACTGTCCACGGTTGGGAGATGAGTCACAGTTGATATATATTTGTATACAAACTCACAGCATATGTGTTGTTGTATTTTGCACGACAATTGTTGTAATAAAGTTGTAGTTGTTTTCTGTACCATGTATTTGGCGACTCAGAATGGGTTGGATGGAATGGACCTATTTTCGGGTCGTTACAACGCACATGTCCAGTTCGGCATATATGAAGTTAAGAGGTATCTTGGTAATGTTAACTCTATTTTTGCTATTGATGTTGTTGAGTCTATAGTGAAAGAATCTCTTGAGCAAATATACGAGAAGGATTTGAGGGCTGGAATGGAGCAAAATCAGGATCTGAAGGATGCTCCTAATGAAGAATTAAAATTGTTACCAGTCCATTTGAAGTACACAAGTCCAATTACATAGGATGGGAAGGATGATGTCAAGCCAATGACAATAAATAAGAGCAGCTGCTTGGGAGGCAACCCAAAATCTCAGATTTGATATTTCTATCCCCTCACTTTTTAGTTTTTTTTATTGCATGTTAGCTAGTAGTATTTTTTTCTTTGCATGATTTTCTTACATTGGGGACAATGTAAGGTTTGAGTGTCGGGGGAAGATTTAGGTTTTTATTTTATATAGGAATATTGATTCGATTTTGATGGGGAATTTAAAAAATTAATGCTTTTGAAAATTTTTGAAAATTTTGATTTCATGATTCTATCTGGCTATGTGTTAAAAAGATTAAAGTCAAAGATTGAAAATTAATGCTAAATTTCAAAATCTATTTAATGCTTTATTGGTTAATAAATGATGAAGACTAAGCCATGATACATAGTAACTGATTTAAATTAAATTTGTGATACATGGGTACTTGAATATGAAAAACATGTTTATTTGGCTAAGCTACTTGTGGAGTTGTCTATGTGCACTGATTTCATGATTTAGAACTGTTTAACTTGCTTATGTTGTTGCAGAACCACGCGAAAAAAATGATGAATGAAAAAAAAAGAAAAAAAATTAAAAATCTGCTTCAATGTCCATTGTGCGAAATAACTGGGTATCTAAGCCTCGGGAAGCATCGGTATTCACGCTGAAAATTGTGATGGATAAAAGTAGCTTGATTAGTCGACTTTTGTGGCCTTTGTTACTTGAATAAGTAAGCCTTAGGGGTGTCTCTACACCTAGCGCCCTAAGATCATCTAGTTTGGGAGTCGTTAGTGGAAAGTTCGCTAATGGGTAACTCTGAAAAACCTAAGAAAAGGAGACATTGCACATGTCAAGAAAAGAAAAAAAATAATATACGAAAAAAAGAAGCATAAAAATACATTCATCTGTGCTAAAAAGAAGGTTCTATGAAAAAACTTAAAAAGCAAGAAAAAAATTGTCTTGGTTGTGAGTCAGTGTGCACGATTTTTGCTCCATGGTAACTAAGTTAAGTAAGTATGATGATTTTAGAAAAGTTACTTATGTGGTTATAGTTTGATTTAATGAAATTCATTGGTGAAATGGTAAGGTTGGTAATTGTGAGTTAATTGATAAGGCGTTGATTAGATTTTTGCAAATTTAGTGTTGATAATCATGATTTGTATCTTGAAATCTTTTGACACGATGGTTGAATAGAATTTTTTTGGAAATCAAACTTTTGGTTTACACGAGGACGTGTAAAGGCTAAGTGTGGGGGAATTTGATAAGTGCATATTATTCATTTATTTTGATTCCATTATATTTAGTTTTATTGCATGTTTCACGTGTATATAAGCTTATTAAGGTGTTTAATGATTTCAGGAAGAATTGGAGATAAAATGAGAAAAAAAAAAGAAAATTGCAAGGTTTTTAGCATTATGTTGGATGCATGGTCTTTGCTTGGGACTTAGATTTTATTGTAGAGCTCTTCTTTAGCTTTCTGAAACATTTTGAACCGTCCCAATCGGAGTTCATATGAAAAAGCTATGATCTTTTTACTAAACGGACGTTGAACCTCAAAGTTTGGAAGTTGCAATTTACACATCAGTCACTTGGAGGCTAATTTCGACCTTGATGCAGCCCGAATTTGTCAATTCTCAAAGCATGAAAGTTGTAGATCTCGTCGATATCTTCGTTTTGATAGGTAGCAGGCCCCGTAACTCTTCCAGGATCAAAAGTTATGATTATTTTACCAAAGGACATCGCAACATGAAATATAAATTCGCCCCAGCGAATTTGAGCGGGAAAATTGGAAAATCTTGAATTTTTGGAAAGTTTCTAAATGCAGATTTTGGCATACTTCTACATGGAATTGGATTGGTATTTCTATTAGCTTTAGAATTTCTTTTAGACTAAGATTTATTTCCAAATTAGATTTTATTTCTTTATGGAAACTAATTATGATTTGTAATTCCTTTTAGGATTTGGATTTCTACTTCCTATAGGATTTAGGACTTTGTCTAGCACTATAAATAGAGGATGCTAGTTAGGGTTTTAATCATTCAACCATCTACTACATTCTCTCATCTACAACATTGGAGGATTGAATACATGAGCTAAGTTTTTTTTATTCAGTTCTAAGGGATGTTGAACCTTATTTATAATTAATGGTTAATTGAGTATTCATTATTTATTCCTTCTCACATGAAATTCATTCTTAATAATCTGATTTAATTTCTGAATGCTATTTGGCTTAACTGATTTGATTTCTGCAGGATTGAGTTGGTTAACAAATATCATATGCTAGATCAAGGAAAAATATTACGTGTAATTGATATGGTTTCTAATCACAAGTAGTAATTAGTAATACCTGATTGTGGACGAACTTTTGAGTATTGTTATGATTATCAGAAGACAAGTTAAACAATCTGAGCTTATGTGTTTGTTGCTTGGAATAGTTTAATTCCCTAGTTCTTAATGCTGCTATTATATTAAATCTAGAGAGCTTATTCTAGGTTATATAATTGTTATAATCTTGTGAATAGCTTGTTTCATTGAGTGACAATCTAAGGGGAGTTTCGGATAGCAGAACTTGTTGTTACCTAGGGCTATTAGTTTCATTGAAGGGTAAATAATGTTAAACTTGATTAATCTATTGTTATAAAAAGGTGATACTGAACTGAAGAACTGAAGCTTTTTATTCATTGTTTATTCTTATTAGTTTATTCTTGTTAATTTAATTAATTAATTCAAAATTCCCTTTTCATTAGAAATCATAGGATAAATATAAAACAAATCACTCTCTGTGGAATCGATCCTTGCTTACTACTGTGCTAATTGTTTAAATTTGTAAAGTGAAAGTGAGGTTAATTTAGGAGTGTAAACGACAGTTTCCACCCGTAGTGCATTGATGAACAGTTGTTGGCATGATCATACCACTGGTGATACTAACGAATATCATTGGCCCGTAGTGCATGGATAATTCGTGGATGTGATAATAATGAATATCATTGGCCCGTAGTGCATGGATAATTCCTGAATGTGATACTAACGAATATCATTGGCCCGTAGTGCATGAATAATTCATGAATGTGATACTAACGAATATCTTTGGCCCGTAGTGCATGGATAATTCGATGATGTGGATTATTTATTGAGCTGTGTTACAACGATAAAATATTGATGATAAACTTTTAAATCATAGACGATAATAGATATCATGTTCTACTTGACTCTTCTAATAGATTGTTTGTCCCGCTGCAGTTTTGTCGTATTATATAAATGAAGTTTGTATTTAAATTCTGTACCATATATTTGACGACTCAGAATGAATTGTGTATACCTATTTTAAGGGCATCGCACCAATAGCTGGTTGGCCCACTCCAATTATTTGGCAAGCCGCTAATTATCCCATTCATACTGCAAATCATTGAATTTGGAAAATATTGAACTGAAATGATCTTTCCATAATCACAAACCACACCATACAAATCACAATTCGCAGGTTCCCCTAAATTTGATATCATAAAGTTTTCAAAAAGGGAAAAATAAAAATAAAATAACCATGTTTTATCAAGACCACAGACGAGTTTAATACTATCCAAGTAGATTAAACAATCTGTATTGTTGTACTATATCAGCAAGCAAAGCAACAAAAACTATTTGTATTCACCAGATTTAACTTCAAAACTCAACACTACAACACACACACACACATCGTACAATGCAAATTAGCAATTCAAATAAAAACTTGGCTGTGATAAGCAAGGATGAGTGGAAGGCATAAACAAAGCATAGAGTAGTTGGTACGGAATTCATCATTTTCCACTCACATTTTCTTTCATCAGGATACACGTAAAATGCTAAACATGTCTATTATTGGATATCAATGCATACCTATTAACTGCAATGCAGCTTCACACCATGTATTTACACCACACAAAATGAAGCGAGAGCACTTTTGAATGCCTGTCTAAGCACGGAGTTAGCCACACGGATGACACTCGTAGTCCTCCATTTCTTTGATAAAGCAGGATGATCCTTGGGGTAGCTGATTGGCGTGCAGGTGGGACAACGTAGGCATTCAATCTTTCAAGAAATTATTTGCATATAGCTCATGAATATATGCCACACAAGACCACTATAACGGAACCAAAATAGCCGTCTATGTTACACAACCATAGGATTTCATTAACCAATCAA
Organism: Panax japonicus; assembly: GCA_020205505.1. Lineage (NCBI taxonomy): Eukaryota > Viridiplantae > Streptophyta > Magnoliopsida > Apiales > Araliaceae > Panax > Panax japonicus. Next base: position 13,441,371 of record CM035109.1, read on the forward strand.
CCGACTTAATTTGAAGACACAATTTGATTACACACGTCAAGTACAATTGTGAACCTGATGTAAATAACATATGCAGAGCAATTCAACATAAATGCGCCAAACAGAACGTGGCACAAAAAAAGAGCTCGCACAAACAAACAATTAAGTTTGGCAGCCACCAAAAGACAATAATGTAATCACCCCAAAGATGCAATTCAGAATTCCAAGCAAATTAAATCAGTTTTGATAAAATACTTTATAAAAATGATTTGAAAAGAGAAATGATCAGGAACCTGGAGTCCACAAGGAATTTCAATTCCGCTTTCTTCCTCAAACATAGGCACAAAACTGTCCTTGAAATGAAATATTAAAACAAATGATAAATATTTAAACCTGTTTCGACAGGTATACGACTCCTTTCTGAGAAACTGGATACCCCAAGAAACCAAGATACATGATTTGGATGCAAAAAGATATCCAGCAGGGAACTGGCAATGGTCCCATAATCATTAACAAGATATAAAAACCAAATGGTAAAATGTGGAGGGTTCCTTTTCCTTGTGGCTTCGTCCTTAAGAAATGTGCAATTATTCTTGTTTACTTGTGGTTTCCAGTATGTAAAAAGCCCTCAAAATAAATTATAAAAATAAGTATTAAAGAACTCATGGCTAGCTTAAGAACATTTTAATCTTATAATTTATATCAATAAACTTCCCAAAAAAACTTCCAAGGAATCTCATAAACCAACCTAGTAACTGTGGTAATATCGCGGCGATCAAAAGACGCTGCTTTCTGATAACCAGTACCACAAGGCAAGCAAAAGCCAACCATCCAAATCCTACAACTAAAACTTGGAACCACAGAATACTAAGGATAATAAGACCGATGGTATTCGGGAGGAAAACCATATCCACCATAAGCAATTTGCCCGTCAACATAACCAGATGGCATGTGTGATCCTGAAGGGTAGATATTGGACCCAGTAGTGGATGCATTGCCATAGAAACTCATAGAGGTTCCTGATGACTCATGCAGGCCTGCAGACGCGTCCATATATGGGACAATGGCAGGATTAGGTCCTGACATCCCGTAGGGTCCAGCTGGCAAAGTAAGGAATATATCAGGATGATCCGGCAACAAACCTTCCGACTGTGGAAGAGGTGGTTGATATAATTGAAGAGCTGAACTGGAAGCAACACTTTTTGGGATTGATAAGCTGGCAGTATCAGTTGTTGGGATGGTAGCTAAATCAGCTTGTTCAGATGTTCGAGAACGCTTAACACTCTCCTTTTCTGGCTTTGAATGCTGCTCGGGCACGGAGGCAGGGGCTGCAGAAGCACGTTTCCTGTTTAATATTTCCTTCTCTAGTTTCTCAATGCGCTGCAAAAGGATGTCCTTAGGGTACTTGGACTCGAGCTTGTAATCCTCGATACATTTAATAACCGATTTCAAATCATTTATTTCTTTTGTTGTACCCTCTTTCTGCATTAAGAAAGTCAAAAAAACTCAGGCTGCCTTACTTAATTCAAAGTGCAAACAACATAAACAAAAACTGTAAAAACAGATGCAATTACCATCGCTTGACCATGTTGATTCCCACTTTCACGATTTCTCTGAACATGATTTTTAGATTCCGAAATATATGCCTTTATGAGGGGTACTGGCGGGAACTTTTCAGTCATCTCAAATTCAAAAATGAATTTGATAGCTATAATATGTTTGCCATTCCTAATGAGTTTTTGAATAAGATCTGTGACAAACAAAACAACATTGCGATATGCATTTAGAGGATTCCAAAACTAGATGTAAATAAAACCAAAAGGCATATGCAGTTGTCCCCTTCGATATAAATGGGACAGATCAAGGGAATATCCACAACCCATATAACATTGTTATCCTTGTGATGAGTTTCCTCTTGCAAGGACAAAAACTATAGGCGACTATGATGCACAGATACTTCTATGAACTTAACGTCTCCATTTCAGATATGTTTGAAGAATGACACTTCAAAACACTTGTATAATAGTAAAATTTATATATAAACATATATATATATATATATATAATCAAAACAATAATAAGGCAACGGACAACTATCAAAGTAGCAGGCATGATGCTAACAAGATCAAAATGGTCTAGGAAAGAGATAAAGGAAGGTGAAAGAACGAGAAAGGGGGAAGAATAAGATGCCCCGAATCTTATCCCGAAGACGAAAAATGACATAAAGCCTGAATCTCAATTTAATAAACTCTCTAAAAAGTAAGGGATACAAATTATTTATTTATAGGAATTATTTGGGTGGCAACGGCAGCAAGTCCGTTAGTTGACGACAACGGCATGATAAATGAAAGGATAGGTGTACTCAGGCGACCGCCTGTTGTAATGAATGAAAATGGTTGTGTGAAGGAGGTGCAGCCCACAGTAACTTTGTTTTTTTAAAGATTTGTTTCTCGCTGACTTTTCAATTGTTTTCTTTTCTCTATTGAAAGAATTATCAACGGATATGGAGTAAGACAAGATTTGAAGAAGAACAATTACTGAAAATATTTGGTAAAACAAGAGAAACTTAAGTCGGGTGAGGCTTTGCATATCACTACCCCAAGGGTTTCTCAACTGCATAAGAGAGAGGATTTGATTGCAAACAAAATATGTCTCAACAATATATGATGTATGAAAATTTAGGAGATGAATAATTCTAGAAAATAATTGAAAAATAAAAGGAAAATCTAACTTGGGTGAGGCTCTACACCTCACTACCCCAAGGATATTTTATTTGGGTGATGCTCTACACATAACTACTCCAATAGTTTCTCAAAAGAGAAAAATAGCTCATAATTTAATATCATCAATCAAAGAATCTATTCAATAACTTGTGGGGATTACACTAGGGGTTAGGGGTGAGCATGGTGCGGTTTGGTGCGGTTTGAAGTCCAAACCGCATCCGAAACCGCTTAGGTGCGGTTTGAAAAATTCAAAACCGCACCCGAAACCGCTTGTGATTGGTGCGGTGCGGTTTTAAAGTGTGCGGTGCGGTTTTAATTGGTGCGGTTTCGGTTCCAAAACCAATTGAAACAACAAAAAAGTTTAAGTCTTCAATAAAATTTAACATAAAACTTACATCGAGCAATTAACTTAGTGACAAAGTCGACAATGAGAATTATATCAAGCATGCTTTAAAACTAAAATATGCGCTATATAAAACAACGGAGACCGTATATTCGATAACAAGCAAGAATGTTTATCAGTTCTCCAAAAATTAAAAGTATATACTGAAGATAGAATAAATGCATCAAGTGCTCGAGCCCCTCAACTATAAGCCCCTCCAATAACGCATCAAATAAATTTAAAATTTCAAAACCCAATTGCTTAATTTTTGACTCTATAACCTCTAACATTTTCTTTCAATTGGTGAAAAAATGACAATGCAAGACTGGGGTTTTCTCTAAGCGTGTTCAAGTGAAAAGTAACTTTAAAATTTATTAGAGATAATACGTACATACACACATATGGTGCGGTTTCGGTTTTATGCGGTTTGGTTTTGGCTAGTAACCAAACCGGAACCATAAATTTGGTTATTCAACCCACCTAAAACCGCCACATACGCCGGAACCATTGGTGCGATTTTAATTGGTGCGGTTCGTGCGGTTTTTGGTGCGGTTTCGGTTCCAATTTGGTTACTTGCTCAGCCCTACTAGGGGTGCACAAACAAGATGCTTGGCCTGGCCCAATCTAGGTCAGCCAGGCTTTGACCGTTGACTAGGCCAGGGCAGGTCGGGCTTACTGGTTGAAATGGTGATCTGAGCGAGCCTGCGGCTAGGCCAAGGCCCAACCAACTTACACAATCATCACCACCATCTCCAGCCACAACCAATAAATATTTAGATAGAAAAACTTTCTTGATTCCTAAGCAGTTGGATAATATTAGGGTACGAAAAATTGTGTAAACACATTCAATTTGACATGAAAAAGACTCAATCAGTGCTAGAAATTAATTAATTCAAGAAATTAATCAGTACCAGAAATTAAGTGGGTAGATTTCAACTAAAAAAATAAATTACATAAATTAGATTTATCGTTTATTGCCAACGCCTTCATTGCCAACTCCTCCATCCTCACCAATGCTATATCGGATGGACAACGGAGGATTCAACGATGTCGGATGATTAGGGACTCCTACCACCATCTCTCTCCCCCAGATTGATACTAAGTATTTAGACTAGGGTTCGATTGGATGGGATTGGGTTGGAGGCAGCCTTCTTAATTCCTAGGGTTGCTAACTTTAGCTTAAATTTGTACATAAATTGGGTTGAGCTGATGGATAGCTTATTTTATTTGGACTGGGCTGACGGAGGGTGCTAGCTTAATTTATTTGGGCTGGATTGTACAAAAGTGGGGGCTGGCTTGGGGCTGGTGGCTAGTGACTAGGCCTGCAGGCCAGGTTGTTCTAGGCCACAAGCTAGGTTAGGCTCAGCTCAGGCCTTTTTTCAGACCAGGCCAAACCACATGCTTAAAAATGAGGCCTCTTTGGGGCCTTTAGGTCTGGCTTTTTTAGGCCAAGGCTAGGGCTCAGGCCTTTTGTGCACCTCTAGATTACACCACTATTTAAAGAAACTCAAAACCCTAATTGAAAAACAATAAACGTACAAAACGACTAAAATACATTTACTAAATATTAAAATTCCCTAATCACTATTAAATGTCTTAAATCCCCACTACTAAATAAAATACATCCTAATATGGGGAAAAAAGAAAAAGGAAAAACATTTCAAAAGAGGGAAGCTCTCCAATCTCGACAGAGATCAATCACATACCGCAAAGGCACCCATGGCAGAAGCTATAAAGAAGCAAGGAAAAAGCTCCTATCTCTCAACAAACCAAAAGAATTATGGCTATCGGTAAAAGGTCGAGCATATCACTCAGTTCAACTTCACATTATTTATCCCTCTCAACCTGAACCGTATAAGCATCAAATCCTCAACTGAGGAAAGACGACTTGATGCGGATCGGGGTAAAATATTAATTACTACCTCCGTCCCGCAATAAGTTTTTAGTTTAAATCACACATATCAATATACAAGCTAAAATGACAAAAATATCTTTAATATATTTTTTTTGGAAAGAGTTAAATGAGTGTCATTAATTGTAGTGAATTTTTGTTTAGTGCTCAGCCCAAAAACATTACTACTGCAAGTCTTCACATAATTCTACATCAATATTGACATAATCCTGCAGCTTCTCTTTCTTCAAGTAAAATTAGGATTTCAAGAAGCAATAAATAACATTGGTTGCATAAGGGTATATATGGAAAAATATTGTAAAATTGGTATTGGAGTTCTAACACATCATTTATTTTGGAAAAAAATATTAAGGCTAAAAAAACACTTATTGTGGGACGGAGGTAATATTATGATTAATAATTTAGATTATTATTAGGAGATTAAACCATTGGAATTAGTAATTACTCCTTTCGTCCCATGATAAAAGTCCTTATTACTATTTTGGGTAGTCCCATGTTAAATGTCCATTTTCCTTTAATAACCAAACTTTTACACATATTTTCCTATTATACCCGTAGCATTAAATATCTCATACTTTTCTTATTCTAATTATCTCTCCATATTTAATGACATTATTATGAGCAATTTTGTCATTTTATTCATCTTCTTAATATGCGTGAAAAGTCCACCAGGACTTTTATTCTGAACGGAGGGAGTATTTTTTAGTGTATTGGTAGATTATTCTAGAACTTTTAATTATAGTAGATAGTAGTTAGGGACTTGTTTCGTTTTTAAATTAAGTTGCTTCAATTATTTTAGAATTAAGGTTTCTTATCTCCTTATATAAACTAATGTAATCTTCATTGTTAATCAAAGTGGAGTTGAATATATTATTATTTTGAGATTAAGTTTTGTGATTTTGAGTGAGTTCTATGTAGTAGTTCCTTAACCCTTCTTTCTCATTCTTTATCTTTATTCTAAACATTGTATTTTCTTATCGACAAAAATAGAGTTCTACAAACCAATCAATAAGACACTATGTTACACAAACTCTTCATTTTGCCCTAAAGTACCTGTATTCGATACTCCACTCGAATAAATGTACGAGTACTGGACACTTCACTTTAGTGTAAAAAATGGCAAAATTGAAGAAAATTCGTGTCGGACTCTTCAAAATACTGTGTCCAATCGGACAGCTCCATTCGAGCCCGTGTAACATAGACAAGTCAATGCAAAAGTTTATATACGTGCATAAAAAATTAGAGACTTAGTTTCAAATATAAATATGCATGTATGTATGTATGTATGTGCACACGTATATAGCATGACTTATTTAATTCTAAAAAGTACAACAAGGAATTATAGTGAAGTATTGCACAATACAAGGCTAATTCAGTGATAACAATTACAACCATATGGTCCATACAACCAGCATCATCTTTTAATATATTGCAAGAGTTTTTCTCTCTTATCTCTTAGTTAGAATTTTAATACATCCCGTCGTTTCCACAACTTAAACCCATCATCTACAAAGAGTGTGTTTGGTTACTAGCGCTTGCAACTTTTGAAGTGATAGCGTTTAGTGTGTTTGGACTTTCAAGCGCAACAAACTAACACGGTGTGTTTAAGCCCCAAACGCTGCGTTCATGAGTTAAATAAGTTGCATTTGAAATATGCTTCTAGTCGAACAATATTTTAGAACATATGAACTTCTAAATGCACGAAACACAACAAACACCCTCTAACCGAACAAGCTCTCACAACCCAATTATCATCAAAACACATAAATAATAATAGCTAAGTACTCATATATAGTTGCATTTGAAAGAAAAGGTATGACAGACTTTGTAGCTCACCAGCGATTTTATCACCAAAATTGAGCACACGACACAACTGAATAGCTATCTTATTCTGTGCAACAATCACAGTATAATCCATAAGATCTTCCACACTAAAACCAGACATCAACCCATAAGTACCGACAACTAGCAAAAACCCCAATACCTCAAAAACAACATTAGCATTATTAATACAACTATTCAACTTTGCTTTCCACCCCACTGCAAACTTCATAGCCCTTTTCTTCACTTCACCCTTAATCTCCAATTTCAACCCCATCAACTCCTCTAACAAAATCACACAAGCCCTCTTTAATTCAAAGTGCGTAGTAGAACTATAACCCTCCGCTGCATCCAAAACCATCACCGCTGCATCCGGCGCCGACCCGAATGCATCACGCAGTTCGATCCGAATCGCCTCATGTTCCTTCGGTCGATCAAATAAGTACTTCCTCAAACCTAATCCGTCCATATTCTCACATAATAATTTCAATTCGGACCGAGCTGGGAACCCTACATTTGTCGAGTTTTTAACTGGTGGTTGGGATTCAAGGGTTTGGAGGAGTTTGAATTTGTCTTGTAGAGCAGATTGAAGGGAATTGAAGTGGGAATCGAGGTCCGACCACGTGAGAGTGAAGGAGGAGAGAGAAGAAGAATGGGCTTGAAGGTGTTCGAATGATTTTCGGAGGCTTTCCTTTTTCACGTCGATTAGCTTAATTGCTGCTGATATTGCTTTCATTGTCGTCATTTTTTCTGCAAATTGAAGAACAAGCCCTAATTTGCAGGATTCCTAATCCGTCCTGTGCGCATATGCAGACAAGGTGTAACAGCAGCATGTATGGAATATGGATGGGAGGGATGTGTTTTGAAAAGAGGTGGTTAGTATGAAATTTATTTTGGGGTAAGTTGGTAAATTGACCAATAGAATATGACACGCATGCGAGGTTGTATGTGTGTCAGTATACTATTGGTCAATTGACCAATTTACCAAAAAAAAAAATTCATGCTAACCAAGTTAATCAATTCACATCCACACTTGTAGTTTTTTCCTAGTGCAGTTGGTAGCCAAACTTTCAGACCAAGGTAACCAATTTAGTTTTATTAAATTACCATTTTCGTTTGAATGTGATGCAGTTGGTAGGCAACTATTCATACAAAGGTAACCATTTTAGTATTTATGAGTAACAAAATAGTAAAAAAAAAATCAGAACGGTAAATGTTGCATCTATTTATTTTTAAACTTTTTGTAGGGCGAATCTTCTTCTTCTTCTTCTCATTGGCGTTTTGGACAACGAAGATTCGCGACGGTGTAGCAGAAGAGAAGCCGGCGGGAAAAAAGAACTAAAAAAGTAAAAACTGAAACAGAGCTCAATTTACATGTACATATATTTTATTTATTTATTTACTTATTTGTTAACTATTATTTCAAAATGTATGTGAGGGAGATGGAGATTTGAATTTGAATATTTGAATTTGAATTATTATTTTGAATTTGAATTTATTTTTGTTGTTAGATCTAATATTTGAATTTGAATTATTAATTATGGCGGTTATTTTTCATTGATTTTAGGTTTCTTTATTAAAGTGAATTGTACTATTTTTATAATATGGGTCCTAATTACACTCTTTTTATAATTATTTTATTGACGCACTAATGATGTAATTACTTTCTAATTGTTGTATATTTCTGTAAAAAACCCAATTAAATTTAAATGAGTTTTTAATGGCCGGTCAATTGAATTTTGGGCTTGATCAACCTAATTAATAGTCCTAATTATATTAGTTAAAATTAAAGGAATTCTTATTAATTTGAAAATATTTTAAGTGGACTTTAAAAATTCAATAATTATTTAGTATTTTGGAACTAGTGAAGTATTATTATTTTTAGGTTAATTGATGTTTTAGTCATTATATTAGGGGTTGATTTTCATTATGGTTACCAAAATTTTTTTTGTTACAAACATATTATTATACTCAAAAAGGTTACAAAATGGTCATTACATAACATTCCGTCCAAAAAAGTGAACGGAAGTGCTGATTACACTAGCGGTTAACATGTGTTAATTATGTGGCAGGTGACGTGAATCAGGTTAATTGATATTTTGGTCATTATACTAGGGGTCGATTTTTATTTTAGTTACTAAAACTTTTTTTGTTACATTATCGTTATCAAAGTACCAAAAATATTACAAGTTATTTATTTCATTACAAAATATATAACATATATAAAGAGAAAGTACATCATAACTAATTTAAATTCGTAAATTTTTCAAAATCATATTTAATTTGGAACCTTCTAAACACAAAACCAAAATGAAAAATAAAGGATAAAATTAGCACAATAAACCCCCTCAAAGCGGCCGACTACTGCAAAAATCAGTTTAATAGAAACTATTTCACTCTCATTTCGAAGTGAAACAAGTAGCTTTGAATGCCACCATCGTCAATTTGTAGTTGCTCTTCTTTTCTCCATTTTTTTCTTTTCCGGCGAGTATACAGAGGTATAGGAGGGGGCCTATTTTCTAAACTAGATTTTCGACGAGAGGTTATAGTTTTGACTTTGTCCACGTTGAGAGAAAGAGTTGATGTACATAAAGTGTAGAACACCATTTTTTCCGATAAGTCCACTGTTCGTAGTTAGAAGAGGAAGATGAACTTTGAATTTTAATTGTTTTTGATTCTTTAAATTATGTTCTTTTTTTCTTAAAACTTTAATTATCTTCTTATAATATTATGCAATATTAAAATAATTAGTCTGACTTTATCTTTTTTTTTCTTTTCTTCTAGGTGAGTATTTTATTTTATTTCTACAAGCTGACCCACACATGTTATCTCATTAGAATATTCCACATCTATATGTCAAATGTTTGCCAAGTAAGCATTTTCGTTAATATTTTGGGCGAAAAATTATAAAATTTCTAATTTGTAATATTTTTGGTACTTAAATAACGAGAGTGTGACAAAAAAGGTATTAGTAACCCAAAATAAAAATCGATCCTTAGTAAAATGACCAAAATATCAATTAATCCGATCCACGTCACATGCCACATAATTAACACATGTTAACCGTTAGTCTAATCAGCATCTCTGTTCAGTTTTTTGGACAGAATGTTAAGCAATGGCCATTTTGTAACCTGTTAGAGTTTGCATATTTTAATTTGATGATGAATGAGCTTAATGTATATTTGTACAAGTATGATTTGTACAGTCTTTATAAAGAATTAATCAATTGTACAAGGACATAGAATAGAAAGATTAAATAGTGTTAAGTTGATCTTAAAGGAAGCCGAATGGATGTATAGTTGATAGGATGTTGTAAGATCGTAAGATTACCCTGCTACCTTGAGTATAAGATCGCAGAAGAAGCACAAGATCACAAATACATCAAGAGGACCACTGAACTACTTGGAGTAATCAAAACTCTCTGCTTCGTAAAGTCACTTCAAATCGTTAAGTGAACAAGTGATCCTTCTAACCAGATAAACAATCGTTGATAAAGAACTCGATCGTAGAACAATCAATTTTGACAAACTAACTAACATTGGAGCGTTGCAAATTGAAGGTCCTAATGCACTCTCAAAATATCCTTAGCAAAAATCGAAGATCAAATTATGTTCCTACCAGCTAGTTGGTGACAGTGGCACGTCAAGGGTGTTAGGTAAGAAAGCAGATTGATGTGACAGAAAACAAAATGAACTGTCTCCTAGGTTTAAAATGTCTACATCAAGTATCCTAGTATATCTGAGCATTAAATCTGCAGACATTTGAAATTTTGTTATCTTGTTACTAACTATACAGGAGGGCAAAATCATTTTTCTTCACACTCTAGAGATAACCCTGGAGGACCACAACATCGAATCTATCCATGGAGACATCCCTTTGGAACATATATTTTTCTCATAATTTTTAAAAATCATGTACTATTTTTCATACGGCCAAAATAGCTGAATATTTAAACATTTATCATAAACTGTACTTTTATCCAAAAATTCTGAAATTCACAGAGTACACTGATATTATATAGATGTACTCCCAATAAAAATTTCATCAATTTTGGAGTTAACCACAAGGAGTTATAAGCGATTACTTTTAAAATAGTTTTTTCCCGTAAAATTCATAATTCTTAATCTATACATCCAAAAATCACCATTTTTGGACACAATCAATAAAACTCATCAAAATATCATTTCAAATTTTTCCAGAATTTTCTGAAGGTCGAAAGAAGTACGAACTGAAAAACATAATAACCCTTAAAATCCCTTACTATCCCTTACCTCAAAAGAGCAGCACTTCTAACTGGATATCGGATATGACGCTGAAAGAAACATGCATTGAAGAATAACAACTCTTCAAGTATTGAAATACTCACAAAATACACTCGATAATCTAGAGAGAGAAAGAGAGAAAACTTATTTCTGGTGTGATTTTTAATTCTAACTTAGCCCTCTATTTATAGGAAAATGTTAGCACGCCGAAGCAGACTTAACCTGCAACCTGATGGCTTTACCTGCTACTATTTCCACCCACCACATTTGAAAATTCAATTGAGCACATTTCTCACCAACCAAAAGTGGGGATCACCAATTCTAGAATTTTCCACCAAAATCATTTATAACCTAATTTCTAAATCAGTCACCTCTTAAAATTCATAACAAATTATACGCTCATTTTTAACGGTTCAAAATTTGTGGAAATATACTCAACTTATATTTGTATAACATATCCAAAAATTACAACGATCCAACGGTCGGATTAAATATTATAACTCACACAATAAAGCTGTAATAACACCGATTTGATCTTTTAATATCTCCAATCCGACAAAATACTGATAAAACACCTCAACATTAACTCCTTCATTTATAACCACATAAATAAACCCATCATTTATATCCACATCAAATAAATATTTTCTTATCATATAAATCAATAATTAATTATTCATAAATAATATTACAGAATCACAATTATGACAACCAGACCGTTCCTAGGAAAGAGGGGGCTTTCCGATAAGGATTTCTCCTTACTGGCGCGCAATTAGGTGACCAAACCTCTCCTTGACAGAACTTTCTAGACATTGCCAATAATGCTATCTAATTATATTATTCCAAATAATATGAATTATTGATCTGATAATAGAAAATAATGTGCAGTGACAATTATTGAAATAATAATAATATAAAATATCAACGCAACAATTATTGAATCAATAAAATAAAATATTGAACAGTAATTACTGTAACAATTATTGAGTAATGCCTTCTTACGTAAGGATCAATAATTCAACAATACTGTGCAATACCGTGTGCTATTGTGCAACCACGCGTATTACTGTATTTTAACAACCGGGTATTCCAACAGTGTTAACGGAAACAACTACGCCGTTATTCAATTTTCTTCTTCCAACAGTTATCCGTTATGGGGCCCACAAATAGCTATTCCGTCGTACGAATATTCTCCGACAGAAAGAATATTCCACGACCAAACGAATATTCCCCGATAATAATGAATACTTTATAACCACTTGCGTATTTTGAAAAAAAATTCATATATCGCCCTTAACTTTAACTTTTATCAATTTAACCATTTACTGAATAGAAAAATTGAATACATTTATTTCATAAAATTCGGGGTCTTACAAAAATAGAGAAGGAAAATTAAACAAGAATTGAATGCGGTTTAAGCCCTCTATAACCCCAACAGAGTTGCCACCTGTCGACGTCAGGAATTCGCCTCTTAAAAAGAAATGAAATATGATTGTTGCTTTTCTACCCTTTTGTATTTCTCTATGTCAATTAAGTTATTTCAAGGGTGAGATTTTAGGAAACATGACCGACATAAATGCCGACTATTTGAAAAGATTATTTTTTTATGATTGGGTCGATTTAGATAGATTCGCCAGTCAGTATAGTTTTTAATGCATGTACCAACTCATACGGATGACCCAATATGTGACTTTGTAAAATTGGTTTGAAACACAAGATTCATAGAGTTCGGGGGCTTGCTTAAGCGGAGGGAGGGTGTTAGGCACCCCCCGACTTCCGTGAAAACACGATTACCGCATCTTATTGATTTGATAAGCATGAAGTGTATGTGTGTGTGAGTGTGTGTGTGTGCGTGATTTTGAGAAAACTTTTATTTGACTTAAGTCGGGTGCCTTTATTTTAAGGGTTTGTCCCAAGCCTTGTTCTAACCTATGAGCGGCGTTGTTTTGAAAGTACTGTTGAATCTCTTTGGACCTATGCACGAAGGATTAAGTTCATTTTTAGATCAAGCATAATGAAATTATGTTTTGGAAATTAAATAAGGTTTTCAAATAATTAGTAAAATAGGAATCGATGTCCTTTGTTACTTTCGATTATTAATCTTAAATTTGTCTATTCGCCGAAACGCTTTATTTTTTTAGAAAAACTCTTTGTTGTTTTACTTGGAAGTCGTTTTGATTGATAATTCATGAAAGAAAGTATCAAAAAGGGTCAGACCACCTCCAAACATGAAAGCCGTCTCGATTGACCCGAGCACTCACAATCATAATTTTTCATTATCACGATACCTTAAATCCGATCTCTCGGGATGAGGCCCTCAAAGTCGTTTTAAGACCCAATATTACATGTATAATGATTTGTGCGGTTTATTATTACGTTGTAAACAAAAACTCCTTCAAGGGAATCTAGTCGAGATCCAATTGGTGGATCTTAACCCTGGGATTTCTAGGCTAACATTAACATGCTTAAATGCATAAATATAATTTATCCTAAACTCGCTATTAGGTGATTCATTGATCAGAATCCCTATTGCGAATAGTTAGGAATCCCTCACCACTAGACCTAGATCTAAGCCGATCTAGCATGGAGGTTCGAACTTTGAAGCTCTTAAATCGATTAAGGGCTAGATCTAGGTAGATCTAGTAAAAGAACTTGATTTCTAACTATATATATATATATACAAAATAATTTGTAAAGTAGGTAGATCTACCAACCAATACGCAATATATGTACAAAACAACAAGTCTAACTATAGATAAACACTATATTGAATTAAATCTAGTAGTTCTAACAATATTTACAAATGAAATGACCAAAGATTCGACATTTTCACCTTGGGGGTAGAGATAAAAGCCTCTCGGGACTCAAATCGATGTTATACTACTCTAGATGAACGAGATCTACTATATATGTGATAGATTTAACTCAAAGATGGTGTTATAATGTCAAACCTGAGCTTTTCTCTCTCTAGAATCTCTTTTCTCTCTCTAACTTTCTTCTTTTCTTTATAAATGAGCTGTTGATGGCTTGATGCAGGACTCGGGACCAGTCGCAGGTACACATACGACTAGTTGCAGTTGCACCTGCGGCAAGGCCCCGTGGGCCTCGCAGTCTCAAAATTTATTCCTTCGGTCGTTCGTTGTTTTTCAATCCAGAAGAAGTTGAGATGTGTGCCCAATTGTCCCGGAAAGCTAATGTCGAGCGTTGTGAACTAAAGTTGAGTCTGACTGATTCTGAGTCCGGGTAGATGAAGCAATTAGCTGAGAGTTATCTTCCGGTTTCCAAGGGTGGTCAGCTGGCTCGTCTTGGGTAGTTCGCAATTCGGGGATGGTTGTGGTGGCTTCTTATAACCTCATCCTCAGGTTTACGATCCTCTTTCGAACCATGTTGTGGTTGGGCGACGTTGCGCTTTGGTTTCTCCACGGGGTCATTGTCGGGGTAAAATTATATCTTTGTCTTCCTGTAGAGTTGTCTCCAGGGTGAAATTACACTTTTACCCTACTGTAGGATTAGTCAAAGAAAAATAAAATTTCGAGTGTTTACAATCATCTCACATTTTTCTTTATATATAATAACATATGTGTAATGACCTTTAATTTGTTTAAGAATCAAATAGAAAAATACCAAACTTCTGAATTATTATAACAAACATATACAATCAAACAATAAAATTTATATCCACGGTGCTTTTCCTTTTATATTAACCTAAAATTAGTTAAAGATTCCACAAAAAAGAAATACTCTATCCATTTTGAATTATAAAATTAATCAACTTTTAAAAAGTCAATTAGAGAAATTTTTAAATTTAAAATTGACATGATTCAATAAATTTTTATAAACAATAAATCTAGTATTTTTAGGTAGTTTATGATATTTATATTTGTATTGACATAAACAACATGAATTCAGGTCAATTTTATGTTTGAAATGCTTAAAATTGACTCTTGAAAAGTCAATATTAATCTTATAATTTACTTCCTTCACTCAAATTTATTTATCCTAATTGACTTTTTATGGTCAAATTGACCATATTTAGAATCAAAATTTATTATGACGTTTATTAGATATAGACACAAAATTATTATCATAAGAAAGTATATCAAATATATTATCAAAGTCAACTTATTTGATCTCAAAATTTATAGTACATATGTTTAATTGCTACTCTTAAAATTGGTCAATTTAATCATAAAAAACAATTAAGATAAGTAAAGTCGAACGACGAGAGTGGAATGGAGGGAGTATAAAGTATGAAATACTAGAGCTACAAGTAACATTTTGCATAGAAAAATATTTAATAATTTTTTTTAAAATTTACTCATGCTTTGCACGGTTTATGAAACATGTAAAATTAATGATCCAAACTAATCCAATGAATATGTTCTAATTTTGCGGCTCTTGGATTATGTGAACTGGATTCTATTTTTCACGGCTTTTGGACAAACTGAAGAGAATATAAACATTGACAAAACCCGGTCAAAAGTAATTTAAACGACGCATTTAGACCTTGTCAAATTGGCTCCCACATTAGTGATTAATTTAAAAATTAAAACTTTCTACTACTCCATCCGTCTCAAGATAAAAGTCATTATTACTATTTTGAATAGTTCAATGTTAAATGTTCACTTTCCTTTAATAACCAAACTTGTATTCATTTTTTCTTATTATGCCCGTAGCATTAAATATCTCATATTTTTCTTATTCTAATTCTCTCTCCATATTTAATGACATATTATTATGGGCAATTTTGTTATTTTATTCCTTTTCTTAATATGCGTGAAAAGTCCACCAGAACTTTTATCCTGGGACGGAGGGAGTAATAATTAAACTGAATACCGACACATTTGTATAGCATTGTAACAAAAAGGTTAGGATGAATTACATATTCTATTACATTTTTAAAAATAATTACAACAGTAGCCCACTCATAAAATTTTTACACAACTAATACACTTCCATATTTATTTACAATATTAGTGCAATTAGGATTCCTTAATTTAGAAAATTAGTATTCAATTAGAATTTTTTAATTTTAGGATTAGTTATATCCTAATTTAGGAAGTTAGTATTAAAATATTTGATTTGATTGCATTGCATGGTTCTTATCTGGATCTGGGGAAGGAGGTTCTGCATGTGTTCATACGTATCAAATCCCACTAGATGGGTCATGGATGGATAAATAAAAAAATAAAAATGAGAAAGGCGGAGGCCCCAGCTTATGAGGTGAGGAGAATGATAGAAGTGGGTGGGTATTCTAGTGAATTCACCTTCAGCGAGAGTAATTCACGGAGTCCACCGTGTCGGGTACGGTCACGTTGGAGCACAAAAAGTGGATTGAGGTGAGTATGAAGATTCAGGCGGTGGCGGCGGTAGATATGAATACTGGATGATAGTAACCAAACTTTCATGCCAAAGTAACCAAACTGTCATATCAAAGTAACCAATCAACCTCCATACTTTAAATTTTTTCTTAGTTCAGTTGGTTACCAAACCTTCAGATCAAGGTAAGTAAACCTTCGTATCAAGGTAACAAAACCTTCATACCAAAGTAATTAATTCACATCCACACATATAGTTTTTTTATAGTGCAGTTGGTAGCCAAACCTTCAGACCAAGGTAATCAATTCAATTTTATTAAGTTACCAATTTCGTTTGAACGTGATGCAGTTGGTAGTCAACCATTCATACAAAGGTAACCATTTTATTATTTATGAGTAACAAAATAGTTATAAAAAAAATTTCAGAACATTAATAGTTACATATAATTATTTTTAATTTTTTGTAGGGCGAATCTTCTTCTTATTCTCATTGGCGTTTTGGACAACGAAGATTCGCGGCGGTGTAGTGGCAGAGTATGTGAGGTGTAGCGGCGGTGTAGCGGTGGACTATTATTTCAAAGTGTATGTGAGGGAGATGAAAATTTGAATATTTAAATTTAAATTTGAATTATTATTTTGAATTTGAATTTGTTTTTTGTTATTAGAACCAAATATTTGAATTTGAATTATTAATTATGGCAGTTATTTGTCCTTGATTTTAGGTTTTTTTATTAATGTGAATTGTACTATTTTTGTAATAATTACATTCTTTTTGTAATTATTTAGTTGAGACACTTTTCTTGTAATTACTTTCTATTTATTGTATACTTATGTAAAAGACCCAAAAGGTTACCACTGCCCAAAGATCCATAATACTACTTCCATTTTACATAAAAGTCTTTGTTTGATGTGATTTTAAACAGTTTACTAAATTTAAAAATTCAATTATAATCATGTGCAAATTTATTCTTTTGATTTTATACATAATTTTATACTTATTGATACTTTTTTAATAGTTTATAATATTAACTATTTCATTACTTTTAATTTTAAAATTTTATAAATTAATTAAATGAATTAAAAAAATCTTTTTATAGAACATAAAAAGTGATAAGAGTTAAATTTTGATACATAGATAAATACACGAGATGCGTTAGAATCATGGTATGTCATTAAAGTAATTTTGTTTAACATAAATATTTCTTTGATTATATATATATATATATATATAGGGTCAGGATCAGGTAAGGACTCCCTTACTTTATTAAAATGCGGATTTGTTTTTGATTTTTTTTGGTCTTTTTTAATAACTAAAAAAAAAGTTTAATATTTTATGGAACTGAAATTTTTTCATAATACAGTGTTTTGGATGTGATTTGGGTACGTATAACAAAATATGTATGTACAGTCTGGGCAGACTGTACCACCACTTTTTGGTATAGATATTCAAAAAACGCCCAAAACATTATATTATGGAAAAATATCAGTTCCAAAAAATATTAAATATTTTTTTTAGTTGTTTAAAAAAAAAAATAAAAAAAAAATACAAAAAAAAGTCCGCATTTTAACAAAGTAAGGGAGCCCTCACCTGATCGGTTATGTATATATATATAGACTTGATCCTGTCCGGACTCTCGGACAGGCTTAAAATGCGGTACAGACATGTTTTGTTATATGTATCTAAATCACACTCAAAACACTGTATTATGTAAAAATTCAAGTTCCATAATTATTTATTTATTTTTTTAGTTGTTTCAAAAAAAAAGCAAAAAAAAAAAGTCTGGATTTTGGTCCGGACCACTTTAGCGATGGACAAAATCGTCGCTAAACCCATCGTCATAAGGTCTGAACCGGACTATAGCGAGAGTTCTGGACTATAACGACGGTTCAGACCGTATGACGATGGTTTGGTCCGTCGTTAAAGGTGGTTCACATGCGGACCACCCGCATAGGAAGCTCTCTCTCTCTCTCTCTATATATATATATATATATATATATATATATATATATATATATATATATATATATATATTGTTAACGCCAGATTTTTACGCCTGACGAAATCACCAAAACAACATGCCAACATCGCGCTAACAGTTGATTGTATTGTTGTGAAATCAAACTCACGAAATACACTCACATAAAATATAAACAAAGAGATAAAATATGAACACAAAAATTTAGGTGGAAATCCAATTGAAAAAAAACCACGGAGGGAGAGAGGAGAGAGAAATCCACTATAATAATATGGAGAGTACAAAGTGTTTATTTGTTTCATATGTTATTGTGTATTGTATCAAACCCTTTCTTATTGTTGTATTTATAGTTTTCATGTCCTCCAGAATCTAATCAGGAGTACAAGTCCTTTTCAGAATCACCTTATAACTACAATTAATTGCTGATAGATTTCTTCCCAAATTAAATCTCCTTATCCCACCAAATAAGAAAACACAATCTTACTTTAATAAGTATTCTCCCACTGTCAAAATAAATATATATGATGGGTCAACACCAAATCTAGTCCATTAAATAAATTGGGCTACACCTTAGCTAGACCCAAATAATCACACCACAACATTGCCCCCTACTTTCTTATTTATAAGGAACTTAAAATAAGAGAGTATACAAATTTATACCAACCGAGAATCTGTATCTGTCGAAGACGAACTATCACACCCAAACTCCATACATCGAACGAAATTTTTTGGCTCCTAATATCGCCGCCCCACTCCTCTTGTTCATTCCTAAGATAGATAAACAATTGCCCTTATTACTACCGAAGATATAAAGAACCAACCTTATACCAACCTAAACAACCTTATCACAACCGAAGATATCAAGAACCAACCTTATTACAACCAAATATATAAAGAACCAACCTTATACCAACCGAACCAACCTTATCACAGCCGAATACACAGATAATCAAGCCAACCTTATTACAACTGAAGATAGATAAATAACCCACTGAACACTAATAAATTTTGATCCAAAGAACTGAACATCCAAACGAACACCAATTATAAAATGCATTCCGAGGAAATAAACGTATTTGTTCTGAAGAACTGTATAAATGTTTATGTTGACCGTTCGAGAGGACGGTGGTCCGTCCCAAAGGATATTGTCTGATCGAGAGGACGATGGTCCGTCCTGAAGCAAGTTGTCCGTTCGGGAGGACGTCGGTCCATCCCGAAGGAAGTGATCCGTTCGGGAGGACGATGGTCCATCCTGAAGGAAGTGATCCGTTCGGGAGGATGATGATCTGTCCCGAAGGATGTGATTCGTTTGGGAGGACGATGGTCCGCCTCGAAGGAAGTGATTCGTTCGGGAGGACGATGGTCCGTCCCGAAGTAAGTTACCCTTTCCGGAGGACGTTGATCCGTCTTGAAGGATGTTATCAGTTCTGGAGGACGTTGATCCGTCCCGAAGGAAGTTTACCCGACCTTATACCGCCATCCGACCTTATATCCCCAAATGTAGATAGTCGAAGACATGATGAAGCCGATGTGATATAGTCTGAAGCAAATTGCAATTATCCTAAGAGGATTGTTGTTGTCCGGAGTGGGTTGTTGCCCAAATTTCACAGGAGAGCTGCCAAAAGTCCAACAAAGTACGAATATGAGATTTCATGAAAAGATTGCTAAAGTTGAGGCTATGAATAATGGCCGAAAACCTGGGAAAATCATGCTACTGTTGAATTTATACATGTGCAAGGCTGCTTTAACTCACGTGAATTGAACCACCGTGCTCATATTGGAACTTGATATAAGCAGGTTATGACAATATCACTTGAATATGAGTTAAAATATTGGGGATGAATGATATGGGTCCCCTTATACCTAAAGCATACAAGTCTTAGTTAGGTTGAACAATGAACTTGTATTAAAAAATAATATTGATAAAATTGAATAATAATATTATTTAATGCTATGTCGACCGAGCACAAACACGAGACTAAGTATTCTATGATGTGTACAGGATAATGCCTTCATATAAATAAATTGGGCTATTTGTATATAGCTATGTGAATGACTTGGATTACCACGTAAATCGTATAACCAATGTTATGACGCCCCCAAAATAGGTATACATCACTCATTCTGAGTCGTCAAATACATGATACAGAATTCAAATACAAATTTAATTATACAACTGTCGTGTAAAATACGATAAAACATAACTGAGAGTTTTGACACCAATATTATCTTCTAGACAATATCCAAACTCAAATGGAGTCCTCATTACAATTATTATCACACTATTATATAAAATAGTGAAGACTACTGCAGCCACATGTCGATGTCGAGATTTTTATTTGTCCCTTTCCTATTCTTGTCTTTTGGTGTTTTCATGTTAGGTGAGATTTTTTTGAAAAAATAAGTTGTGAAAAGGTTCGACATGTATATGTCGACGATTGGACTGTAAGAGTCGTCAATTGGTTTTTTAAATGGTTGTACCAATAGAACAGAGAAAAAATTTGCACATTGACCAAGTGATGTGACACTGCTTAATAGGTCTGTGAAACTGAAATTCGTTAGGGTCCGAGAACTTGATTATGCGGATGGAAGGTGTTAGGCACCCCTCCGACATCCGTGTTGCCACGGTGACCGCTACTTTTAAATTAAACTGTTATATGAATGTGTGTGTGTGGATCAATGTGCAATTATTTGGAAATAATGTTATGCCTCGTTCGCACCTGTGACAACCCGGAAATCCGGATTGTCCAGAAATTAAGATTTAAAGAATTAGTTATTAATAAAATGAATTTTTATTAATACTATTATGTGCTATGTGCTTATTAATCGTTCTATAACCTAGAATGATTATTAATCGGGAGGATTCTGGCTACGAGCTAGACTGAACGAGTAGGAATTTTCAAGACGAGAATAAATTTTTCCGGAGACAAAATATTTTCGGGGAAAAAGACGAAATAGGCACTATTCACCTGACGAAACCTAAGGGTTAGGGTTTGAATAACCTAAGCCTTTCCGAGAGTTCGGTATGTCAAAATGACATTCCGTCGAAAGATTTGACGATAATATATCGTGAAAAGTTAAGTAAGCCGATAAAAGTTTTTCTCGAAAAACGTGCAGAAATCGGATAAAATAAAAATGACGAAAAGTACTGCTGTGTACTTTTCACTCGTTTAGCTACGTTAGGGGAAAACGTGAAGGAAAATGCTTATCGTGGAAAAGTGTTTTTCAGTTTTTCAAAAATCTGAAGAATACATAATATTCAATCGGTAAAGGAAAGACGAAATATCCAAAAATATTTGGATTCCGAGAAATCACAGTTTTTAGACTGTAAAGTGTTTATGCTTATGAGCTAAGTAAAAGATAAGTTACTTAATGAGTAAGTAAACTTAAAGGCTAAGTAAACTTAAGGGTTAAGTAAACTTAAGTGCTAAGCAAACTTAAAGGCTAAGCAAACTTAAGTATTAAGTAAACTTAAGTGTTAAGTAAACTTAAGGAGTAAGTTAACTTAGTCCTTAAGTAATGAATAGTAAGGAGGTTAAGGGTGTGAAATGACCAAAATGCCCCTAGCCTTGAAAATCTATAAATAGGAAGCTTAAACTCATTTGTTTGGATTATTGAAAATCCTACACTTGAGAGAGAAAGAGAGAGAGTTCGGATGGAAGATGAAAAGAAGAAGAAAGCGGAAAAACTTGCTCGTGAGCACGCTTTGTCCGACGAAATGAAATTAAAGAAGAAAGGTAATCCGAAAAACCTAACATCTAGATAATTTTCTTTAAGTTTTTATGTTAAAAACATAACTTAATGAGAATAAGAAATAAAGATGTTAAGAATGATTTCATACGGTTGAAATTATAAGAAAAAGAAGAAATAAGAAATAAGAAATTTAGTTTATAAATTTCTTAAGGAAGTATAAAATTCGTAAGGATTTTGAGTGATCCGAATGAATCTTATGAATGCGTAGGTTAAATAAGTAAGGAATGGTGTTCTATAACATCAAATTCCAAGAAAAAGTAAAATCATAATCCAAAATATCGATTAAAAATGAAGAACGAATGAAGAACGAACGAAGAACGCGAAGAACACGCGAAGAACGCGAAGAACGTTGTTGATGGACAAATTTAAAACCATCGTAGTATAATTGTTGTTGATGGACAAGTTTAAAACCATCGCGTATAATTTAGTTGCTTATTGCTTGGTTAGGAACGTTAGAAACGTTCATGAAGAACGGATTAAAATTGAGTTATAACGAAGTTATGGCGAAAATTTCGTAAAAGAAGTTCGATAATTTGAAATTTAGTATATGAACCCAAATGTGTAGGGTTTCATAAGAATGTAAGAAAATGTTGAAAATGTGAGTAGTGGACTCAATAACGAACGAGTTCCGAGTTCGGATGACCGAATTACGGACGAACGAACGAAGAACGTTAAAAACGTTAAAATGAACGAAGGGTGAAGATTAAGCCAATTGAATGGCAAGTTAATAGATTCAGAACAAAGTTCTATCCATGAGTAATCAAAGTACGTAAGATAAGTAAGAAAATGGCTTTGGAACGACTCCATTATGAGTTATAATGAAGAAGTTATGAGATTTCGAAGTACGCATCTCAGAACGACCAAAGACTTAGAAAAAATTTTCGGGAAGAAGGTCTTGGCGCCGCGGCGCCAGGCATGCCTAGAATGGTGGCGCTGCAGCGCCAGGCCGGAGAGCCAGACACTGCTAACTCGCGCCGCAGCGCGAGTCTTAGTGTAGAGAGTGGCGCCGCAGCGCCAGCCTCGGCAGTTTGACACTGCAGAGTGGCGCCGCAGCGCGAGAGTTGTAAAGGGGATCGGCGCCGCAGCGCCGGTACAGGGAAAAAGCCAGTAATGAGCTTTTAAATGCTCAATTACTGGGGATGTGCAAGAAAGAGATACGAACATGTAGTTTTACTAAGGTAACACTTAAGTGAGTGTTTTAAACCTTTGATGAAGGTCGAATGAAAAGATTGAACGAGATTAAAAGAATCTAATTACGGGTTACGGGACCGATAGCCGAGGATCGCAGTCACAATGAATCGAACGTGAGGGATTGCTATGATGGTGATTCCTTAGACGTTGATGGACGATAATAGTGTATAACATTTCGATGTTATGACATGGTAATGAGATATGAATGTAAAGCGTATTGACGCTGTGAATGCAACGTTGTTGCAATGAACGATCGGTCTTAGCATACAACGATCAGTATGGCTTCGACATTAAGAAGGAATAATGAACATGGGGTTCATGGGATGGATAACGATCGAAAGTGATTAAAACCTTGAGTAAAGGTTGAATGAGAGATTAAGAGACGAGCAACGTGAACGTTGAATACGTAAACGATCCTCGTGAATCGTATTCACGTTTGACGAACGTGCTAAGTATACCCTAGTTGTATGACTTAGACGTTGATGAATGTAGTAAGTAAGATACGAATGGTATCAAGAAAGTCGAATGTGAATCGGATAAGAATGAATCCTGAGGTATGGCAATTACTTGCCAGAAAGCCATAAGGAATAAGAAATTGACTTAACGAACATTATATTTAATAGTTCGTATAAGTTAACAGAAAGTTAGGTTGTGGTACAATCGTAACCTTTGATGGTTGACATATGGGAGCTGGGCTAAACAATTCCTTCAGAGAGCGAAGGTATATACGAAACTGGCAACCGATCTAACTCACTGTGATGGCAGTGTAGATGAGACGGGAACTTGTTTGTTGGTTGTTTGTGGGAAACCACTCAGAGTACCATATGGACTACCAACAGAGAAGCGATGTGTACTGAGTCCTAGAGAAGTTATAAGAAGAAGATCAGAATGTTAATCATCAAAGATGATGAACGTTTTGAGTAAGACATCTCCGTATGTCATGAATCTGTAGAATGGTAATGAAAGTTGGTAGCGTAAACTTAGATTGAAAGAACGCGAACCTTAAGAGGAAAAGTTAAGTAAACCAATGCGTAAGTCAAGTATATGACTAATTGGGGTATGTGTTATTTCCTTATGTGTTGTAGGGAATGGAATGAGCAGTTCAGCGTAAGCTGTAGCTGTGCGTAAGGCAAGTTTCCTAACTTCATTCATATTTTAAATGGATGCTAGTTTCTTAAACTTCTCAGATGTTGAACTTGAGAAGTTCTGTCTATGTGCGAATGTGTGATATTTGTACAAGGTGGTAGAACGTATGAGGCCTTGTGCCACAATGTGAACACTTTGGTGTTTCTATGATATGAACTGTTCTGTGATTGAACTGTTCAATAAAAGAATGTTCTGTTTATACATGAACCGTTATTGTTATGTCTGTGCTATTGATTCTAGCCAGACAGAATGTGTATAAAAGAGAGTAGAGAATGAAAGTATTTCAAAGTGGATGTAACTGATGTTTTAAAATGATAGGAATCGAGATTATTCCTATTGTTCAAGCTGCTTCATAACCTTTGTTCGGTTATCGAAGTTCCAAAGGAATGTTAAACTCTTGAAGTTGTTTATTCAACTGCTAAGACTTGCTGAGCAATTGAATGCTCACATTTGCTTTAAATGAAAAACATTTTCAGCGAACGATGTTAGAAGAACATAAGGATCCCGTATAGATCAAGCTGTCGGTATCCAGATGAAGTGCCATTCAGAATGTGAATGAGTGAGAAGATCAAGTGAAGACTTGTAATGTAGAAAGATGAGAATTAAACTATAGAATAGTTTAATGAACGATTATGTATCCTTGGTGGCGGATAAAAGTCACTCGTGCAAGATGTAAAGAATAATGTAATTATCATTATTTGTAATGAGAAAAGCTATAAGGTTTTTAGAACCTGGGATTTGAGAGTGTATGTTGTTATATTTCAGTATATAATAATGTATGTTGGATGAATGATGTACTAGTGACGCACGGAATTCGGTTGTGAAGATAGACCGGATTTCGGGGCGTTACAGCACCTATATACAAAGGGTTTGAATTTCTGTATAAAATTCAGTTTTAACAAGATATAGCAGTGATGTTTTATAAAAAAAGAGGTTTTCAAACCCTTATGCTCAATAGTAATTGAGGCCTTTGATACTTTAATTTTTTATTATGTATTCGGCTTGATTGTTTTTATTTTCGAGATGCAAATCATCTTCGATAAAGAAATAATATAAATAGCAATGCCGAACTCCTTGTGGGCATGAGAGCCATCTAAGGAAATTCGAACACCGTGAATAATTTACAAGCCGTGTACAACTGAAAATGTCCATCTCGAGAACCGAATCTAGATCCAGTAAACTGAATCTGTGATCACATGATTCCTAGGCTCACATGATGTAGCAATTTGTATGAAAGCTATAAACAGTTATATATATAAAAGCTGTTAATATATATATATATATATATATATATATATATATATATATATATATATATATATATATATATGTGTGTGTGTGTGTGTGTGTGTGTGTGTGTGTGTGTGTGTGTGTGTGTGTGCAAACAATCAACCACCACGAAGCACCTCCATGGGGGATTGCAAAATATAAATAAAGCAATAAAACGATCAACCGCCTTGAAGTAAACTCCAGGCGGGAAAAAATGTAAATAAAGCTGTAAAAGGCCACGAAGTAAAATCCAGGCCTGACAGAAGTATATATATATATATATATATATATATATATATATATATATATATATATAAGCGATAAATGCACTAGACATATATCGATCCAGGCTCGTTTCGTTAATTCGTGGTCGAGAATATATATTTATCGCTTATATATAAATTCAAGCTCAATCAAACAGAGTTTGATAGCAACAACATATATATATATATATATATATATATATAAGTATTTATATATATAAAAGCATTAAACACTCTGGATGTAAATCCAGGCTCATCGAACAAAGTTCGACCACATTTTATATATAAGTATATATATAAAAGAAATAAACACTCCGGATGTAAAATCCAAGCTCAATTGAGGCATAAATAGATAATGTTAGTCTATATATAATATATATATATATATATATATATATATATATATATATATATATATTCAAAAAGAAATAAAAGCCACAGATCGAATTTCGAGCATACACACGCAACACGACTCTCAACGTACAGAACTGTGTGTGCACAGTAGTGGAGAAAGGCTTTAGAAAGTGTAAGAATGCTTACAGTGGACAACCAAAGAAGACTTCAATATATTTAAATGGATGAACACTCGGCTCCCACCGATAAAAATATAACAATATAGAAGCTCACAAGTGTTTAAAATGAGAAAGCACTCAGTTTATAGTGTGTACAAAGCAAATTGGACAGAGCTTTCTCGTCTTTTTTCTATGCAAAATGGTTGCCCCAAGCCCTCTATTTATAGAGGGGGGAGCCGCAGGTGTACCTGCGGCAGACGCAGATGCACCTGCGGCTGCCCGGGGTCCCTCGGGCTCCGCGGGTCCTGTCGTCTTGAAGTACGTGCACGTGTGCAACATGATATTCATTCAAACTTTCAGAACTTCAATCCGTGCATCCGATCGAGGTGTATCAGACCTTTAACAACATACTGTTGTTGAGAGCTACACAATGACATAGGATTAGAGGTTGTACGAAGTCAGGAAGATGGGACCATGCCCTTGGTCTTCAGGCTTCATATTCTATTCGGTGTGCTTACTTGTGTAGTAGTCACTCGGAATTGGAGCTCTTTGATTTTTGAGGACATTTCATTGTGGAACGTATGTTTGAATGTTGTTGAGACGGCGCAATGTGGGATTGAGATGGCAAAATGATGATATTGCCCCTCACCGGGGTTATCTCTGGTTTGAGCTGATTTAGTAGTCGTTACTCAGGGTTATCTATGAGATTAGACTGCTGCAGGTGTTAACCATCCTTAGGGTTATCTCCGAGCTTGGGGAATGAGTGGCTCAGAGCTATTTTCTAGTGTTGAAGCTGATTGCATGGGTTTGAAACAAGCATTTCTGGGGTTATCTCCGAAACTGCAATTGCAATACCTCGGGGTTGTCTCTGAGGTTTGAACTACATCTACGGGGGTTGTCTCCGGGATTGGAATTGAGGGTCCCGAGGTTGTCTCCGAGATGGACCTGAAATTCTTGGGGTTATCTTCAGGACTGGGACTGAATGTCTCGGGGTTGTCTCCAAGATTGAAAAGACTGCTCCGGGGTTATCTCTGAAACTGGAACTGTATTCCTCGGGATTGTCTCCGAGGTTAAAACTAAGTATCCCGGGGTTGTCTCTGGGATGTACTGATTTGACTTCCAGGGTTATCTCTGGAAGACGATTTTGTCCTCCTGCAATGTTAGTAACAGGAATGTAAAATTTTGAGTGTCTATAGATGCCCCTCTTTATCATATCCATGCAGTGTAACAACATCTGCATGGATAGGATAAAGAATACTAGACACTTGAAATACAACAAGATATTCATGATGCAATGTACTGCATCATGATGCAAATGTATGATGCATGTGGTTTGTTGGACCATTTTCTAACAGGATGTAATGACCGTTACCCTCATAACTTGTGATGGGGACTGGAATTATCACAGATATCCCTGATGAACTGCTTGGATGTGTGCTCCAAAGTTCTTAGGAACTTCAAGGATGTTGATGTCAGGGTTATCACAAAAGTCCTTAATCCTTGGTACATATTTCCCATTGAGGATATACCTCTCATGTACGAGAGACCTATGGGGATGTACTTTACCTTTTGAGGATGTGTATAACATAATCCATCGTTAGTCCTCCCCGATGAGGATGTACTTCCCTGGTTTATATTACCACGTCCTCCTAGTGTTCTGTTGGAGTTACTGCCAACGGTCTGTGTTTGTAAGGTCTGCCTGACCTTCGTTGAAATGTACATCAGCGAATGAAATCCCTGCTGAGGACAATGTCAAGGCTGATTGACTTGTTGACATGCGTATCAACGGCTGAAATCATCGGATGGTTTCTGATGCTTCGATGGGTTTACTTACCATCGACTGAGTGTTGTCAAGGTTGCTTGACCTTAGTTGACATGTGCATCAATGGATAAATTTTATGAAATTTCCGTTGGGGGAGAAGTGCTTTGGAATTGCGACCCCAAAATGACGACATCGGACGTTAGTGAGGTATTACCGAATGTAGTTTACAACAGTTGTGCTCATTGGTATAGTAAACCTGTGTCCGGGTGAATACAAATGAGTGACACGTAGACCTGTAGTTTGGTCCACGAAAACCAGGATTTCAGGCTAATCCGCTCAATTATGTATCATCTTTTTTCTTGATTTGCCCTTTTTAGCTTGTGAAAACTCCTTTACAACTCGAATTGGAACGAGCTGGAGGGGTGGGCCCCACCCAGGGGAGCCGCAGGTACACTTGTGATGTGACGCCCCCAAAATTAGGTATACGTCACTCATCTTGGATCGTCAGATACATGGTACAAAATTCAAATACAACTTACTAATACAACTGTCGTGTACAATACGACAAAACATAACTGTGAGTTTGAATACAATTATTGTCTACTAGAGATTATACAAACTCAAAACGAGTCCTCATTATAATTATTAACACACTATTTCACAGAATAGTGAGTACTACTAATGCTATCCTCTGGACCGTCACTCCGTTCCCCGACTAGTCCTTGTTATGTTCTCATTTCCTGAAGAGAACAGTGAAAGAAAGGGTGAGTTGACCTAGCCCAGTAAGAAATATTATGACTAAGATAATGCAGAATAAATTATCGTTAGCCTTCAACAGTGTTAAACTGATAAAATATAACAACATCAAGTTTAACTGCAGCGAAAAAAGTAATCCATTAAAAGAGTCAAGTAGTGAATAAAATCTACTATCTTTTATGATTTAAAAGGTTTTTCATGACTTTTATCGCTGGGACTCAACTTAATAAATAATCCACATCATCGAATCACCCCTTCACTACGCCAAGGATATTCTTTAGTATCACGACCACAAAATATCCATGCACTATAGCCAAGGACATTCGTGTATTCATTAATGGTCATGATCATGCCAACAACTGTCCATCAATGCACTACGGGCCAATGATAACTTTTACCACATCATTTGTAACATTACGGTCATGATTACACTGAATAATCCCTGGTCATAATCATGCCAAGTCCATCTATGCACTACAGGCCACAGATGACTTTCAACATAATATAAACATGAGAATGATGACAATGATATAAGAATTCAATAAAACAAGTTCAAGAATTAATTTATCCAGGAACTAATAATGTCCAAATTGTCAACATGATACTGCTTTGTAGAGTAAAATTCAAGAATGATCAGAAGAATATTTCCATGAAAAGATACTGGATGAAGCGCAAATATCAAGGATATTCTACTAATTTCATGGAGTATAGAAGTCAAAACTTTAACCAACTGAGTATAATAAAGAATGGAATAACAAAAGAAATCACCATGCATGCGGTACTTTGCATAGATAGGTTATTCCAATAGAATAATAATAACGAAACTAGGTCAGGCAAAATTTGCACCGACAGGATGTTCCAACAGAATAATAAAGACGGAACCAGGTCCGGTGTAAAACACACAGACAGGATGTTCCAACAGAATAATAATAAAGACGGAACCAGGTCTGGTGTAAAACACACAAACAGGATGTTCTAACAGAATAATAATAAAGACTGAACTAGTAAAACACACAGACATGATGTTCTAACAGAATAATAGAAGAATATCACCAAGTACAGGGTAAACCGCGTATACATGTTATTCCAACAGAATAATAAGCGATGGAATAACAACAGTTCTCTTCATGAATAAGAAAGAATAATACCCCTTACATTAGTAGTAGATTGAATACTGCAGTAGTGTAGTAACAGAATACTCTTCTTCTTTCTCTCTTATTCTCTCTATACTTTCTCTCTCTATAGCTTGAATGAATTCGTGAAAAATAATGAAGCACTAGGCCTTTATTTATAGAAGATTTCTAGCTTAGAACTTGAAATGTGAAAAGGCAAGTGGCTTGACGACTGGTGATGTGAAAAGAAAAGTTGTTTGACGCCTGTAATGTGAAACGACAATTGGTTCGACGCCTGTAATATGAAACGGCAAGTGGTTTGACGTCTGGTAAAGGTAGTTACTACTGATGAAGGTAATTACTATTGACGAAAGTAATTACAATTGACGAATGTAATTACTATTGATGAAGGTAATTACTATTGACGATGAGACTCTTAGATGATGGCATATGGGACCCTCATAAAATAACCAAACATACCACAAACGTCTCATAATAGACTCTTTATATACATCAAGGATTTAATAAATATTACCACAAATTATTTTATTTTTAATCAACACATATTTAATCTTTTAACAATTATTAATCATTTATAACTTGTCGTCTCAATTATTGATTTAATAATATAACATATTATACAGATGATACTGTGACAATAATTGAATTAATAATATAAGAGATATGATACAGCAATTACTATAGCAATAATTGAGTATAGCTGAGTGACATCTCACGTAAGTATCAATAATCAATACCGTGTGCTACTATGCAACCACGCGTATTACTATACTTTTACTACCGGGTAGTTCAACAGTTTTAACGGTAACACCTCCGCTGTTATTTTCATAAAGTATTTTTGTCTCTTTCTCAATCCGACAATAATTCCGTTATGGGGTCCACCAATGATTGTGCCGTCGTACGAATATTCCCCGACAAAAAGAATATTCCCCGACCAAACAAATATTTTATAACAACTTGCTTACTTTGCAAAATTTATAAATATTACCCACAACTATAACATTATATCAAATTTACTCCATAATATTCAAAAATAATATTTATAGAAAATTCATCTTTATTTATAAAAGTTGGGGTCTTACAACCTCCCCTTCTTATGAAATTTCGCCCTTAAAATTAGGGTACGTAACTGGTATGTCGAAGAGGTAAGGATACCTTGATTTCATTTTAGATTCTAACTCCCAAGTCATTTCCTCAACATCGTGATTTCTCCACAAAACTTTGACTTGAGGTATAACCTTGGAGCGTAAAATATGTTCCTTCTTATCCAAGATTTGAACAGGAACCTCTTCATACGTCAAATCTTTCGCTATTTCGTCCGGTTCTAACTCAATAATGTGGTTCGGGTCTTTCACATATTTATGTAACATGGATATGTGAAAAACATTATGAACACGAGTCATACTTTGCGGTAAAACGAGTCTATAAGACACAGTTCCTACTCGATCGAGGATTAAAAATGAGCCGATGAATCGAGAATTGAGTTTTCCTCTCTTTCCAAATCTCGTAACTCCTTTCTATGGAGCAACACGCAACAACACATGATCTCCTATATCGAATTCCACATCCTTTCGATGAAGATCAGCACAACTCTTTTGTCGATCTTGTGAGATTTTTATACGTTGTCGGATCGTTTGAATCTTTTCCGTAGTCATACGTACCAACTCCGGTCCCAACAACGTTGCTTCACCCACCTCATCCCAGCATACTGGAGAACGACACTTTCTTCCATACAACGCTTCGAATGGAGCCATGCCAATACTTGCTTGATAACTGTTATTGTAGGAAAACTCCACCAATGGTAAGAACTTGTCCCAACTTCCCTTGAAATCAAGGACATAGATTCTTAATAGATCTTCAAGAGTTTTAATAGTCCTCTCCGACTGTCCGTCCGTCTGAGGATGATATGCTGAGCTAAATCGTAAATCTGTGCCCATAGCTTTTTGCAAACTAACCTAAAATCGTGAAGTGAATCTTGGGTCTCGATCAGAAACTATGGATACCGGCATACCATGCAGTCTTACAATCTCGTTTATGTACATACGAGCAAGACGTTCAAGTGTATAAGTTTCTCTTATCGGTAAGAAATAAGCAGACTTTGTCAATCTATCAACAATGACCCAAATCGCATCTATGCCTTGAGAAACCTTAGGAAGACCGGTAACGAAATCCATGGTAATGCGCTCCCACTTCCATTCTGGAATTTCAAGTGGTTGCAATGGAACTTTTGGTACTTGATGCTCCACTTTAACTTGTTAACAAGTTAGACACCTTGAGATAAACAACGCAATCTCTCTCTTCATATTGCTCCACCAAAATGTATGACGAATATCATGATACATTTTGGTACTCCCAGGATGGATTGCAAACGGTGTGTTGTGCGCCTCCATCATGATTTTATAATTTAAATCAGGGTCGTTAGGAACACAAAGTCTGGAGTTGACTCGAAGTATTCCTTATTCATCGATTCTTACTTCCGGCATAGCACCTTCTTGCACTTTCTTCCTCATACGCGTCAGCTCCAGGTCTGTAACTTGAGCAGCTTTAACTTTATTGATTAAAGTCGGTTCTACTCGTATATTCGCCATCATCACATGGGTCCATGGAGTCTTTAACTCTATCTCCGTCCTTTGCAAGTTACACAAAATGGGCCTTTGCGTTGACAATATCGCACTTGTACTTACATATGATCTTTTACTTAATGCGTCAGCTACCACATTCGCTTTTCTAGGATGGTATTGGATGGTATGATCATAATCTTTCAACAGTTCAAGCCAGTGTCGTTGTCGCATGTTGAGTTCCTTTTGAGTAAAGAAATATTTGAGGCTTTTATGATCCGTAAAGATCTCCACCTTTTCCCCATACAAGTAATGCCTCCAAATCTTTAGTGCGAAGACAACAGCTGCCAACTCTAGATCATGAGTAGGATAATTCCTCTCATATTCTTTGAGTTATCTTGAGGCATAGGCTATGACTTTTCCATGTTGCATGAGAACACATCCCAACCCTTTGCCCGAAGCATCACTGTAGATGACAAATCCCTCCGAGCTAGATGGTATTGTCAGAACAGGTGACGAAATGAGTCTCCTCTTGAGTTCTTGAAAACTCTTCTCACATTCTTCGCTCCAACCAAACTTTGTATCTTTACGAGTCAGTTGAGTCAATGGAGTAGCGATTCAAGAAAATCCTTCCACGAATCTCCGATATTAACCAGCTAAACCGAGAAAGCTACGTACTTCAGTTACTGATTTAAGTTGCTCCCAGCTTTGAATTGCTTCAATCTTTGCTGGGTCAACAGATATTCCATGACTTGATACTACGTGCCCAGGGAATGATACTTCTTCAAGCCAGAAATCTCATTTCTTCAACTTGGCATAAAGCTTGTATTCATGAAGCTTTTAGAGTGTCAGCCTCAAGTGTTGCTCATGATCTTCACGGCTTTTGGAATAAATAAGGATGTCATCAATAAAGACGACCACAAAGTGATCCAAATATTCCTTGAATACTCAGTTCATCATATCCATAAAGGCAGCAGGAGCATTAGTCAATCCAAAGGACATGACTAGGAATTCATAATGCCCGTACCGAGTTCTGAAAGCCGTCTTTGGAATGTCATCGGTTCTAATCTTCAATTGGTGATATCCGGAACGAAGATCAATTTTTAAAAAGAATTTGGCTCCTTGCAACTGGTCAAACAGGTCATCAATACGTGGCAATGGATACCTATTTTTGATGGTGACATGATTCAACTCCCGATAATCAATACAAAGTCGCATACTCCCATCTTTCTTCTTCACGAATAGAATAGGAGAACCCCAAGGAGAAGTACTAGGACGAATAAAGCCAATGTCTAACAATTCCTGCAGTTGGGTCTTTAACTCCTGAAGTTCAATAGGAGCCATTCGATATGGGGCTTTGGAAATGGGTTTTGTACCGGGTTCAAGGTCGATACAAAATTCAATTTCACGCTCAGGGGGTAGGCCAGGAAGTTCTCTGGGGAATACGTTAAGAAATTTATTAACAATAGAAATATCGTTCAAAACTGACGTATTTTTGTTTAAATCTGTGACATGAGCTAAGAAAGCTTGACATCCATTTTTCAATAAACGAATAGCTTTATGGCTTGAGATGAACGTGATTGATTTTAATGGTTTGGTCGCTTGAATTTGCGTAATAGGTTGATTAGGAATATGAAAGCTAACAACCTTACGAAAACAATCAATTTTTGCATGATGAGTAGTTAACCAATCAATCCCTAGAATCACGTCAAATGAAAGTATTTTCAATGAAATAAGATCTACAGGTAATGTGAGGGTACCGATTTGAACCAAACAAGACTTATAAATAGTGGATGTAATGAAGGTTTCTCCCAACGGAGTTTCCACAGATAAGTCAAAGTCTAATTTCTCCGGAGTCAAATTTAATCGATGAGCGCAAGTAGGAGAAATAAAAGAATGGGTAGAACCGGTATCAAATAAAGTATAGATTTCGTTAGAGTTTATGATAAGCTTACCCGTGATGACCTCATTCAGGTTCCTTATTTTCTGGGAGGTCACAACAAACACTCTCCCTTGCACTACCGGTTTTGACTTTTCTGGGATGGCCTTTGGTGCCTCCATCCTAGCTGAATTTGTCTTCAGTGAACGACAAAATCGGGCTAATTGACCTTCTCTTCCACAATTATAACATTCTTTGGACGGCATCACGCAGTTTAGACTGATGTGCCTCTCCCCTCCGCATTTGGAACATATGATAGGTGGTCATTCTCCTTCCTTGACGACAGGTGTTGGTGCTGACGTCTTTCCATCAGTGTTGAATCTCCTCTTCTTGAAATGTCCATTCTTATTATTTTGGCCCTGATTACCACCGAAGTGATTACCATTTCTGGCCTGTTGATTCCCTCCACGCTTGTTGTCACCGCTTCGATGACTGCTCTCGCTGGTATTATCATATTGCCAGCTGCTCTCTTTTAGTTGTGTTAACTCGTTATCGCGCTCCACTAACTGAGCCCTATTTATAACATCTGAATATAAACATAGTTTATGAGAAATAAGATGTTGACGTATCTCTGGCTTCAAACCTCTTAAAAACATCCGTGTCATTCTCTCTTCATTATCCACCAAGTGGGACGTAAACCGGGATAACTCCATAAATTTAGCCTCGTATTGCGACACGGTCATATTATTTTGTTCCAACTTGATAAACTCCACCTCCTTCATGTGACGAATACTTTCGGGAAAGTATTTGTCGTTGAAAAGCTCTTAGAACTTCTCCCAAGACATCTTCAGTACGGCAGGTTGAGTACGTTTTACCGATTCCTACCAGTAATCTGCCTCTCTGCACAACATAAAGGCGGCAAAGGAAACCTTTTGCTCCTCGGAGCATCCCAAGACATCAAATATCTTGGTGATCTTCTTTATCCATGCTTCCGCCTTAAGTGGTTTAGGCTCTCCAATAAACTCGGGTGGTCCCAGCTCCTTGAACTGTTTAGCGGTGACCGCACGCGAGTTTCCAGTGTTTCCACCTACATTTTGGACAGGAGCCGCTCTCGCCTGCTATTGCATGAATTGCATAAAGCCCCTGAACATTTGATCATTCATCATTTGGTCAGTGTTGTTGTTTGCATGAGGATTGTCGCCTTCCTGATGCACATTATCCTGATTATTGATATGTGGTGAATCAACGGTCGCCTGTGCTCCATTGCTATTCTCAACATTTTCGGATGTCATTTTCATATACTGCCACAAAACAAAGGTTAATTGACATGTAACATATTATCCCTAAATTCTGACCGACCAATTAAATACCACATAAACTTAGGTAGGTCATACTAGCGAAGGAATTCCCTGTCTCTCCCCTCATAGTACTATTCTTACATCTTAGCCAGGGATCATATCCCTAAGCTTTGATACTAACTGTGACTCCCCCAAAATTAGGTATACATCACCCATCTTGGGTCGTCAGATATATGGTACAAAATTCAAATACAACTTACTAATACAACTATCGTGTACAATACGACAAAACATAACTGTGAGTTTGAATACAATTATTGTCTACTAGAGATTATACAAACTCAAAAGGAGTCCTCATTACAATTATTAACACACTATTTCATAGAATAGTGAGGACTACTAATGCTATCCTCTGGACCGTCACTCCATTCCCTGACTAGTCCCTGTTATGTTCTCATTTCCTGAAGAGAACAGTGAAAGAAAGGGTGAACTCAACTAGCCCAGTAAGAAATATTATGACTAAGATAATGCAGAATAAATTATCGTTAGCCTTCAACAGTGTTAAACTGATAAAATATAACAACATCAAGTTTAACTGCAGCGAAACAAGCAATCCATTAAAAGAGTCAAGTAGTGAATAAAATCTACTATCTTTTATGATTTAAAAGGTTTTTCATGACTTTTATCGCTGGGACTCAGCTTAATAAATAATCCATATCATCGAATCACCCCTGCACTACGGCCAAGGATATTTTTTAGTATCACGACCACAAATTATCCATGCACTACAGCCAAGGACATTCGTATATTCATTAATGGTCATGATCATGCCAACAACTGTCCATCAATGCACTACGGGCCAATGATAACTTTTACCACATCATTTGTAACATTACGATCATGATTACACCGAATAATCCCTGGTCATAATCATGCCAAGTCCATCTATGCACTACAGGCCACAAATGACTTTCAACATAATATAAACATGAGGACGATGACAATGATATAAGAATTCAATAAAACAATTTCAAGAATTAATTTATCCAGGAACTAATAATGTCCAAATTGTCAACATGATATTGCTTTGTAGAGTAAAATTCAAGAATGATCAGAAGAATATTTCTATGAAAAAATACTGGATGAAATGCAAATATCAAGGATATTCTACTAATTTCATGGAGTATAGAAGTCAAAACTTTAACCAACTGAGTATAATAAAGAATGGAATAACAAAAGAAATCACCATGCATGCGGTACTTTGCATAGATAGGTTATTCCAATAGAATAATAATAACGAAACTAGGTCAGGAAAAATTTGCACCGACAGGATGTTCCAACAGAATAATAATAAAGACGGAACCAGGTCTGGTGTAAAACACACAGACAGGATGTTCCAACAGAATAATAATAAAGACGGAACTAGGTCCGGTGTAAAACACACAGATAGGATGTCCCAACATAATAATAGAAGAATGTCACCAAGTACAGGGTAAACCGCGTATACATGTTATTCCAACAGAATAATAAGCAATGGAATAACAACAGTTCTCTTCATGAATAAGAAAGAATAACACCCCTTACATTAGTAGTAGATTGAATACTGCAGTAGTGTAGTAACAGAATACTCTTCTTCTTTCTCTCTTATTATCTCTATACTTTCTCTCTCTATAGCTTGAATGAATTCGTGAAAAATAATGAAGCACTAGGCCTCTATTTATAGAAGATTTCTAGCTTATCACTTGAAATGTGAAAAGGCAAGTGGCTTGACGACTAGTGATGTAAAAAGAAAAGTGGTTTGACGCCTGTAATGTGAAACGACAATTGGTTCGACGCCTGTAATATGAAACGGCAAGTAGTTTCACGTCTGGTAAAGGTAGTTACTATTGACGAAGGTAATTACTATTGACGAAGGTAATTACTATTGACGAAGAGTCTCTTAAATGATGACATATGGGCCCCTCATAAAATAACCAAACTTACCACAAAAGTCTCATAATAGACTCTTTATATACATCAAGGATTGAATAAATATTGACATAAATCATTTTATTTTTAATCAACACATATTTAATCTTTCAACAATTATTAATCATTTATAACTTGTCGTCTCAATTATTTATTTAATAATATAACATATTATACAGATGATACTGTGACAATAATTTAATCAATAATATAAGAGATATGATGTAGCAATTACTGTAGCAATAATTGAGTATAGCTGAGTGACTTCTCACGTAAGCATCAATAATCAATACCGTGTGCTACTATGCAACCACGCGTATTACTGTACTTTTACTACCGGGTAGTTCAACAGTTTTAACGGTAACACCTATGCCGTTATTTTCATAAAGTATTTTTGTCGTTTTCTCAATCTGACAATAATTCCGTTGTGGGGTCCATCAATGATTGTGCCGTCGTACAAATATTCCCCAACAAAAAGAATATTCCCCGACCAAACGAATATTTTATAACAACTTGCTTACTTTGCAAAATTTATAAATATTACCCACAACTATAACATTATATCAAATTTTCTCCATAATTTTCAAAAATAATATTTATAGAAAATTCATCTTTATTTATAAAAGTTGGGGTCTTAAATGTGATAGTCGTAGGTACACCTGCAGCCAACCATGGGTTGCCTTTAAGGCAGTTGTGGCTTTCACAAGTCACTTTTAAGCTACACCGCACAAGAAATCCGAGAGCTTTTCTTCAGATCTGCTGAGTTCGGGCGTCTTTTTGCAAATTCTGTTACCGTATAAGTGTTCTACACTTCCCTGATAACGTATACATGTCTTCTTTTCTAGTTTCTATCCGTCAGAAAATGACTTTTTATATGAAATGCGTCTAAACACATAGTAGTGAATATGTATGCTCATATGTCTTGATAAAAAATGTTTAACATAGTAAATGTTAGTATTAAACTATGTTGAACATAATGATGTGAAAAAATTTGACTTTTGAAACAATCAAATTTGTACATTTTCTGCTATTTCTTATCCTATTTGAGGACAAATGAGCAAACGTAAGTAAGCAAAGAAATCCTGGTATTTAATCTACCGTCATGGATTGTGACTTTGATATTATCATGCAATATAGGATGTTTATGACTGTGAGTAGGTGTGCTACTGAATGGCCACCTAGCCATGCCTACGTGCATGTGGATAGTCCTTTTTACAAAGGAGACTGGCAAAATTTTTCCAAAAGTTTAGGCATTGGGTAGACATGTATTTTTAACTCTACTGCAGGCATATGTTAAAGTAATGCATGCATACATATAGTCATAGAATGCATAAAAATGCTCCAGGTTAGACTTTACCATAGCCTCTCTGAGGTGATTTGGAGACTTGTGTCCAGATATTATAGATCCGAATCAGCCGAGTAGTTCCCGCAGGACCACTTCAGGTGTACGGAGGAGGGCTTCTGAAGTGCCTCGACCCCGTTCAGTTAGACAGCCTCTTCGTCTAGCAGAGGCGGTGATTCGTCATATCCGAGTTAATGTACCAGATGTCGAGGACGAGGAGGAGGATGTACCTATAGCGGCTCCAACTCCTACTGCTCATGTTCCCCGTAGGGAGTTCCCAGGAATTCAGGTGGCTATTCTAGATCTTCTGGGTGATTTGAGTCGCCACCCCTCAGTTTGCTTGCACACAAATGAGGTAAAAGCTGGATTTGATCTTCCTTTTTCCTATTGAGGAGGAACAAGGATTTTGACATTGATTTGCATGTGATGTAGGTTCCCGGATTTACCCAGCCTAGAGGGAACTGGTTCAACATATAATCCCTGTATCAGGCTCTGGATCCAGATTATCGAGGTATCATGCATGGTTGGGGCTTTGGGGTGTTCTTTTCCATTTTTCCCCGCCGTTGTCCCTGGGGTTACCTCAAGGAATTGTCTGAGCGCTAGTTTTACCGAACTCAATCTTTCCATTTATTGGATTGTGAGGTGATGATGACGTCGATGGATTAGTGATTTATCACCGGTATGGAGTTTGGAGGGGTGTCAGTGCCATGTATGGCGAATATTACCCTGACTGCCGTCAGATCCTTGCTAAGAGTTCCGGTTTAGGTGCTCAAAGGCAGGACCATCTGTACGGGTCCTTTGAGCGTAGATGCTATGAGTGGGTTGTTGAGTGAGCCCATACCCGCTGATGTGAGAGTCAGGGATCACATTCTTCGGCGAATGTTCCTGGTTATCATCAGGGGTTGTTTCATAGCAGATAACTCTTCTACGGTGTCATTCACTTTAATCAACGCCACACGGAAAGTGGACCGTATGATTGGGGTTTCTATATCTTTGCCTATTTTCTTAGGGGAATGCGTATGCGTTCGCAGGGCTTGACAGAGGCTTAGCTAGGATTTTACCCGTTTCTGCTGGTGAGTATTTCTTTTATGATTTCCCATGTACATGTTAAGAGTGTTCACTGACAGCATATATTTTGCCTGTGTTGGCAGTTTTGGGCCTATGAGAGGCTTCCATGTTTGCGTCCTGTGAGTGTGTTAGGTTTAGATACCTATCCACGAGGACGGTGATGGCATCACTCCATTTTGGCAGAGGTTTTTGTAGCGAAGGGTTTCACCCATTGTCACTTACAGTTGGAGTTATTGATAGCTGATGTCATCACTTGGGTTCCCTACTCTAGGGAATATTTGACCTTTGGATTTGAGGATGGATTCCCGACTGGTGTCGAGCACATGATATACACCCGTAGGATTCCTTTCTTCATAGATGGAGGATGGGAGCTCTATTTAGGAGAGTGTGCTATTAGGAGCACCACACGAGAGATTCATGTATCGATTTTACCTCCTGCCAGGCGTTATTAGCCCGTATTGCAGTCACCCGTCGATGACATCCCATTGGTGGGTATGGACGGATATACTTTGTAAGAGGGTTCATATACTCAGGATACGTTCCATCACTGGTGGTCCACTCATACCATTGGAGCCCAGACCCGCGCCACTTAGTTTATGGGGGATATGGTTCCTGGATCCGTGATGATGACGAATTGGCTGACCTGTGTCCGAGATCTGACTCATTCGACATAAATTGATCATTTGACCCGACAGTTGAACTGAGCACATTTTTTTATCCGGTACTTGGGTAGAGATCCTTCATAGGCAGATACTTTTGATCTTTCCAACTCAGGCGTTGGGCGCTTAGGTGACCCATATGGCTTTGCCGGTGCAGATCCTCCATTGTATAGGCCTGCCATCCATGTTGATAGAGATCCAGTGACTCAGAAGGAGTTACATCAGGTGGACAGGATTGATTATGTAGATATTGACACCATTGTCTTCTTCTGATGTAAATTCTCGTTATATCTTTTGATAGGCCTCTGTTAGATATTGGGAGGCTGCGCCCCATTCTCGGTATATCTTTTGATAGGCCTTTGTTAGTAGTAGGGCGTCTGTGCCCCATATCCCTGTATTTTTAGTTGTACAGAGATGATGTATGTAGATGATGATGTACTTAGGAATGTATGTACTATTTTCCATTCTCTACATCATATTGCCATCTATTGCTTGTCATTCATTTATCATGTTATGCATATGTATGTATGTCTAGAGATATTCAGCATTGACCCCTGGATGGTCTTATGATACGGCCTATACAGATGTCTTCTTCGACAGTCAGTCACATAGATCACACCCCACCGGTGTTGATAGCCTCTCGTATGAGGTCGTGGTATGATAGTATGTCACCTACAGATAGGGTGACCGTTGATCAGTTATTACAGCATTCTATGACCCTCTTGATATTTCAGGTTCTCGCAGGCTTTGTAGAGGGCATGTTAGAGTATTGGATACCAGAGAGAAAGGTTTTTCGATTTGGTACCCAGGAGTTGACTCCTACATTGGAAGAGTACGAGCGATTGACGGCTTTGCCCTTAGACATACCTTGCGCTCGTATGACTATCAGAGATATGCGCTGGCAGTTCATGACCCTCACTGGGTTATGACGTAGAGTAATAGAAGATGAGATTACATCCGGCCATGTATTGTCCCAATGTTTCCTGTTAGACAGATTCGACTCATTGGACAGCTACGCACGATATTCTGGGGATTTTACTAAAACCAGAGGATCAGTGGCATATGGCTAGAGTGGATGTACTCGTGATATGCATAGTAGCGTATGTATGAATGCCACGGTATATGGACGAGATAAACATAGTGTAAGACCCTAACTTATTATAAAAAAATCGAATTTCCTTTAATTATTATTGTGAATAATAAGGTATTAATTTGATATAATTCTCTGGTTATGGGTGAAATGTGCAAATTTTACAAAATAAGCAAGTGGTTATAAAATAATCATTGTTGTCGGGGAATATTCGTTTGGTCGTGGAATATTCTTGTTTTCGGGGAATATTTGTACTATGGCGCAGTCATTTGTGGGCCCCATAACAGAATAACTGTCTGATGAAGAGAACGACAAGTTTGAGTTTTTATAAATAACGGCGTAGTTGTTACCGTTAACACTGTTGGAATACCCGGTGGTTAAAATACAGTAATATGTGTGGATGAACAATATTTTTGAATTATTGATTCGTACGTAAGAAGGCACTACTCAATAATTGTTACAGTAATTACTGTTCAATATTTTATTTTATTGATTCAATAATTGCTGCGTTGATATTTTATATTATTGTTGTTTCAATAATTATCACTGCACAGTATTTCCCATTATCAGATCAATAATTCATATTATTTGAATAATATTATTAGATAACATTATTGGCAATGTCTAGATAGTTCTATCAAGGAGAGGTTTGGTCACCTAATTGCGCGCCAGTAAGGAGAAATTCTTATTGGAAAGCCCCCTCTTTCCTGGGAACGGTCTGGTTGTCATAATTGTGATTTTGTAATATTATTTATGAATAATTAATTATTGATTTATATGATAAGGAAATATTTATTTGATGTAGATATAATTGATGGATATATTTATTTTATGTGGATATAATTGAAGGAATTAATGCTGAGGTGTTTTATCAATATTTTGTCAGAAGGGAAGTATTAAAAATCATCCGTTTGAGGATTTCAGATATTTTTGGTTTGGAATTTGGAAAAACTCAAAGCTACAAAGTTGTAGAGAATTCGATTTCAGGCAGAATGGACATAAACTTCGTATTTTTCTGATAACCGGGCTATTTTCTATGAATTG
Organism: Panax japonicus; assembly: GCA_020205505.1. Classification (NCBI taxonomy): domain Eukaryota; kingdom Viridiplantae; phylum Streptophyta; class Magnoliopsida; order Apiales; family Araliaceae; genus Panax; species Panax japonicus. The sequence goes on from CM035109.1 coordinate 13,484,435, forward strand.
TTGAAGTTTTGGAAAAATAAAATGATTTTATTAAATTTATGGGGGGACCCACTTTTGGTTGGTGGAATACACACATGGGCTGCTGAATTCTTCCAACATGGCTGCCCAAAAAAATTCAAAGCATACGTAGGAATTGTAATTAATAATAATATTATTTTATTATTTAGTCTCCTATGGCGTTCTAGAATTTTCCTATAAATAGAGGGCTAAGTTAGAATTGAAAATCACACCAGAAACAAGTTTTCTCTATTTTTCTCTCTATATTATCGAGCATATTCTTGTGAGTATACTTTGAGTGTTGCTATACGGTGCAAGTTTCTGTTAGCACTATATCCGAAATTCAGTCAAAATTACGGTTATTTTGAGATAAGGGATATTATTTTCTTCTTAAATGATATTATTCTATTAGAGAGAGACGATGCTTTAGCTCGTATATATGCCTCTATTAAGGAACAGGATAAGGCCAGATCAGCTAGAGATGCATGTCGACGTCGGGATTTTTGGGTGTCTCTTTTCGTTACTTGTTCTTTGGTGTTCTCATTTTAGGTGAGATTTGTTTGAAAAAACAAGTAAAAAAGGTCCGACATGTATAATGTTGACATTTTAGGTGAGATTTGTTTTGTTAAGAGTCGCCAGTTGGTTTTTTAAATGGTTTTACCAACACAACTGATAAAAGGTTTGCACATTGACCCAGTGAGGTGACACTGATATACGGGTCGGCGAAACCGAGATTCGTTTAGGGTCTGGGGACTTGGTTATGCGGGGGGAAGGTGTTAGGCACCCCCCGACATTCGTGTTACCACGGTGACCGCCTCTTTTCAAGAAACTATTATCTGAGTGTGTGTGTGTGTGTGTGGGTCAATGTGCTATTATATGGAAGTTGTGCAAGGCCTCGTTCGAACCTATATACACAGGGTTTGAATTTATGTAAAAATTAAGTTTTTAACAAGATATGACAGTGATGTTTTATAAAAGAGGTTTTTCAAACCTTGATGCTCAATAGGAATTGAGACCTTTTACACTCCCATTTTTTATTAAGTGATCCGCTGGATTGATTTTATTTTGACGAATACGAGGCATCCGTACGAAAATAATATACAAAAAAATAATGCCGACTTCCTCGTGGGTATGGAAACTATATGAGAAAATTCAGACATCGTAGAATAATTTACAAGCTGCTTATAGCTGAAAAATGTTCATCATGGAAACCGAATCTAGATCTAATGGGATGAATCTGTGATCACATGATTCCTAGGCACACATAATGTTGCAATTTATATAAGAGCAATAAGCAGGTATATATATAAAAGCGATAAATATATATATACGGACATGATCACCAACCACGAAGCACCTCCACGGGGGATCAGAAATGTAAATAAAGCTGTTAAAAGCTATCAACCGCCATAGAGGAAACTCCAGGCGGGACAAAACATAAATAAAGCTGTAAAGCGATCAACTGCCATGAAGACAACTCCAGGCAGGACGAATATATATATATATATATATATATATATATAAAAGCAGTAAATGCACCAGATGTAAAATCCAGGCTCATCAAACAGAGTTCGACCACAGTTCATATATATAAGTATATATATATATATATATATATATATATATATATATATATATATATATATATATATATATATATATATATACAAAGTCTGATACACAGTTAATATATATAAATGTACATATATATATATATATATATATATATATATATATATATATATATATATATATATATATATATATATATATATATATATATATATATTAAAGCAATAAACGCTCCAGACCGAAGTCTAGGCTCATCGAAACAAAGTTCGACACACAGTTCATATATATAAATATATATATATAGAAAAATAAGTAAATGCCCCAAACCGAAGTCTAGGCTCAATCGAGACATAACTCGATAATGTTAGTCAATATATATATAAGTATATGTATATATAATATATATATATACAGACTGGAATGAAACCACGGATCGAAGTCCGGGCCAAAACAAGCAACACGACTCTTAATGTATAGAAGGGTGTGCGTAAAGATGAAGAGAAAGACTCTAAAGTGTGTGTGAGAAGGTTTACAGCTGACTGATAAAAAAGGCTTCTATATCTTTAGAGTGGGTAAACACTAGCTTTTGTGGGTACAAAAGGGGCTATATACGAGCTCACAGGTGTTTAAAAGTGGGAAAATACACTGTATGGCGAGTGCAGAGCAAATTGTGCAGGGTTTTCCCGTCTTTTTTCTCAAAAAAATCAGCACCCCAAGCCCTTTATTTATAGGCAATATGAGCCGTAAATGTACCTGCGGCTGAGCCGCAAGTGTACCAAAGGCGGGTCGGGTCGGCCCGTGTTTGTCGGGTCAGGTCGTCTCAAAGTACGTGCACTCAGGCACTATAATGTCCACTCAAATTTTGAGAAGTGTAATCCAGGAATCCGTTTTGAGGTATACAGGACCTATTCCGGACCGCCGTTGTCGAGATTTGTACGATGGCATGGGATTAGAGTTTGTACGAAGTCATTGAAGATGGGACGATGCCCTCCGGTCTTCAAGCTTCAACTTTCATCCGTTACCCCGCACAATAGTCACTCGGGATTGGTTAATCTTGTGGGACATTTTTGTGTAGAGGCGTGACGTGGCATTGTCTTGGACGAGATGACGATGTTGTGCCTTACCGGTGTTATCGCCGGATTGGGCCGAAAAAGCAGACGTTGCTCATACTTCGCTAAGATTGGACTACTACAATTGTTGAAGATCTTCATTGTCATCTTTGAGGTGTGCCTGTCTTCCCGATGTTATTGCCAGGTTGGTACAGTGTATCTCGTTGTGAGCGCCGAGATTGAAGCAGATGGCATTTGAAACAAGCATTTCTGGGGTTATCTCCGAAACTATATTCCTTGGGGTTATCACCAATGTTGGTGGCTATTCCCATGGTTGGGACTAAGACTGGATACCTCGGGGTTATCTCCGCGATTAATCGGTATTCTCCGGTGTGTGTTCCGGTATTGTATCTGCAGGTCTTAGGGTTATATCCGAGGTTGGAACTGTTGCTCCCAGAGTGTGATCTGGGGTTGATGCTGAACTCCCGGTAGTATCCAGTATGGATTTGGATTGTATTTCAGGGTTCTCTCTTAAAAGACGAATCTTTTCTCCTTCAATATCAGTAACAGTTGTACAGAAAATTTCGAGTGTCTACAGATGCCCCTCTTTATCATACTCAGGCATGGCGATGCATGGGTAGTATAAAGAATCCTAAACACTTGAAACGCAACAAGATAAACATGTTACTATGGAAAACAACATGATGCAAATGTATGATGCATGTGTACGGGGTTGTGGCCCAACATGCTAAGGATGATTGCTGGCTCCCTGTTGCTTCAACTGGGGATTGGCAATACTGACCAGATCTAATGTGCAAGTCAAATCTGTTAGGATGTTGATGTTGGAGTTATCACCAAATTCCTGTGTTCTTGATAACGACTTGATCCTGAAGGGGTACCACTTATGTGTAAAAGATCTGTGGGGATAAAGCTTGATCTGTTTTGAGGATGTGTATAACATATTCCATCATCTATCCTTTTTGATAATGTTGACCTTTCCTGGTTAGTATCGCCAGAATATGTCATGATTATGTTGGATTTACTGCCAACATCAAATGCTGTCAGGAATGCCTGACCTTCGTTGACGTGTGAATCAACGGCTGAAACATCTTGTGGGATATACTATCAAGGTTGCTTGACCTTCGCTGACGTGTGAATCAACGGCTGAATGTGAGGAGATCGTCAAGGTTGTTTGACCTTCGCTGATGTGTAGATCAACGGAGCATTGCCTTGTGACCCCCGCTGGGGATCCGCTGGGGAATATGAGCAGCTGGGTATGAGAACCTCAAATAGCTCTATAGCTTTGATAGGTTTAAACGCTATCGGCTGAAAGGACGTCAAGGTTGCTTGACCTTCATTAATATGTGTGTCAACGGCTGAGCATGCGTTGCTAATCCCACTGGAGATATATGTTGTAACCCCCGTCGGGGATCTACTGGGGACGCATGAGTACGTACGCAGCTACCGAATGGTTCTCAACGCTTCGATGGGTTTACCTGCCATCGGCTAAAATAATGTCAAGGCTGCTTGACCTTCGTTAATAGAATTGTCAACGGATGAACGTGTTGTAACCCCCACCGGGGATTTACGTTGTAAACCTCGTCAGGGACCTACGTTGTAACCCCCGTCGGGGACATACGTTGTAACCCCCGTCAGGGACATTTAGGGTAACGACCCAGAATTGGCGGCATCGGACCTGTATGAGGTATTGCTGGATGTGATTTATGACAAATGAGATCATTGGCAGGGTATACCTCGTGTTTGGGTGACTACCAATGAGTGATGTATAGATTCAAAGTCTCATCTGAGAAGACCAGGATTATATGCTGTTTTGCTCAATCGCGCGACATTTTTATTCCTGATTTAACCTTTCTAGTCCATAAAAACTCCTTTGCAACTTGAACTGGAATGAGCCAGAGGGGTGGGACCCACATAGGGGTGCCGCAGGTGCACCTACTGCAGCCGCAGATGAGCCTGCGGCCAACCGTGGATCATAAATCCTGCAGGTTGGTCTTCACAAGTCACTTTCAACTTGCTTCGCATAGAGAAAACCGCAAGCCATCTTCAGATCTGCTGAGTTGGGGTTTCTTTCTGCAAATTCTGTCACCGTACAAGTGTTCTACACTATCCTGGTAACGTATGCATGTATTTTTTTCCAGTTTCTATCCACTGGATCGTGAGTTATCGCACGAAATACATCACACCCTTTCTGAGGTGATTTGGAGACTTGTTGTCCAGATATTATGGATCTGGATCAGCCGAGCAGTTCCTATAGGACCACTTCTGGCGTACGACGGAGGGCTTCCGAAGTGCCTCGTCCCCGTTCTGTCAGACAGCCTTGTCGGTTGGTGGAGGCCGTGATTTGTCCTGTCTGGGTAGATGTGCCTGACGTTGAGGACGAGGAGGCGAATATTCCGATTGAGGATCCCGCTACTGCTGCACATGTTCCTCGTAGGGAACTCCCGAGCATTAAGGTGGTAAACCCAGAGTTGTTGGGTGATTTGAGCAGACATCCATCGATGTACTTGAATGCTAACGAGGTATGGCGTTAGACTTTGATCTTCCTTCTTTCCTATTGATGAAGATTAAAGGGTTTTGATGTTGATCTGCATTTCATGCAGGTTCCAAGTTTTACACAGCCTCGAGGGAATTGGTTTAGCATTCACTCCATGTACTAGGCGCTTCATCCTGACTATAGAGCGATAGTGAATGAGTGAGGATTTGGGGCATTTTTCTCCATCCTTCCCCATCGTTGTCCCTGGGGTTACCTCAAGGCATTGTCTGAGCGATGGTTTCATCAGACTCAGTCACTCCATCTGCTGGATTACGAGGTGATGATGACGCCTATGGATTGGCAATTTATCACAGGTATGGATTTTGGAGGGGAACCAGTGCCTTGCATGGCGAATATTACCCCCACTGTCGTCAGATCCATATTAGGAGTTTCAGCGGAGGCGCTCAAAGGCAGGACTGTCCGTTCAAGTCCTGTGAGCGTAGATGTTATGAGTGGGCTATTGAGTGAGCCCATTCCTGATGATGTCAGGATCAGGGATCACATTCATTCGTGGCTGCTTCATAGTAGATAATTCTTCCACGGTATCTTTCGCTTTGGTCAGCACCACACGCGATGTGGATCGTATAGGAGAGTATGGCTGGGGCTCTTACACCTTTGCCTATTTCCTCCGGGGCATGCATCTGTGCTCACAGGGTTTGACCGAGGCTTGGCTAGGATTTTACCCATTTCTGCTGGCGAGTATTCTCTTGTCTTTTCCCATTTACAAGTTAAGAGTGTTTACTGATAGCAATTTTTTTGCCATTGTGTTGGCAGTTTTGGGCCTATGAGAGGCTCTCATGTTTGCATCCCATGAGTGTGTTAGGCTTAGATACCTATCCACGAGGACGACGATGGCACCATTCTATTTTTCCAGTGGTCCCTGTATCTGAGGGCTTCCCTCACTACCGTATGTAGCTGGAGTTGCTGACGGCTGATGCCATCACATGACTTCCATACTCATGGGATCATTCGACCATCAGTTTTGGGGATGGACACCCTACTGGAGTAGAGTATTTGATTTCCACCCGGAGATTTCCTCTCTTCACAGATTGAGGCTGGGAGCTCTATTTAGGATAGCGTGCTATTAGGGGCACCACAGAGGAGATTCGTATACCAATCTTGCCTCCTGTCAGGCATCATTGGCCTGTATCATAGTCACCCATTACGGATATTCCATTGCTGGGAATTGACAGTTTCGATTTATCCGAGGGTCCATGTACTCAGGAGATATTCCAGCGTTGGTGGCTCCCTCGCACTATTGGGGCCCAGTCTTGTGCCACACAATTTATGGGGGACATGGTTTCAGGATCTTTGATGATGACGAATTGGGTGGCTTGTGTCCGAGCTCTGACTCATCTGACCCAGATTGATAGTTTGACTCGGCAGTTGGACTAGGCACATGTATTTATTCGGCATTTGGGCAGAGATCCAGCAGAGGCGGAGTCATTTGTTCCTTCCCGCTCAGGTGCTGGCCCCTCAGACGACCCATTTGGTTTTGCCGACGCAGATCCTCCTCTTTATAGGCATGACATCCCTGTTGATAGAGATCCAGTGACTCAGGAGGAGTTACATCAGGTGGACAGGATTGAGGATCGAGACCCTGGTCTTCTTCTGATGTATATTCTCGTTATATCTTTTGATAGGCCTCTGTTAGATATTGGGTGGCTGTTCCCCATTCTCGCTATATCTTTTGATAGGCCTCTGTTAGTAGTAGGGCGTCTGTGCCCCATTTTCATGTATTTGTAACTGTATAGAGCTGATGTATTAGATGATGATATATTTAGGAATGTATACACCATTTTTCATTCCCTATATCATATTGCCATCCATTATCTGTTATGCATGTATCATGTTATGCATATGTATGTATGTCCAAAGATATTTGGCATTGACCCCTGGATGGTCTTATGACACGACCCACACAGATGTCTTCTTCGACAGTTATCCGTATAGATCATACCCCACCGTCAGTGGTGGCATTGGGTTTGTGATCTTGGTACGATAGCATGTCACCACCAGACAAGGTGACTGTAGATCTGTTGCTGCAACATACCATGACCCTTTTGGCATTTTAGGTTCATGCAGGATTCGTGGACAGGATGATAGAACATTGGCTACCAGATAGGCAGGTATTCCATTTTGGCACCAATGAGTTGACTAATACTCTGGAGGAGTATGCACATTTGACGATGCTGCCCTTAGACAGACCCTGCGTGCACATGGCTTTGGGAGACATGAGTAGACGATTCATGACTCTCACAGGATTGAGGCGCAGAGTAGTGCAGGATGAGCTGACATCTGGCCACGTGATCTCTAAGCATTTTCTATATGACAGATTTGGCGCGGAGGATAGCTACTCACGACATTCCAGGGATTTCACCGCGTCGGAGGATCATTGGCGTTTGGCCAGAGTTGATGTACTGATGCTATGTGTACTGTCATACGTGTATGTGCCGCAGTATATGGATGAGATAGATATAGGAGTTATCATGGCCATGAGAGCTCTTAGGGAGGGTCGTACCATTGTACCTATAATCATGGCAGAGACCCTGCGATCAGTATCCTACTGCAGTACTTACCCGTCAGGCGTGTTTACTGGGAGTTCAGTCATGCTGTATGTGTGGTTTATGTCACACTTGCAACCGGTTGGTACCCTTAGACGGCATGGGTTTTGTTTCTCCCATGATGTGGTTATGTCATACTCCTTTCAGCCATCGGAGTGTACATATGCTCAGTCTTGGTCCGCATTTTTGGCAGATATTAGAGACCCATTTAGCATATTGTTGTGCTCGAGGCTTTGCTCACCATACAACTTCATTACTCATGCTCCGGGCATGGATTTCCTCCCTTTGGCTGTCTTGAGGGGCATGACTACTTATCACCCATTGGCCGTGATATCGCAGTTTGACCAGTTCCAGGATTTTCATCCTTTCGAGGGGGCGGCAGGTCATCGTTCAGCATCTCGATACCTCTCAGCCGAGGACCGATCTCGTGTATACGCTTGCTGGGATCAGTGTGAGCTAACTGCTTTTCCTGTCAGTCGTCCCGGTTATTCCGCAGAGTACTCCGCATGGATGGAGACGAAGGTTTTATCGGCTGCAGTAGTATTTGCAGTACCGGAGAGCGAGTTATACGATGTAGAGACTATGGAGGACATTGATACCTACATTGAGGAGGATACCGCTACTGGGTTGCCAGTATTTCTTCTGGATTCTCCTAGTACCAGTACTTTTGTGATTCAGCACTCGACATAGTACTTAGAGCAGAGTCTTCATCTGATGACCTTTGAGAGAGATCAGATTCGATCTATGATGTCGACTGCTCTTGATGTGAGGGACGCCGCCCTATTAGAGAGAGATGAGGCATTGGCTCAGAGAGATGCAGCCGTCGCTGAGCGTGATGAGGCCAAGTTAGCCATAGACGCAGTGGTAGTTGAGCGGGATATTGCCATATCTGCCCGGGATGTGGCTGTCACAGATAGTATTGTAGCGAGGTGCCTTACCACTGGTATGATCGCAGAGATGAGCGCTTATATTGATGAGCATATGGTCATCATGCAGATGGCTACAGATCTATTGGGTCGTGTGGATATTCTCATCCAGGAGACTATAGCTTTACCTCCTTCATCTGAGAGGGATGCCATGTTAGTCTTGCTAGCTCGCATGTACCCTGATCCGTAGATGAGTTTGTATTTACCTGCACAGACTAGCTTGGCCATTTTGTCATGTACAGTTTACATTGTATATATATCAAATAGCATTATATATGACAGGGAAATATATTTTTGGATCCCTTCCCTTTTAGATATGCCTTACTATTTGCTTGATATTTTGCCTGCTGCTTCAGGGCTTGTGATCTTGATGTATTCTGAATTCCTCCTTGGTGGATGGACATTGAGTTATCTCTGGATAGTTCAGAATGGATCATCGATCTATGTATCCCCACCATCTTTGGTGTCTTGGGACTTGTTTTTGAATGGAGAATGTAGAGGAGTGTGGCTTTCCTCTTTGAGATTGACTGTACCATAGATGGTTGCCAGTACTTCTATTTAGGAGAAGCCTAGTTAATTCCACCCCTTATGGTTTGGTGTTGCTCTTCGAGGTATGACCGCAGCCTAGATGGTCGCCGAATCTCCTATTTGGGAGGAGTTCAAGTAATTCCATCCCTTTGGTCTGAAGCCGAATGAAATGTAGTGGTTTGAAAGAGAATCCCAATACCCGCTGACAATGGTTTGTGTTTTGGTAGGGGTGAGACCGCACCATGAATGGCTGCCTACGTACTCCTATTGAAGAGGAGATCAGGTCTGCGTAGTTCGAACCTGGTGTAAGAGGTTCAACGCTGTATATGGCTGACATGGTGTAGGAATGTTTTTGGTTATTTTTGTTTTATGTAAGGGCAGAAATGTTTTTGTTGTTTTTGTTTTATTACGACCGGGCCATATGAAATGGTTGCCTACGTACTCCTATTGAAGAGGAGATCAGGTCGACGTAGTTCGCCCCTCAGGGTGAAAAGAAAAGCGTAATCCCAAGTGCAGGTCAGAGTGCGAGGGAAAAAAAGTTTAATCCTAGGTTGAGGATAAACTGCAGGTGAAAAGTTTGATCCCAGGAATGGGTAGCCAAACTGCAAACGGAAGAGGTTCAATCCGCGGTGGGATGACCTAAGTTGTAGGAATACAGAGGAGAAAGCCAGGCTGCTGGCTTGAACTGTATGTTTCCCTGAGGGGCAAAGTGTAGATAAGTTGTATATGGTAATGGGTTAAAGAACCAGAATGACTGGTGACCTGATGATGATGCACCAGGGTGTTTGATGGTTACTTCAGACATAATACCGTTTCACGGTGTCTGAGTTGATGAGTTGTGGAAATTCATCGCCGTCCATTTCTTGCAATCTGAGAGCGCTTCCTGTCAATACTTCTTTCACAATAAACGGGCCTTCCCAGTTAGGAGCAAATTTTCCTTTAGCCTGATCTTGGTTGTCAAGAATCTTCTTCAAAACCAAATCATGTTGTTTAAACTGCCGTAGCCGGACTTTTTTTTTGTAGGATCTGGCGATCCTTTGCTGATATAACTGACCATGGAAGATAGTTGCGGTTCGCCTTTCGTCTATTAGAGACAATTGGTGATACCTATCCTGTACCCATTGGTCTTCATTCAGATGAGCGTCGATCAATACTCTGAGAGATTCCATCTCTAATTCTATGGGGAGCACTGCCTCCATCCGATAAGTTAAAGCGTAGGGGGTTACCCCAGTTGAAGTGCGCATGGAGGTTCTGTAGGCTAACAGAGTAAGAGGCAATAGGTCAGGCCAATCTTTGTGGTTGGCGGACAATTTTTGCATAATCTTCTTGATATTTTTGTTAAACGCTTCAACAACACCGTTCATCTTCGGACGATAGATGACAGAGTTAAGATGTTTGATGTGGAATTTACTGCATAATTCCTTCATCATTTTGTTGTTGAGGTTTTTGGCATTATCTGACACAATCACCTCTGGTTGTCCATATCGACAAACGATATTGTTTCTGATGAAAACAATGATGACTTCCTTAGTGACCCTGGGGAAGGAGGCTGCTTCTACCCACTTGGTGAAGTAGTCGATCATGGTGAAGATAAATCGGTGACCATTACTGGCTTTAGGGCCGATGGGCCCGATAACGTCCATTCTTCACATTGAGAATGGCCAAGGCGAACTCATATTGTGGAGTTCCCGTGGAGGGGCGTGTACAGTATTCCCATGAATTTGGCACTGATAGCATCTTTTGACGTGGTCATTACAATCAGCCTTGAGATATAGCCAGTAGTGTCCTGTCCTGAGTACTTTCTTGACAAGGATGGGGCCACAGACTCTGCCATGGATTTCATTCATAAGCCTTTGGGCTTGATCTTTGTCTAGACACCTGAGGAGATCTAGTCCAGTATATCTTTTGTAGAGCGCATCTCCACTCAGGTAAAACTTCATAGCAAGTCGATGGATCCGCCTTTTTTCAGTCAGGCTCGCCTCATCAGGTGTAGATTTATCTCGCAGATATTCCTTGATATGCTGATACCAAGGAGGTTGGATGGGAGGTAGTTCATCCGATACTTCTCCAACGTAATTTCCATAGGCTGGGGCCTTGTTCAGGGAAATTGTGACGCTTGAAAAGTGTTCCTTGTCTGATATGCAAATCAAGGAGGCCAAAGTGGCTAATTCATCCGCAAAGTCATTCCTATTACGAGGAATGCGTAGAAAGGAGATTTCTTCGAACTCCAAAGCCATCTTCATAACCTGCCGATGGTAAGATAGCAAATGTAGTTCCTTGGTTTGATAGATTCTGGTGGATTGTCTGATTATCAACTCCGAATCTCCAAGGACAGTTAACCGCCTGATGCCCGTTGAACGGGCAAGTTTTAGCCCCATGAGACATCCTTCGTATTCAGCCGTATTGTTGGTGCTGACATACAGTAATTTGACGGTGATGAGATACTTCTCCCCCGTACCAGATATTAGAACTGCTCTCGCTCTAGAACCTTCCATATTAACAGCTCCATCAAAATACATCCTCCAAGATTGACGCGTATCGTACTGATGGTGTTTTTGTACTGTCATTACTCCTTCATCAGGGAAATATGTTTCCAAGGGTTTGAAATCCCCTGAAGGTGCGGCGGCTAGTTGATCCGCGATTCCTTAACCTTTGATGGACTTTTGAGTCACATATACGATGTCAAATTATTGTAGGATCAACTGCCATTTGGACAGTCGATAATTTAACATGGGTTTGTTGAATACATACTTGAGAGGATCCACGCGGGATATGAGATGGGTTGTGTGACCATGGAGGTAATGCTGTAACCTTATGGAAGCCCATGCTAAAGCACAACACGTCCTTTCGATCAGTGTGTACTTGTGTTCACTGCTGCTGAACCTTTTACTAAGGTAATAGATAGCTCGTTCTTGGCCTCTATCATCTTTCTGTCCCAGCATGCAGCCCATGGCATTGTCACTTACGGACAGATACATGAACAGGGGAATATCATCCCTGGGTGGTAGCAAGACAAGAGCATTGACTAGCTGTTTCTTGATTGTAAGGAAGGCACTCTGGCACTCATCATTCCATTTCATGGAGGAGTTCTTCCTTAATAGCTTGAAGATTGGCTCACAGGTTGCTGTGAGTTGAGAGATAAACCTGCTGATGAAGTTGATTCTTCCCAAAAATCCCCGTATTTCCTTCTCTGTCTGAGGAATGGGCATTTCAGTGATGGCTTAGATTTTGGCAGGATCCAGCTCTATCCCTTTATGGCTGACTAGAAATCCTAGCAATTTGCCTGATCTAACGCCAAAGGCGCATTTAGCTGGATTCAACTTTAAGTTATACTAACGCAACCTATTGAACAACTTTTTAAGATGGTCTATATGGTCATTCTCCTTCCGGGACTTGACAATGATGTCATCCACGTAGATCTCAATCTCTTTATGCATTAAGTCATGGAAAAGAGCCATCATAGCTCGTTGATAGGTAGCTCCGGCATTGATGAGGCCGTATGACAACCGTCTGTAGCAAAAAGTTCCCCAAAGAGTGATGAAAGTAGTCTTCTCACGATCTTCCTCGGCAACCATGATCTGATGGTACCCCGCAAAGCAATCAGCAAAGGAGTACATGTCGTATTGCGCAGTATTGTCAATGAGAATGTGGATAAATGGCACGGGAAAGCTGTCTTTCAAGCAAGATTTATTCAAGTCCCGGTAATCCATGCAAACTCACACCTTCCCTCTAGGTTTAGGTACATGCATGATGTTGGATATCCACTCAGGATATGTAGACACCATGATGATGCCAGCCTGAAATTGTTTCACAATTTCTTCTTTCACCTTTAAACTCCACTCAGGTTTTAATTGCCTGAGTTTCTACTTGACTGGCTTAAATCCCTCTTTAATGGGAAGGCGATGAAGGACAATGTCAGTTGACAAACCCACCATGTCTTCATGAGACCATGCAAACACGTCCTAGAATTGGGTTAATAGCGTAATCATATTATTCTGTTGGTTTGGGGTAAGGTCTGAACCAATCTGAATTAACTTAGAGGTTTTTAAGGTTCCGAGATTGAAAGAAGTGGTTTGATCAAGGTTGGGTTTGGGTTTGTCTTTGACCCATTATTGAATTTCTGGAGGCACCTCAATGTCATCCGGTATATTCATCAAGGCTGAATTCATCTCTACATCAAAGGTACAATCCCTGTGTAAGAAAGACATCGTATCCGCAAGTACAGGCACATCTAAATTCAGAGTCCTGAAACAAAATATGCTTTCACTTAGTATATATGAAATGTGTTGATCATACACAGTGTTAGCATATACTGGCAAAATAAACTGCTAATACTGTACAGAAAAGTAAGCAGTTATTATATCTACAGGGCAGAAAGAGTTTCTACCCATTTTACCCTTGTCGACCAAAGTAAGGAATGCTGTCCCAATTGGCAAGGGTAAAGTCCGGGTGGACCGCAGTGATGGAGGGATTGTCATCATCCTCCCTGTCCTGAATGATGGCCATTACGTCTGGGAAATCATCATCTGGGGTGTCTCTGTTAGTATGTTCATCATGAACGATGATGCGTATACCGGACATCATCCGTATGACGTCTTGTTTGATTCTTCGTTCCTCTTCTTTTACTGCGGGATTTGGAACAACAATTTCTTTCTCCTTCACCGGTACCGTCTTGGGAAATAACATAGCCATTACATTGGCTGGCACCTTTACTAAAGGTTGTGTGGACTCAGAGTTAGAAGGCGAAGCCAAACGCCACAGGGTTGAAGTTGAAGGAATCTGCCGATTCTTATGAGGATTCATGTGACTAGAGCTGGCAGAATAGCCTAGTCCAGCTATTCCAACTTGCTTGGTTAATCGAATGGGGTACTTGATACCCTGGCCAGCTTTACCCAAACATTGTCCCAGTTTATAACCTAACGACATCATTTCTTGAGTGGTTGACATCACCTCGGCAAAGATCTTAGGTTCGGGCAATGGTGCTCCAATAGCGTGGTATTGGGTGTTGCTTATTTCTAAAGCATGAAAACTGACAGGTTCTATGTCTGTATTGGCATTGATGAACGGCATGTCCCCGTGCTGAGGAATCTCTGGTTCAGCGTTGACTGTGACCAGGCTATTATTGATGATGTATTTCAATTATTGGTGAAGAGTGGAGGGGACTGCCCCAGCCATATGAATCCATGGTCGTCCCAAGAGTAGGTTGTATCTCGAATCTATCTTGAGCACATGAAAAGATACGCAGAATGTGTGAGTACCAATTTCGATTGGCAGCTCAATTACTCCAACCGAGTTACGGTGGGCTCCATCAAAAGCTTTGATGATAGTATGGCTACTCCGAATTCTGTTGAGATTGATATTTATCTTCCCCAAGGTAGCATATGGGCAGATATTCAGAGAGGAACCTCCATATATTAAGACTCCTGCTACCATGTATCAGGAGGATAAGACCGCAATGTGTAACGGTTTGCAATGACTTGTCCCTTCGGATGGTATGTCATCATCAGTGAAGAATATCACATTGTTGTTGAAAATGTGATCAACCATATGTTGAAACTTTTCTGTATCCACTGATGTCGGGAGATAGGCTTCTTCTAGAACCTTTAGAAAGACCTTCCGGTGATTCTCAGAGGTTAGGACCAAGTCCAAAATTGATATTTGTTGTGGAGCTTCTTTTAAGCTTAAAACCACCGTAGCTTCATTATGACCCACAGCGCGGAGGAATTTTTCAACCTTCTCCATGGGTATTTTCCCCTTTGATTTGTTGGTGGGCTTAATCACCCGATGGGGGAGATACAGTGGATTTTCCTTCGCCACTGCAGCAGTTGTATGTGAGGTGGATCCTTTACCTTATCCATAATTCCACGAAACCTTGCGCAAGCTAACAATAGGATATTGTGCTCTGCATGACAAGTTGATTGGCTCGGGAGCGGCCACTTTCAAAGGATCGTTTCCTCCTTTGAGCTAAATTATTGGCGTTGTGAGTAGAGTATTAATCCCCTCAGCTTCAGTGGATATAACTGCTATCACACTTTTCCACATAGTAGGGTCTGCATTCTCACTTGCTCGTAACACCATGTCGTTATCTGACAAGCGCAATACACCACTATCGATTAGATTTTGAATAAGGTGGCGGAGTGCCCAACATTCTTCTGTGCTATGACCGCGAGACTGGGAGTGGTATTGACATACTCCATCAGTATTTTCACTGGTATTTTCATGCTGTCGGCTACTTTCCCTTGGTTGGGTTGACTCGTTACTGCGCTCCAATAACTGAGCCCTATTTACAACATCTGAGTACAAACACAGTTTATGAGAAATAAGATATTGACGTATCTCCGGTTTCTAACCTCTTAAAAACATTCGTGTCATTCTCTCCTCATTATCGACCAAATGGGATGCAAACCGGGATAACTCTGCAAATTGAGCCTCGTATTGCGACACGATCATATTGTTTTGTTCCAACTTGATAAACTCCACCTCTTTCATATAACGAATACTTTCGGGAAATTACTTGTCATTGAATAGCTCTTCGAACTTCTCCCAAGACATCTTAAGTGCGTTAGGCTGGGTACGTTTTACAGATTCCCACCAGTAATCTGCCTCTTCACGCACCATGAAGGTGGCGAAGGGAACCTTTTGCTCCTCGGAGCATCCCAAGACATCAAATATCTTGGTGATCTGCTTTATTCATGCTTCCGCCTTAAGTGGTTTAGGCTCTCCAATAAACTCGGGTGGTCCCAGCTCCTTGAACTGTTTAGCGGTGACCGTCAGAGTTTCCTATGTTTACACCTGTATTTTGAACAGGAGCCACTCTCGCCTGATGTTGCATGAATTGCATGAAGCCTCGGAACATTCCATCGTTCATCATTTGGTTAGTGTTGTTGTTTGCATGAGGATTGTCGCCTTCCTGATGCACGTTGTCCTGGTTATTGATCTGTGGAGACTCAACGGTCTCCTGTGCTCCATTGATGTTCTTAACATTCTCGGATGCCATTTTCAAACACTGCCACAAAACAAGGGTTAATTGACATGCAACATATTATCACTATACTCTGACCGACCAATCAAATACCAAATAAACTTAGGTAGGTCATACTAGCGAAGGAATTCCCCGTCTCTCCCCTCCTAGTTCTAATCTCACATCTTAGCCAGGGATCATATCCCTAAGCTTTGATACCAACTGTGACGCCCCCAAAATTAGGTATACGTCACCCATCTTGGGTCGCCACTTACATGGTACAAAATTCAAATACAACTTAATAATACAACTGTCGTGTACAATACGACAAAACATAAACTATGAGTTTGAATACAAATATTGTATACTAGAGATTATACAAACTCAAAAGGAGTCCTTATTACAATTATTATTACACTATTTCACAGAATAGTGAGGACTACTAATGCTATCATCTGGTCCGTCACTCCGTTCCCCGACTAGTCCCTGCTACGTTCTCATTTCCTGAAGAGAACAATAAAAGTAAAAGGGTGAGCTCAACTAGCCCAATCGTTAGCCTTCAACGGTGTTAAACTGATACAATATAACAACCATCAAGTTTAACTGCAGTGGAACAATCAATCCATTAAAAGAGTCAAGTAGAGAATAAAATCTACTATCTTTTATGATTTAGAAGGTTTTTCATCACTTTTATCGCTGGGACTCAGCTTAATAAATAATCCACATCATCGAATCACCCCTACACTATGGCCAAGGATATTATTTAGTATCACGACCACAATTATCCATGCACTACGGGCCAAGAATATTTGTGTATTCATTAATGGTCATGATCATGCCAACAACTGTCCATCAATGCACTACGGGCCAATGAGGACTTTTACCACATCATTTGTAACAATACGGTCATGATTACACCGAATAATCCTTGGTCGTAATCATACCAAGTCCATATATGCACTATAGGCCACAAATGTCTTTCAACAAAATATAAACATGAGGATGATGACAATGATATAAGAATTCAATAAAACAAGTTCAAGAATTATTTTTTCCAGGAACTAATAATGTCCAAATTGTCAAGATGATACTGCTTTGTATAGTAAAATTCAAGAATGGTCAGAAGAATTTTTTCACAAAAAGATACTGGATGAAGCGCAAATATCAAGGATATTCCACTAATTTCATGAAGTATAGAAGTCAAAATTTTAACCAACTGAGTATAATAAGGAATGGAATAACAAAAGAAATCACCAGGCATGCGATAGACCGCACAGACAGGTTATTCCAACAGAATAATAAATAACGGAATCAGGTCCGGTGTAAAACGCACAGACAGGATATTCCAACAGAATAATAAAGACGAAATCAGGTCCGGCGTAAAACGCACAGACGGGATATTCCAACAGAATAATAAAGATAGAATCAGGTTCGGCGTAAAACGCACAGACAGGATATTCTAACAGAATAATAAAGACGGAATCAGGTCCGGCGTAGAACGCACAGACAGGATATTCCAATAGAATAATAAAGACGGAACCAGGTCCGGCGTAGAACGTACAGACATGATGTTCCAACAGAATGATAAAGAATGGAACAACAGAAGAATTTCATCAAGTATAGGGTAGCACGCGTTTACAAGTTATTCCAACAGAATAATAAGAATGGAATAACAGAAGTTCTCTTCATAGATAAGAAAGAAATAATACTCCCTACCTTGGAAAAAAAGGATATTGGAATAGTGAGTAGCAGATTTCTCTTCTTCTTTCTCTCTATAATTTCTCTCTATAATAATCGCTCTAAAGCTTTTGTGAATTGGTGAGAAATTAAGAAAGAATGAGCTTCTATTTATAGGAAAATATAGTTTCGATAATTGCACGTTTTGGGGCTCAAAAATTACAGTACAATACCTCCAACTTTTCTTTTATTTTTAATTTAGTCCTGCAAGTATTATCAATATTGCACCAATTCCCCTAATAGTAAATAATGTGAATCAATAGTTCAATCATGTGAATCAATAGTATAATCATGTGAAAAAAAATACGAATTACAGTATAGTACCTCCATTTATAGCTCAATTTTTAACTTAGTCATGCAAGTATTATCAATCTTGCACCAACTCCCCTAATAGTAAATAATGTGATTCAATAGTACACATATGTGAACAAATAGTTATATAAGCATGTGAATTAGTAGTAATTAATTGCTCATTTATCCGATAAATTACTCGATTTATCAATATAACCCCTAGACATCAATTATCTCGGAATAAATATCGATTTTCACTAACACAAACAATTCCAACATAATGAAACTATTTTTTTATCAAAAATATAAATTTTGAAATTTTAAAGTTTGACTTTTCCTGAAAAAGTCAACTGTTGACTATTTGACCAAATAGTGAATCCCAAAAAAATTTGTGTTTATAGACTATTTTTACTAATTTCGTCATTCCGGACTCAAATATCACGTCCGCGTCTCCAAATTCAACTTCGAACAACATTCATCATTAATATTATAACTCACAATATTTATCAACCAGGTCGTTCTCAGGAAAGAGGGGGTTTCCAATAAGGATTTCTCCCTATTGGCGCGCAATTAGGTGACCAAACCTCTCCTTGACAGAACTTCTAGACATTGTAAATATTGCAGTTTATAATATGAATAACTTTGTCATCTCAAGTATTGATTTAATAAAAAAACATTTTATGCAGATGATACTGACCATAATTGAATCCATAATATGATAGATATGATGCATCAATTACTGTAGTAATAATTAAGTATAACTAAGTGACTTCTCATGTAAGCATCAATAATCAATACCGTGTGCTACTATGCAACCACGCGTATTACTGTACTTTTAACACCGAGTGTTTAAATAGTTAACGATAAAACTTTCGCCGTTATTTTCATAAAGTATTTTTGTCGTTTTCTCAATCCGACAATAATTCCGTTGTGGGGGTCCACCAATGATTGTGCCGTTGTACGAATATTCCCTGTTAAAACGAATATTCCCCGACCAATCAAATATTATATAACAACTTGCGTACTTTGCAAAATATGTAAATATTACACACAACTATAACATTATATCAAATCCACACCATAATATTTAAAAATATATTTCGAGAAAATTTAATCTTTATTCAAAAAGTTGGGATCTTATATTGCTCATACTTCAATGAGATTGGACTGCTGCAATTTTTGAAGGTCCTCATTGTCATCTTTGAGGTGTGCATGTCTTCCCGATGTTATTGTCGGGTTGGTACAATGTATCTCGTTGTGAGCGCCGAGATTGAAGCTAATGGTATTTGAAACAAGCATTTCTGGGGTTATCTCCGAAACTACATTCCTTGGGGTTATCACCAAGGTTGGTGGCTATTCCCATGGTTGGGACTGAGATTGGATACCTCGGGGTTATCTCCGAGATTAATCGGCCTTCTCCGGTGTGTGTTCCGGTACTGTATTTGCAGGTCTCGGGGTTATATCTGAGGTTGGAATTGTTGCTCCCAGAGTGTGATCTGGGGTTGATGCTGAACTCCCGGTAGTATCCGGTATGGATTTGGATTGTTTTTCAGGGTTCTTTCTTAAAAGACGAATCTATCCTCCTGCAATGTTAGTAATAGTAGTACAGAAAATTTTGAGTGTCTACAATGCAGTGATAGTTGAGCGGGATAACGCTATATCTTCCCGGGATGTAGCCGTTACAGATAGGACTGTGACGCCCCTAAAATAGGTCCAATCCACACAACCTATTCTTAGTCGCCAAATACATGGTACAAAAAATAACTACAACTTTATTACAACAATTTTCGTGCAAACTACAACAACACATATACTGTGAGTTTTGATACAAATATATACCAACTGTGACTCACATCCCAACCTTGGATAGCACGTCACAATGGCACCTTACATAAAGGTATAGTCAAAAACTGTTTTAGAAATTAGAATCTTTGGGAAGTGCTCAAGGAAACCTTCGTACATGGGAGGCCATACGTCTAGGTTATAATAGATATCATATGGCCACAGAATTATCCTTGGTTGATCCAATAGACCCCAAAGAAAAACGAGAAGATTACTATCATATTCTTTCCAATGGTGAGTCTTCTCTTGATATATAATTATCTCTACTGTCTCTAATTGAGAATTATACTTCAAATAAACTCTATGATCATATAGGTAGTGCTCGTAGATATACTTAGTAAGTGGATGTGCACAACCCTGTCTTATGATGACACGAGGTTGAATGTCTTTAGACATCTTGTATTATAGTGACAAAACACCCTTCCAATGTTGGGTTTGCCTCACCCTATTTGATTCACCAAATATAACTACTAAATGATGACCACCGTTCTATTCCCTTGTTACCCCCGCTCGACCCAGCTACACTCTTATTACCTGAAAGGAATTAAGAAGCAAAAGGGTGAGCACAACTAGCTCAGTAAAGAATATCATGACTAAAGATAATTAAATTATCAATAGCCTTCATCAATAATAAATCAGAGATTTAGAACATATGGTGGATGATAAAAATTTCAACCATAGTTGCAGTGGAACGAGCAATCCATTAAAAGAGTCAAATAGACCAAAAAGTCTATTATCTTCTCTGTTAAAAATCCATCAACAATGTTTTATCCCTGTAACATCAATCAACAGTTCTGGTCCAAAATCATATGAATAACTCATAATCATAATTGTGATTCTAAATTTTTCTTCGCATCCAGGACGAAGATAATTCTCATCACATCTCTTTACCTGAAACATTAAAGATCATGGTTATACCAAATCACAGTTCATGTTCATAATCATACTAATAAACTCATCTTTGCACTACGGGCTAAAGATATTCATCAACAGTTCATATTTGCACTGCTTGCCAAAGATATTCAACAACATGTCATCTTTGCACTACGGGCCAAAGATATTCCTCAACAATTAATCTTTGCACTACAGGCCAAAGATATTCATCAACAATTAATCTTTGCACTACAGGCCAAAGATATTCCTTAACAGTTCATATTTGCACCACAGGCCAAATATATTAATATCTCAAAGAAATATATAATTATTTCAGAATTTATATAAACAATAATTATAACCATGTTGATCAATTCACCTTTGCACTTAAGCTAAAGATATTCAATTATAAATTCAATAGTCATGATCATACCAGTAAACAATTCAACTTTGTACTACTGGCCAAAGAGAACCCATAGTCATGAGCATACCAAAAATCTACTCATCTTTACACTCAAGTCAAAGAAAAATATCATCGTTAGGGTTATAAAAATGTTATATATGATAATAAAAATAATATGATCAACATATTGTTTTAATCTCAAGAGTAATATTCATAAATCAACTATAATTTGGTTAAAAAAGAAACCAATTTTGTCAGGAATAGCAACTCGTGAATAGTAACTCATGGATAGTAACTCGTGAATAGTAACTAATGAATAGTAAACCTGACATAAAAAGGTAAAAATTCCACAATAAAATCCATACCAATATTTCGGTATAATGATATTGAAATAACATTTCTTAAACTTATAAACAATTTATTTTAATTGTTTACACTTTACTAAATAATGCATTTAATCATCCTAAAATTCCAAACTCATAAGATTTCATCACCAATAACAAAAACCCTCATCAAAAATCTGCATATACCTCATATAGGATTCTCAAGCCATAAAATCCTATTTTCTAATTTTCTTACTTCACATAACATATTTAATTCATTTACTCATATCTAATCCATTTTCACTAAAAATACCAAATCAGTACAAACAAATTTTCTTTTCTGTGATTTAATAGAATATAGTCTCATATTAAACATATATTTTTTTCAAGAATTTTTAAAATTCATTTACTATTTTTCATATGGCCAAAACAGCCGAATATTTAGACATTTATCATAAATTGTACTTTTATCCAAAAATTCCAAAATTCAGAGAGTACACTGATATTATATAGATATACTTCCAATAAATATTTCATCAATTTTGGAGTTAACCACAAGGAATTATAAGCAGTTACTTGTAAAATAGTCTTTTATCATAAAATTCATAACTCTTAATCTATACATCCAAAAATCACCATTTTTGGACACAATCAACAAAACTCATCAAAATATCATTTCAAATTTTTCCAGAATTTTCTGAAGGCCGAAAGAAGTACGAACTAAAAAACATAATAACCCTTAAAATCCCGTACCTCAAAAGAGCATTATTTCTGACTTGAATATCGGATTTAACGCTGAATGAACTTGCGTCGTATAGCAACACTCAAGATATCTAAATACTTACAAAATATTCTTGATAATATAGAGAGAGAAAACTTATGTTTCTGGTGTCATGTTCAATTCTAACATAAGCACCTATTTATAGGAAAATGCTAGAACGCCAAAGAAGACTAAATTAATAAAATAATATATTAATTATTCTTTTCTCCTACGCACAAACCATCTTGAATTTTCAGCACCTAGCCATCACCTTTGAACAAGAAATAGCAGCCCACATGTTTTAAAAACAAAAGTTGGTCCCACCCTTAATTTTAATAAAAATTATTTTATTTTCTGAAACTTCAATAATTCATAGAAAATAGCCCGTTTATCAGAAAAATACGAATTTTATGTCCATTCACAACGAAATCGAACTCTCTACAACTGTGTAGCTTTAAGTTTTTCCAAATTCCAGACAGAAAATATCCAAAATTCAAAAACGGATGATTTTTAACACCTTTAAAATTCATAACAAATCATATGTTCATTTTTAATGGTTCAAAATTTGTGGATATATATACTCAACTTATATATGTATAACATATCCAAAAATCACAACGATCCATCGGTTGGATCAAAAATTATAACTCACGAAATAGAGCTTTAAGAACACCGATTTGATCTTTTAATACTTCCAATCCGATAAAATATTGATAAAACACCTCAACATTTATTCCTTCATTTATAACCACATAAATAAATCCATAATTTATATCCACATCAAATAAATATTTCCTTATCGTATAAATCAATAATTAATTATTTAAAAATAATATTACAGAATCACAATTATGACAACCAGACTGTTCCCAGGAAAGAGGGGGCGTTTCCGATAAGAATTTCTCCTTACTGGCGCGCAATTAGGTGACCAAACCTGTGACGCCCCCAAAATAGGTATATAACACCCATTCTGAGTCGCCAAATATATGGTACAGAAACAACTAAAACTTTATTAATACAACATAAAAACTGTGAGTTTAAATACAAATATTATCTTCTAGACAATATCCACACTCAAATAAGCCCTCATTACAATTATTGATACACTATTTTACAAAATAGTGAGGACTACTAAAACAACTGTCTTGAGCCATTACTCCACACCCCGACTAGTTTTCGCTATATTCTTGTCTCCTGAGAAGAAAAATGGAACAAAAAGGAAAAGGGTGAGCTCAACTAGCCCAGTAAAGAATATTATGACTAAGATAATATACTACAAATTATCCTTAGTCTTCTACAGGAAAAAATTTGATAGAATACAATAGTCATCTTTGCACTACAGGCCAAAGATATTCATCTGCTGGTCATGTTCATCTCAACACATGTTCATCTTTGCACTACGGGCCAAAGATATTCATCAATTGGTCATGTTCATCTAAATACCTGTTTATCTTTGCACTACGGGCCAAAGATATTCATCAGAAAATCATTCATCTTTGCACTACAGGCCAAAGATATTCAGTAATATCATCATTTAGGACTGAGGATGATGAAAAATATTTTAAAAGAAACGAATCCAGTGAAACAAAAGAACAAATATTAAGGATTCGTACTTTACACAATTCAAGTTCAAAAATATTTCATAAATAATCAGAGTGGAGTAAAATTCAAGAATGATCAAAACATGGATACAATCAAAGCTAGTATCCATAATAGATATTTTGGATAAAAAACGAAAATTTAATTTTTTTGTGAATAGTGTCATATTCTTGAATAGTGCCGTATACGTGAATAGTGTCGTATACGTGAATAGTAACTCTGACACCAAAAGATAGAAATTCCACAAGAAAATCATCATGCTTCGTGAATAGTAACTCGTGAATAATAACTCATGAATAGTAACTCGTGAATAATAACTCATGAATAGTAACCCCGACATGAAAAGTTCTAAATTTGATAAAAATTCAGACCAATATTTCGGCATAATGATATTGAAGAAATAATATCATTTACGAAGAAAATAACATCTCTTACCTCGCAAAAATAGTACTTCTGACTGGAATACTGGATATAGTGCTGAAGTAACTTGCACCGTATAGCAATACTCAAAGTACTAAAATACTCATAAAATACGCTCGATATTATAGAGAGAGAAAGAGAGAGAAATCTTTAGTTTCTGGTGTGATTTTTAATTCTAACCTAAGCACCCTATTTATAAGAAATTGCTTAGAACACCAAAATAGAAAATTTAATAAAATAATTTTATTTATTAACATTCAAGCACACCACCCAAGAATCTGAATTCAGCTCATTTACCACACACGTGGGATTGCAAAAAAACATTTTTCTAATTAAAAATAATTAAAACTTTCAAAAACCAATTATTTCAGAATTTCAATAATTCATAATAAATAGCCCTTTTATCAAAAAATTCGAATCTCGCGAATTTTTATAGGAAATGCAATTCTCTACAACTTTACAGAAGAAAGGTTTTCCAAATTCCAAACAGAAATTGACCGAAATCCACAAACGGGCGATTTACAGGCTATAATCAAATTTCAGTCAAGAAATGGGGTCCACGGACACACAAAACATGTGTTAAACAACTTTTGCAACAAAAATACTCTTCCTCCTCATATACTCATATATCCCACATTCATTGTAAAAATATCATCATTATTATATTATAATAATATAATAAAATATTATTTTATCAGAAAAGATAAAATATCGATTTTCAACAATTGTCACTTTAAAAATTTTCTCCATCTATATCCACATAAAAACAATATTTTCCTCATCATATAAATCAATAATTAATTATTTACAAATAATATTACAAAATCACAGTACTGGCAAACAGGCCATTCCCAGGAAAGAGGGGGCTTTCCAATAAGGATCTCTCCTTACTGGCGCGCAATTAGGTGACCAAACCTCTCCTTAGACAGAACTTTCTAGACATTGCCAATAATGTTTTCTAATAATATTATTCAGATAATATGAATTATTGCTTCGATAATGGAAAATACTGTGTAGTGACAATTATTGAAACAACCATAATATAAAATATCATCGAAGCAATTATTGAATCAATAAAATAAAATACTGAACAGTAATTACTGTAACAGTTATTGAGTAGTGCCTTCTTACGTAAGAATCAATAATTGGTGCAAAATACCATGTGCTACTGTGCAACAATGCGTATTACTGTGTTTTAACCACCGGGTATTCCAACAGTATTAACGGTAACAACTACGCCGTTATTTATAAACAACTTATACTTGTCGTTTTCTTCATCCAATCGCTTTCCTTTATGGGCCCACACAAGGTTGCGCCGTCGTACAAATATTCCCCTACAGTAAGAATATTCCACGACCAAACAAATATTCTCCGACAACAATGAGTATTTTATAACCACTTGCTTATTTAAAAATATTTGCGCATTTTACCCATAACTAACCACATTAATCAATTCAACCCTTATTATTTCAAAATAATAAATAGAGGAAATTAAATCTTTATTTATAAAAAGTTGGGGCCTTACAACCTCCCCTCCTTATGAAATTTCGTCATCGAAATTGACATGCGTAGGACATACTCCTTCCCATCCAAGATCTTGACTGGTACCTCCTATTACGTTAAATCTTCTGCTATCTCGTCTTGTTCTAACTAAATAATATGGTTCGGGTCGTCCACATATTTACGTAACATCGATACGCGAAAAATGTTATGAACACACGACATACTTGGCTGTAAAGTGAGTCTATTGGCCATAGTTTTATTCAATCGAGGATTTCAAATGCACTAATAAATCAAAGGTTGAGATTTCTTCTCTTCATCAACTCTTACTTCTAGAATAACGCCTTCTTGCACCTTCTTCTTTATAATCATCAGCTCCGGTGTGTAGCTTGAGCGGTTTTAACTTTATAGATTAAAGTCGATTCTAATCGTATATTCATTATCTTCACGCAGATTCTTGGAATCTTTAACTCTATCTCCATCTTTTGTAAGTCATACGAAATGGGTCTTTGTGTTAATAATATCGCACTCATAAACGCATACGATCTTTTACTCAATGCGTCAGCTACCACGTTCGTTTTTTCTAGGATGGAATTGAATGGTATGGCCGTAATCTTTCAACAGCTCGAGCCAACGTCGTTGCCGCGTGTTGAGTTCTTGGAAGCTCTTTTCATATTCCTCGCTCCATTCGAATTTTGTATCTCTACGAGTCAGCTGCGTTAATGGAGTGGCGATTCGAGAAAATCTTTGATAATAACCAGCTAAGCATAGAAAGCTACGTATTTTGATTACCGACTTAGGTTGTTCTCAACTGTGACTCATATCCCAACCTTGGATAGAACATCACAATAACACTTATCAGTTTACTATCGCACGAATATGGCATCCCCTACTGAGAGTCTGGCTTCGGTGCATTACACAAAAGAAGTCACCAGATAGAGGCTAAGGTACCAACTCCTACAATTGAATTTTTAACTCCTGAAGTTCAATAGGAGCCATGAGATTTTAGAAATGGGTTTTGTACAGGGTTTAAAGTCGATACAAAATTCAATATCACACTTTGGGAGTAAGCCAAGAAATTCTTCAGGAAATATGTCAGAAAAGTCAATAACAACAGGAATATTATTCAAATCTGACGTGTCTTTATTCAAATCCATAACATGGGCTAAGAAAGCTTGACATCCGTTTTTCAATAAACGAATAGCTTTATGACTTGATATGAAAGTGTTTGACTTCAATCGTTTGGTTGCTTCAATTCGAATAACAGGTTACTTAGGAGTATGAAAACTAACAACCAAGTAATGCGATGGTGCCAAATTTGATCAAACAAGATTTATAAACAGTGGATGTGATGAAAGTTTCTCTTAACAGAGTTTCCACAGATAGGTCAAAGTCTAATTTCTCCGGAGTCAAGTTTAAACGTTGAGCATAAGCAGGAGAGATAAATTAATGGGTAGTACCGGTATCTAGTAATGTATAAACTTCGCATGAATTTATGATTAGCTTACCCGTGATCACCTCGTTTGGGTTCCTCGCATGTTGACCAGTCACGACAAATGCTCTTCCAGGAACCATTGACTTTAACTTTTCTGGGACAGCCTTTTGAGTCACCATCTCCACTGGGCTTGGTTTCACTACTGTACAATCTCGAGCGATATGTCATTCCTTTCCACAATTATAGCATACCTTGAACTGTTGTGGACAGTTTGGGCTGATGTGTCCCTCTTTTCCACATTTATAGCATACGACCGGTGGTCATTCTCTTCCCTTAAAACCAGTTGCTACTGGTGCTGACGTCTTCGCAGTGTCATTGTTGAATCTCCTCTTTTTAAAATCTCCTCTCGACTCGCTTTTTCTATTTTCATGGCCACGATTACCACCAGAGTGGTTGTCACTCTTGTCCGTATTTTTCTTTCTTCGCTGGTTATCGTTGCTCTGATGACTGCTGTCACCGGTATGATCCTGGTTTCGGTCTCTTGGTTGAACGTACTCGCTTTCTCGCTCTAATAATTGAGCCCTGTTAACAACATTTGAATATAAAAAAATTTTATGAGAGATAAGATATTGCCGAATCTCGGGTTTTAAACCTCTCAGAAACATCCTCGTCATTTGTTCCTCATTCTCTACCAAATGAGGTGCAAACCTGGATAACTCTGCGAACTTCGCCTCGTATTGGGACACCGTCATGTTGTTTTGTTCTAGTCTAATAAACTCTACCTCTTTCATATGGCGAATACTTTCAGGAAAGTATTTTTTGTTGAAAAGTTTCTGAAATGTTTCCCAAGACATGCGGAGTGCAGCAGGCTGGGTACGTTTAACAGACTCCCACCAGTAATCTGCCTCGCCACGGAATATAAAGGTGGCGAATGGAACCTTATGTTCCTCCGTGCATCCCAAGACATCGAATATCTTTATAATTTGCTTGACCCATTTTTCCACCATGATCCGATCCGGCTTTCTCTTAAATTCTGGTGGTCCCAACTCTTTAAACTTCTTGGCCGTGACAAGCCGCGCGTTGCTATCATTTCCACCCGTATTCTGTACACGAGTCTCCCTCGTCTGGTTTTGCATGAACTGTAAAAAGATCCTAAACATCCCATCGTTCATCGTCTGCTCAGTGGTGTTGTTTACAAGAGGAATATTGCCTTCCTATTGCATGTTCCCCTGGGTGGTGATTAAAGGTGTTTCCACGGTCTCATTAACTCCACTGTTAATATTCTCAGCTGGCATTCTTAAAAACTGCCATAAAACAAGGGTTAATTAAACAAATTAACATATCACATATTAAACATATAGTTCGACTGACCAACAAATAAGCTTTAGGTATGACATACTAGCGAAGGATTACTCGTCTCTCCCCTCCTAGTACTATTCCCCGATCTCCGCCAGAGAACATATCCCAAATCTTTGATACCAACTGTGACGTCCCCAAAATAGGTATACAACACCCATTTTGAGTCGCCAAATATATGGTACAGAAACAACTACAACTTTATTAATACAACATAAAAACTGTGAGTTTAAATACAAATATTGTTTTCTAGACAATATCCACACTCAAATAAGTCCTCATTACAATTATTGATACACTATTTTACAAAATAGTGAGGACTACTAAAACAACTATCTTGAACCATTACTCCACACCCCGACTAGTTCCCGCTATATTCTCGTCTCCTGAGAAGAAAAATGGAACAAAAAGGAAAAGGGTGAACTCAACTAGCCCAGTATAGAATATTATGACTAAGATAATATACAACAAATTATCCTTAGTCTTTAACAAGGAAAAATCTGATAGAATACAATAGACAACAAGTTTTAGATCAACAACTGCAGTGGAAACAACGATTCATTAGAAGAGTTAAGTAGAGAATGAAATCTACTATCATCTATGAATTTAAAAGTCCATCATTGATATTTTATCCCTGTAACATCAATCAATATACATCATAAATAAAATAGTCATCTTTGCACTACATGCCAAAGATATTCATCTGCTGGTCATGTTCATCTCAACACCTGTTCATCTTTGCACTACGGGCCAAAGATATTCATCAGTTGGTCATGTTCATCTAAACACCTGTTTATCTTTGCACTACGGGCCAAAGATATTCATCAAAAAATCATTCATCTTTGCACTATAGGCCAAAGATATTCAGTAATATCATCATTTAGGACTGAGGATGATGAAAAATATTTTTAAGGAAATGAATCCAGTGAAACAAAAAAACAAATATTAGGGATTCGTACTTTACACAATCCAAGTTCAAAAATACTTCATAAATAATTAGAGTGGAGTAAAATTCAAGAATGATCAAAACATGGATACAATCAAAGCTAGTATCCATAATAGATATTTTGGACGAAAAACGAAAATTTAATTTTTTTGTGAATAGTTTTGTATACGTGAATAGTGTCGTATACGTGAATAGTAACTCCGACACCAAAAGATAGAAATTCCATAAGAAAATCATCATGCTTCGTGAATAGTAATCGTGAATAGTAACTCGTGAATAATAACTCATAAATAGTAACTCGTGAATAGTAATTCATAAATAGTAACTCATGAATAGTAACCCCGACATGAAAAGTTCTAAATTTGATAAAAATTCAGACCAATATTTCGGTATAATTATATTGAAGAAATAATATCATTTACGAAGAAAATAACATCCATTACCTCGCAAAAACTGTACTTCTGACTGGAATACTTGATATAGTGTTGAAGGAACTTGCACCGTATAGCAATACTCAAAGTACTAAAATACTCATAAAATACGCTCGATATTATAGAGAGAGAAAGAGAGAGAAATCTTTAGTTTCTGTTGTGATTTCCAATTCTAACCTAAACACCCTATTAATAGGAAATTGCTTAGAACATCAAAGCAGAAAATTTAATAACATAATTTTATTTATTGACATTCAAGCACACCACCCAAGAATCTGAATTCAGATCATTTACCACACATGTGGGATTACAAAAAAAAATTTCTAATTAAAAATAATTAAAACTTTCAAAAACCAATTATTTCAGAACTTCAATAATTCATAATAAATAGCCATTTTATCAGAAAATTCAAATCACACAACTTTTTATAGAAAATGCAATTCTGTACAACTTTACAGAAGAAAGGTTTTCTAAATTCTAAACAGAAATTGACCGAAATCTACAAACGGGCGATTTTACAGGCTATAATCAAATTTTAGTCAAGAAATTGGGTCCACCGACACACAAAATATGTGTTAAACAACTTTTGCAACAAAAATACTCTTCCTCCTCATATACTCATATATCCCACATTCATTGTAAAAATATCATCATTATTATATTATAATAATATAATAAAATATTATTTTATCAAAAAAGATAAAATATCGATTTTCAACAATTGTCACTTTAAAAATTTTCTCCATCTATATCCACATAAAATCAATATTTTACTCATCATATAAATCAATAATTAATTATTCACAAATAATATTACAGAATCACAGTACTGGCAACCAGGCCGTTCCCAGAAAAGAGAGGGCTTTCCAATAAGGATCTCTCCTTACTGGCGCGCAATTAGGTGACCAAACCTCGCTATGAGACCGTGGTAACACCTTTAATCACCACCTAGGGGAACGTGCAATAGGAAGGCAATATTCCTCCTGTAAACGACACCGCTGAGCAGACGATGAACGATGGGATGTTTAGGATCTTTTTACAGTTCATGCAAAACCAGACGAGGGAGACTCGTGTACAGAATACGGGTGGAAATGATAGCAACGCGCGGCTTGTCACGGCCAAGAAGGTCAAAGAGTTGGGACCACCAGAATTTAAGGGAAAGCCGGATCCGATCATGGCGGAAAAATGGGTCTAGCAAATTACCAAGATATTCGATGTCTTGGGATGCACGGAGGAACAGAAGGTTCCATTCGCCACCTTTATATTCCGTGGCGAGGTAGATTACTGGTGGGAGTCTGTGAAACGTACCCAGCCTGCCGCACTCCGCATGTCTTGGGAAATGTTTCAGAAACTTTTTAACGAAAAATACTTTCCTGAAAGTATTCGCCATATTAAAGAGGTAGAGTTTATTAGACTAGAACAAAACAACATGACGGTGTCCCAATACGAGACGAAGTTCGCAGAGTTATCCAGGTTTGCACCTCATTTGGTAGAAAATGAGGGACAAATGACGAGGATGTTTTTGAGAGGTTTAAAACCCGAGATTCGGCAATATCTTATCTCTCATAAATTTTCTTTATATTCAAATTTTGTCAACAGGGCTCAATTATTAGAGCGAGATAGCGAGTACGTTCAACCAAGAGACCGCAACCAGGATCATATCGGTGACAACAGTCATCAGAACAACGATAACTAGCGGAGAAAGAAAAATACGGACAAGAGCGACAACCACTCTGGTGGTAATCGTGGCCATGAAAATAGAAGAACCGATTCGGGGGGAGATTTTAAAAAGAGGAGATTCAATAATGACACTGCGAAGACGTCAACACCAGCAGCAACTGGTTTTAAGGGAGGAGAACGACCACCGGTCGTATGCTATAAATCTGGAAAAGAGGGACACATCAGCCCAAACTGTCCACAACAGTTCAAGGTATGCTATAATTATGGAAAGGAAGGACATATAATTCGAGATTGTACGGTAGCGAAACCAAGCCCAGTGGGGATGGTGACTCAAAAGGCTGTCCCAGAAAAGTCAAAGTCAACGGTTCCTGGAAGAGCGTTTGTCGTGACTGGTCAACATGCGAGGAACCCAAACGAGGTGATCACGGGTAAGCTAATCATAAATTTATGCGAAGTTTATACATTACTAGATACCGGTACTACCCATTAATTTATCTCTCCTGCTTATGCTCAATGTTTAAACTTGACTCCGGAGAAATTAGACTTTGACCTATCTGTGGAAACTCTGTTAGGAGAAACTTTCATCACATCCACTGTTTATAAATCTTGTTTGATCCAATTTGGTACCATCGCATTACCTGTTGTCCTTATTTCTTTAAAGATACTTGCTTTTGATGTGATTTTGGGGATTGATTGATTAACTACTCATCATACCAAAATTGATTACTTTCGTAAGGTTGTTAGTTTTCATATTCCTAAGCAACCTGTTATTCGAATTCAAGCAACCAAACCATTGAAGTCAAACACTTTCATATCAAGTCATAAAGCTATTCATTTATTGAAAAATAGATGTCAAGTTTTCTTAGACCATGTTATGGATTTGAATAAAGGCACGTCAGATTTGAATAATATTCCTGTTGTTATTGACTTTTCTGACATATTTCCTGAAGAATTTCTTGGCTTACTCCCAAAGTGTGATATTAAATTTTGTATCGACTTGAACCCGGTACAAAAACCATTTCTAAAAATCTCATGGCTCCTATTGAACTTCAGGAGTTAAAAATTCAACTATAGAATTTGCTACCCGAGCCTTTACCTGATGACTTCCTTTGTGGAATGCACCGAAGCCAGACTCTCCGTAAGGAACGCCATATTCGTGCGGTAGTAAATTGATAGGTGTCATTGTGACGTGCTATCCAAGATTGGGATATGAGTCACAGTTGAGAGCAACCTAAGTCAGTAATCGAAATACGTAGCTTTCTATGCTTAGCTGGTTATTATCAAAGATTTTGTGGAAATATTTTCTCGAATCGCTACTCCATTAACGCAGCTAACTCGCAGAGATACAAAATTCGAATGGAGAAAGGAATGTGGGAAGAACTTCGAAGAACTCAATAGGAGACTCATTTCGGCACATGTTCTGACCATACCATCCTGGAAAAGCGAACGTGGTAGCTGACGTGTTGAGTAAAAGATCGTGTACGAGTACGAATGCGATATTGTCAAAGACCCATTTCATTTAACTTAT
This sequence comes from Panax japonicus, assembly GCA_020205505.1. NCBI lineage: Eukaryota > Viridiplantae > Streptophyta > Magnoliopsida > Apiales > Araliaceae > Panax > Panax japonicus. The sequence goes on from CM035109.1 coordinate 13,517,710, forward strand.
AAATGATAGTTATAGAGTTAAAGACTCTAGGGACTCACGTGATGATATACAAGTTGAACCAACTTTTATCGATAAAGTTAAAATTGCTCAAGCTACACACCAGAGCCGATGAATATGAAGAAGGAGGTGCAAGAAGTTGTTATTCCAAAAGTGAGAATTGGGGATGTGAGGAAAGCTCAAACCTTCGATTTATTGGTCTATTTGAAATCCTCGATCGAGTAGGAATTGTGGCCTATAGACTCGTTTTACCGCCAAGTATGACACATGTTCATAACATTTTTCACGTATCGAAGTTACAAAATTATGTGGACGACCCGAACTACGTCATTGAGTTAAAACCAGACGAGATATCCGAAGACTTAACGTACGAGGAGGTACCTGTCAAGATTTTTGATAGGAAGGAGCATGTCCTACACACATAGGTCATACCACAAGTAAAATTTTTGTGGAGGAACCATGCTATTGAAGAAATGACCTGGGAGTTGGAAACAGAAATGAAAGCGAGGTATCCTCATCTTTTCAAAACATTGGGTACGTACGTCAATTTCGAGGACGGAATTTCATAAGGAGGGGAGTTTGTAAGACCCAGAATTTTTTTTAATAAAATGGAATTTCCTCTATTTATTATTATGAGATAGTAAGGGTTGAATTGATTAATGTGGTTAGATATGGGTAAAATGCGCAAATATTTCAAACAAGTAAGTGGTTATAAAATACTCATTGTTGTCGGAGAATATTCATTTAGTCGTGGAATATTCTTGCTGTCGGGGAATATTCGTACGACGGCGCAGCCTTGTGTGGGCCCCATAACAGAAAGCAATTGGATGAAGAAAACGACAAGTATAAGTTGTTATAAATAACGGCGCAGTTGTTACCGTTAATACTGTTGGAATACCCGGTGGTTAAAACACAGTAATACGCGTTGTTGAATAGTAGCACACTGTATTGCACCAATTATTGATTCTTACGTAAGAAGGCACTACTCAATAATTGTTATAGTAATTACTGTTCAGTATTTTATTTTATTGATTCAATAATTGATGCGTTGATTTTTTTATATTACTGTTATTTCAATAATTGTCACTACACAATATTTTTTATTATCGGAGCAATAATTCATATTATTTGTGAATAATTAATTATTGATTTATATGATGAGGAAAATATTAAATTTTTGTGAATAGGGTGCTTAGGTTAGAATTGAAAATCACACCAGAAACTAAAGATTTCTTTCTCTTTTTTCTCTCTATAATATCGAGCGTATTTTTGTGAGTATTTTAGTACTTTGAGTATTGCTATACGGTGCAAGTTCGTTCAGCACTATATCTAGTATTCCAGTCAGAAGTACTATCCTTTTGAGGTAAAGTATGTTATTTTCTTCGTAAATGATATCATTTCTTCAATATCATTACGACGAAATATTGGTATGAATTTATCAAATTTGGAACTTTTTCATGTCGGGGTTATTATTCATGAGTTACTATTCATGAGTTACTATTAACGAGTTACTATTCACGAGTTACTATTCACGAGTACTATTCACGAAGCATGATGATGTTTTTTGTGAAATTTCTATCTTTTGGTGCCGGAGTTACTATTCACGTATACGACACTATTCACGAATACGACACTATTCACCGAAAAATAAAATTTTCTTTTTTTGTCCAAAATATCTATTTTGGATACTAGCTTTGATTGTATCCATGTTTTTGATCATTCTTGAATTTTACTCTACTATGATTATTTATGAGGTATTTTTGGACATGAAATAGCTGAAATACGAATCCTTAATATTTATTCTTTTGTTTCACTAGATTCGTTTCATTTAAAATATTTTTCATCATCCTCCGTCCTAAATGGTGATATAATTGAATTTCTTTGGCCTGTAGTGCAAAGATTAATGATTTCTGATGAATATCTTTGGCCCGTAGTGCAAAGATGAATAGGTGTTTAGATGAACATGACCAACTGGTGAATATCTTTGGCCTGTAGTGCAAAGATGAATATTTAATTCCAGATATATATTGATTGATGTTACAGGGATAAAATATCGACAACGAACTTTTAAATTCATATATAGAAGATAGTAGTTTGCATTCTCTACTTAACTCTTCTAATGAATTATTATTTCCGCTGCGAGGATTGATTTAAAACTAGTTGTCTATTGTATTCTATCAGATTTTTCCCTGTTGAAGACTAACGATAATTTGTTCTATGTTATCTTAGTCATAATATTCTTTACTGGGCCAGTTGAGCTCACCCTTTTCCCTTTTGTTCCATTTTTCTTCTCAGGAGACGAGAATATAGCGGGAACTAGTCGGGGTGTGGAGTAATGGTTCAAGAAAGTTGTTTTAGTAGTCCTCACTATTTTATAAAATAGTGTATCAATAATTGTAATGAGGACTTATTTGAGTGTGGATATTGTCTAGAAGATAATATTTGTATTTAAACTCACAGTTTGTGTTGTCGTATTTTATACGACAATTGTATTAATGAAGTTGTAGTTGTTTCAGTACCATGTATTTGGCAACTCAGAATAGGTTGGTTGGATTGGACCTATTTTGGGGGCGTCACATCTGCTATTTCGAAGAGTTGAGAATACCTTGCTTTCATTTCAGATTCTATCTCTCCGGTTATCAGGATTTCTCCATTTCTCATCTCTCGTGATAACTTCATTTGGGTTCCTCACTTGTTGGGAAGTCATGACAACCGCTATCCCTCGAACTACTCAGCTTTGATTTGTCTGGAGCAGCATTTGGCGTCATCACTACCGTTGGAATATACTTTTCTATAGGGCATATTCATCCCTCAACTGCCTCGTCGTACTCTTGATTCATGATCTGAATCATCAATCTTCGATCCATATCGAATTCAGGTTTACCGCTATGTACATGGTAATTCAAAACTCGATGTTGGGTTCTCCCAATTGCTGTCCAAAAAGAGAAATTCATATCATCTATTTTAGCCTTCTTAGATCGGACATCTCTTTCCACAATATCAACGCGTCGTGTGGCTTTTACCCATGCATCACTCATTCTCACTCGTTCAGTTGTTTCTTATTTCAGCTCAGATTCCAGCTTTATCATTTTATACTCTGCCAAAGAATGCTTCTGTTCAAGCATCACATATCGGGTAACACAAGCTTGAATCGTTGCATCCTTTTGCTCCACGACCGTCTGTCATTCTTCAGCCTGCTCTTCTAACTCATGAATACGATTTTGCAATTCTACATTTTGATCATATAATACCTCTAATAAATTCTCCTCAGGTACCTCTTCTTCCTCTTCTTCCTCACTCTTAGCAGTTACCTCTGCGACCATCTCGGGTGCAACTATCAATTCTTCACTCACCACATGGATTTCTCTAATTCCTTCTTCGCCTGACATCACATTATCATGGTTGGTGATTAGAGGTATCCCCACTGTCTCATTCATTCCATTATTAACATTCTCAGCTGCCATTCTCAAATACTGCCATAAAACAAGGGTTAATTAAACAAATTAACATATCACATAATATCCCGATATTATGACTGACCAACAATTAAGCTTAGGTAGGACACACTAGCGAAGGATTTACTCATTTCTCCCCTCATAGTTATATTCCCCGATATCTGCCAGAGACCATATCCCTAAGCTCTGATACCAACTATGACGCCCCCAAAATAGGTCCAATCCACCCAACCTATTCTGAGTCGCCAAATACATGGAACAGAAAACAACTACAACTTTATTACAACAATGATCGTGCAAAATACAACAACACATATGATGTGAGTTTTGATACAAATATATACCAACTGTGACTCACATCCCAACCTCGGATAGCACGTCATAATGGCACCTTACATAAAGTTATAGTCAAAAACTGTTTTAGAAATTAGAATCTTTGGAAAGTGCTCAAGGAAACCTTCGTGCATGGGAGGCCATGCGTTTAGGTTATAATAGATATCATATGGCCACAAAATTATCCTTGGTTGACCCAATAGACCCTAAAGAAAAACGAGAAGATTACTATCATATTCTTTCCAATGGTGAGTCTTCTCTTGACATATAATTATCTCTACTGTCTTTAATTGAGAATTATACTTCAAATAAACTCCAAGATCATATAGGTAGTGCTCGTAGATATACTCAGTAAGTGGATGTGCACAACCCTGTCTTATGATGACACGAGGTTGAATGTCTTTAGACATCTTGTATGATAGTGGCAAAACACCCTTCCAACGTTGGGTTTGCCTCACCCTATTTGATTCACCAAATATAACAAGTCTATTATCTTCTCTATGTTAAAAATCCATCAACAATGTTTTATCCCTGTAACATCAATCAACAGTTCTGGTCCACAATCATATGAATAACTCATAATCATAATTGTGATTCTAAATTTTTCTTCGCATCCAGGACGAAGATAATTTTCATCACATGTATTTACCTGAAACATCAAAGATCATGGTTATACCAAATCACAGTTCCTGTTCAAAATTATACTAATAAACTCATCTTTGCACTACGGGCTAAAATTATTCATCAAAAGTTCATATTTGCACTACTGGCCAAAGATATTCAACAACATGTCATCTTTGCACTACGGGCCAAAGATATTCCTCAACAATTAATCTTTGTACTACAGGCCAAAGATATTCATCAACAATTAATCTTTGCACTACAGGCCAAAGATATTCCTCAACGGTTCATATTTGCACCACAGGCCAAATATATTAATATCTCAAACAAATATATAATCATTTCAGAATTTATATAAACAATAATTATAACCATGTTGATCAATTCACCTTTGTACTTAAGCTAAAGATATTCAATTATAAATTCAATGGTCATGATCATACCAGTCTACAATTCAACTTTGCACTACTGGCCAAAGAGAACCCATATTCATGATCATACCATAAATCTACCCATCTTTACACTCAAGTCAAAGAAAAATATCATCGTTAGGGTTATAAAAATGTTATATATGATAATAAAAATAATATGACCAACATATAGTTTTAATCTCAAGAGTAATATTCATAAATCAACTATAATTTGGTTAGAAAAAGAAACCAATTTTGTCATGAATTGTAACTCGTGAATAGTAACTTCGTGAATAGTAACTTGTGAATAGTAACTCATGAATAGTAAACCCGACACAAAAAGGTAAAAATTCCACAATAAAATCCATACCAATATTTCGGTATAATGATACTGAAATAACATTTCTTAAACTTATAAACAATTTATTTTAATTGTTTTCACTTTATTAGATAATGCATTTAATCATCCTAAAATTCCAAACTCATAAGATTTCATCACCAATAACCAAAACCCTCATAAAAAATCTCCATATACCTCATATAGGATTCTCAAGCCATAAAATACTATTTTCCAATTTTCTTACTTCACATAACATATTTAATTTATTTACTCATATCTAGTCTATTTTCATGAAAAATACCAAATCAGTACAAACAAATTTTCTTTTCTGAGATTTAATAGAGTATAGTCCCATATTGAACATATATTTTTTCCCAGAATTTTTAAAATTCATTTACTATTTTTCATATGGCCAAAACAGCCGAATATTTAGACATTTATCATAAATTGTACTTTTATCCAAAAATTCTGAAATTCACAGAGTACACTGATATTATATAGATATACTTCCAATAATAATTTCATCAATTTTGGAGTTAACCACAAGGAGTTATAAACGGTTAATTTTAAAATAGTCTTTTCTCATAAAATTCATAACTCTTAATCTATACATCCAAAAATCACCATTTTTGGACACAATCAACAAAACTCATCAAAATATCATTTCAAATTTTTCCAGAATTTTCTGAAGGTCGAAAGAAGTACGAACTGAAAAACATAATAAACCTTAAAATCCCGTACCTCAAAAGAGCATTATTTCTGACTTGAATATCGGATATAACGCTGAATGAACTTGCGTCGTATAGCAACACTCAAGATATCTAAATACTTACAAAAATATGCTTGATAATATAGAGAGAGAAAACTTATGTTTCTGGTGTCATTTTCAATTCTAACATAAGCATCTATTTATAGGAAAATGCTAGAACGCCAAAGAAGACTAAATTAATAAAATAATATATTAATTATTCTTTTCTCCTACGCACCAACCATCTTGTATTTTCAGCAGCTAGCCATCACCTTTGAACAAGAAATAGCAGCCCACATGTTTTAAAAACAAAAGTGGGTCCCACCCCTAATTTTAATAAAAATTATTTTATTTTCTGAAACTTCAATAATTCATAGAAAACAGCTCGTTTATCAGAAAAATATGAATTTTATGTCCATGCCACACGAAATTGAATTATCTACAACTGTGTAGCTTTAAGTTTTTCCAAATTCCAGCAGACAATATCCGAAATCCACAAACGAATTATTTTTAACACCTTTAAAATTCATAACAAATTATATGTTCATTTTTAACGGTTCAAAATTTGTGCATATATACTCAACTTATATATGTATAACATATCCAAAAATCACAACGATCCAACGGTCAGATCAAAATTATAACTCACAAAATAGAGCTTTAAGAACACCGATTTGATCTTTTAATACTTCTAATCTGACAAAATACTGATAAAATACCTCAACATTAATTCCTTCATTTATAACCACATAAATAAATCCATCATTTATATGCACATCAAATAAATATTTCCTTATCATATAAATCAATAATTAATTATTCACAAATAATATTACAGAATCACAATTATGACAACCAGGCAGTTCCCAGGAAAGAGGCAGCAATTATTGAATCAATAAAATAAAATATTGAACATTAATTACTGTAACAATTATTGAGTAGTGCTTTCTTACGTAAGAATCAATAATTCAAAAATACTGTGCAATACCTTGTGCTACTGTGCAATAACGCGTATTATTGTATTTTATCTACCGGGTATTCTAACAGTATTAACGGTAACAACTATGCCTTTATTTATAAAAACTCAAATTTGTCGTTTTCTTCATCCGACATTTATTCGTTATGGGGCCCATAAATGACTGTGTCGTCGTAAGAATATTCCTGACAGAAAGAATATTCCACGACCAAACGAATATTCCCCAACAACAATTAATATTTTATAACCACTTGTGTATTTTGAAAAAAAATCATATATCACCCTTAACTTTAACCTTTTATCAATTTAACCATTTACTGAATAGAATTTATAAGAAAAATTAACTACTTTTATTTCATAAAATTTGGGGTCTTACAAGTACCACAATAAGGTCCCTTACAACTGGCATGATTATAGAGATGAGCACGTATATTGATGAGCACAGTGTCACTATGCAGATGGCTGTAGATCTGTTAGCTCGTGTGGATACCCTTGTGCAGGAGACCACATCGTTACCTCATTCTTATGAGAGAGATGCCATATTGGGCTTGATAGCTCGCATATACACTATTTATAGACGGGCTTGTATTTTCCTGCACATACTAGCTTAGCCATTTTGTCATGTATAATTCATATTATATATATCAAATAGCATTATATATAGCAAGGAAATATATTTTGATTCACTTCCCTTTTAGTTATGCCTTGTTACTTGCTTGATATTTGCCTGCTTCTTCAGGGCTTGTGATCTTGACATATTCTGAATTCCTCCTTGATGGATGGACATTGAGTTGTCTCAAGATATTTCAGAATGGATCGTTGATCTGTGTGTATTCCCTACCATCTTTGGTGTCTTGGGACTGGTTTCTATATATAGATGTGGAGAAGAGTGTAACTTTTCTCTCTGAGGTTGACTGCACTACAGATATTCGCCAGTACTCCTTTGTATGGGGGAGCCCAGTTAATTTCATCTCTTATGGATTGGTGTTTCTCTTTGAGGACTTAACCGCTTATTAGATGGTCACCGATTCTCCAATTTATGGGGAGGTCAGGTTGTTCCATCCCTTTGGTCTGAAGCCAATGAAATGTGGTGGATTGAAGGATGATCCCAGTACCGTTGACAATTTTTTTTTTGTTTTGGTAGGGGGTTAGACCGAACCATGAATGGTTGCCTACGTACTCCTGTTGACGAGAAGATCAGCTCTGCGTAGTTTGAACCTGGTGTAAGAGGTTCAAAGCTGTATGTAGTAAAAAGGGTGTAGGAATGTGTTTGTAGAGAAGGGTGTAGAAATATTTTTGTTATTTTTTTTTGTGACCGGACCATATAAAATATGGCTGCCTAGGTACTCCCATGTATCAAGGAGATCAGGTCAGCGTAGTTCTCCCCATGTTCAGGATGATTTTCAGCCAATGAAAAGTTTAATCCCATGTTCAGGATAAACTGCAGGTGAAAAAGTTTAATCCTATGTACAGGATCAACTACAGGTGTGAAAAGTCTTATCCCTAGTGGAGTAAAACTACGGGTGTGAAAGGTTCAATCTGTGGTGGGATAACCGGAGCTGAGTAAGGGTTCAAAACCAAGTGAAGAGAAAAGGATATGGCGATCTGAAACCAGGCTGCTGGTTAATGAGTGTGAAGAGAAGTTGTATGTAGTGAAGGGTTAGAAAACCTGAAATGACTGAGTGGATCTGATGATCTAAAACCAGGATGTTTACTTGATGGTGACCTCAGATATAGTACCGTTTCACGGTGTTCGAGTTGATAAGCTGTGGAAATTCATCGTCGTCCATTTCCTGTAATCCGAGAGCACCTCTTATCAATACCTCCTTAATAATAAACGGGCCTTCCTAGTTCGGGGTGAATTTTCCATTGGACTAATTTTGGTTGTCAATGATCTTCTTTAAAACCAAGTCATGTTGTTTAAACTGCCGTAGCCGGACTTTTCTGTTGTAAGACCTGGCGATCCTTTGTTAATATAACTGACCGTGGAAGATAGTAGCGGCTAGCCTTTCGTCTATTAGAGACAATTGGTGATACCTATTTTGTACCCATTGGTCTTTATCTAGTTGAGCGTCTATTAACACTCTGAGGGATTCTATTTCCACTTCTATGGGGAGCACTACTTCCATCCCATAGGTTAATGCGTAGGGGGTTACCCCAGTGGAAGTGAGCACTGATGTTCTGTAGGCTAACAGAGTCAGAGGAAATAAGTCAGGCCATCCTTTGTGGTTGGCGGACATCTTTTGTACGATCTTCTTGATGTTTTTATTAGCCGCTTCAACAACACCATTCATCTTTGGATGGTAGATGACGGAGTTGAGATGTTTGATGTGGAATTTACTGCACAACTCCTCCATCATTTTGTTGTTGAGGTTCTTAGCATTGTCTGATACAATTACCTCTGGTTTTCCATATCGACAAATAACATTGTTTCAAATGAAAGCAATGATGACTTCTTTGGTAACCCTGGGGAAGGAGGTTGCTTCTACCCACTTGGTGAATTAGTTTATCATGGTGAAGATAAACGGATGCCCATTACAGGCTTTGGGCTTGATGGACCCGATTACGTCTATTCCCCACATTGAGAAGGGCCAAGGCGAACTCATATTGTGGAGCTCCCTTGGAGGGGCATGGATAGCATTTCCCTGATCTTGGCACTGACAGTCAGCCTTGAGAGAGAGCCAATAATGCCCTGTTCTGAGGATTTTCTTAACAAGTAGGGGGCCGCTCATGTGTGGGCCACATACTCCACTATGGATCTTATCCATGAACCTCTAAGCTTGGTCCTTGTCCAGACATCTGAGGAGACCTAATCCTGCATCTCTTTTGTAGAGTGCATCTCCGCTCAGGTAGAATTTCATAGTCAGTCGATGGATCCGGCTTCTTTCAGTGTGGCTCGCCTCAGCGGGTGTAGATCCATCTTGTAAGTACTCCTTGATATGCTGATACCAATGGTGTTGGATGGGAGGTAGCTCATCCAATACTTCTCCAATGTAATTCCCATAAGCTAGAGCCTTTTATTGGGAAAATATAAAGATTGGCATGTTTTCCTTATTAGGTATGTTGATCAAGGAGGCCAAGGTTGCTAGCACATCCAAAAAATCATTCATATTTCGAGGAATGTGGAAAAATGATATTTCTTCAAACTTTGAAGCCATCTATAGGACCTGCCAATGGTAAAGCAGCAAATGTAGACCTTTGGTGTGATAGATTCCTGTGGTTTGTCTGATTACCAACACGAAATCTCCAAAGACAGTTAGCCGTCTGATGCCCATTGATTGGGCAAGTTTTAGCCCCATTATACAACCTTCATAATTAGATGTGTTATTGGTGTTGGTAAACTGCAATTTGACGGCGACGGGATGCTGGTCCCCCATAACGGATACTAGAACTGCTCCAGCCCCAGAACCTTCCATGTTTACAGATCCATCGAAATATATTTTCCATGTTTGGAGTGCATCGTACCGATGGTGTTGCTAAATTGTCTTCACCCCTTCATCGGGGAAGTATGTTTCCAAGGGTTTGAAATCCCCAGAGGGTGCGATGGCCAGTTGATCCGCAATTCCTTGTCCTTTAATGGACTTTTGCGTCACGTAGACAATGTCAAATTATTGTAAGATCAAGTGCCATCTGGACAGTCTGTAGTTCAACATGGGTTTACTGAACACGTACTTGAGAGGATCCACGCGGGATATGAGATGGGCTGTGTGACCATGGAGGTAATGTTGTAACCTCATGGAATCCCATGCTAAAGCACACCAAGTCTTCTCAATTAGAGTGTACTTGTGTTCACTGCTGCTGAATCTTTTGCTGAGGTTGTAGATAATACTCTCTTGGCCTCTATCATCTTTCTGTCCCAGCATGCAGCCCATGACATTATCATTTATAGACAGGTACATGAATAAGTGAACATCATCCCTGGGTGGTACCAAAATAGGAGCTTTGACTAGCTGCTCTTTAATTATAAGGAAGGCCTTCTGGCACTCATCATTCCATTTCATGGAGGAGTTCTTCCTTAATAATTTGAAGATAGGCTCACAGGTTGATGTGAGTTGAGAAATGAACCTGCTAATGAAGTTAATTCTTCCCAATCCCCTTGTGGATTTTGGCCTGGGATCTAGCTCAATCCCCTTGTGGCTGGATTTTGGTGGGATCTAGCTCAATCCCCTTGTGGCTGACTAGGAATTTTAGCAACTTGCCGAATTTAATGCGAAAGGCGCACTTGGCTGGATTCAACTTCAAGTTGTACTTACACAACCTATTAAAGAGCTTTCTTAGATGGTCTAGGTGGTCTTCCGCCCTTTAGGAATTGACAATAATGTCATCCACGTAGATCTCTATCTCCTTATGCATTAAATCGTGTAAAAGAGCCATCATGGCTTGTTGGTAGGTAGCTCCGACATTGATAAGGCTAAATGACAACCGTCTATAGCAAAAGGTTCCCCAAGGAGTGATGAATGCTGTTTTCTCACGATCCTCTTCAGCAACCATAATATGATGATACCCCGCGAAGCAATCAGCAAAGGAGTACATGTTATATTGAGCAGTATTGTCAATGAGAATGTGGATAAATTGCACGGGAAAGCTATCTTTAAGGCAAGCTTTATTCAGATCCCGGTAATCCATGCACACTCGTACCTTTCCTCCCGATTTAGGTGTGGGAACTATGTTTGATAGCCATTCAGGATATGTAGACACCATGATGATGTCTGCTTGAAATTGTTTCATAATTTCTTCTTTAACTTTTAAACTCCACTCTGGCTTCAATCGCCTAAGCTTCTGCCTGACTGGCTTAAATCCCTCTTTGATGGGGAGGCGATGAATGACAATGTCAGTGGAAAAACCCATCATGTCTTCATGAGACCATGCAAACACATCCTGGAATTAGGATAATAGTGTAACCATGTCATTCCTTTGGTTTGGAGTGAGGTCTGTACCAATCTGGATTAGTTTAGGGCTTTCTAAGGTTCCAAGATTTAACGAAGTGGTTTGATAAAGATTTGGCTTGGGTTTGACTTTGATCCAATCTTTGATCTCCTGAGGTATCTTAATGTCCTCTTGTATTTCCATCAAGCCTGAGTCCAATTTTCCATTAAAGTTACAATCCTTGTGGAGAAAAGGCACCTTATCAGCAAGTATAGGCCCATCTAAATTAAGAGTCCTGAAATAAAATATGATTTCACTTAATATATGAAACTGTTCAATCATACAAAGTGTTAGCATGTACTGACAAAACAACTGCTAATACTGTACAGAAAAGTAAGCAGTTATTATTATCTATAGGGTAGAAGGATTTTCTGCCCGTTTTACCTTTGTCGACCAATGAAAGGAGTGTTGCTCCAATTGTCAAGGGTGAAGTCCTGATAGACTGCAATGATGGAGGGGCTATCATCGCCCTCCTTTTCCCGAATGATGACCATTATGTCTGGACAATCATCGTCTGGGGTGTATCTATTTGTGTGTTCATCATGGACAATGATGCGTATATTTGACATCATCCTGGCGATGTCTTGTTTACGTATTCGTTCCTCTTTTTCCACTTCGGGATCTGGAACCAGGACTTCTTTCCCCTTTATCGGTATCAGTTTAGGAAATAATATAGCCATTACATGGGCAGGCACCTTTACCGGAGACCGTACATGCTCAAGAACTGTAGGTGGAGATAATCATCGTATAGCTAAAGCTGAAGGAATCTGTTTGTGCTTATGAGGATTCCTGCGACTGGAACTAGCAGTATAGCCTAGTCTGGCTATCCTTGTTTGACTGGGAACTTGAATGGGGCGCTTGATGCCCTGATGATCTTTGCCCAACCCTTGTCCAGGTTGATAACTCAATGTCATCATTTCTTGAGTGGCCGACATTACTTCGGCAGAAATCTGGGGTATGAGAGGTGGCGCCACAATAGGATGGTAGTGAGTGTTGCTCACCTCCAGGGCATGAAAACTGACCAGCTCAACTTCTGAATTGAAGATGATGAGTGGTATGTCCCCTTGTTTAGGACATTCTGGCTCAGCATCGACAGTGACTAGGCTATTGTTGATAATGTATTTAAGTTGCTGAGGGGACGACTCTTACTCCGACCATATGAATCTACGGTCTTCCCAAGATCAGATTGTATCCTGTATCTATTTTGAACATGTGAAATGATATGCATAATGTATGTGGACCAATCTCCACTGGCAGTTCAATCTCTTTGACAGCGTTTCGTCAGGATCCGTCGAAAGCTTTAATGATTGTATAGCTTCTTCAGATTCTGTTGAGATTGATGTTCATCTTTACCTAGGTGGCATAAGGACATATATTCAAATATGACCCTCCGTCTATCAAAACACCTCCCACCATGTATCTGGAAGACAAAATAGCTATGTGCAACAACTTGCAATGACCGTTCCCTTTGGGAGGTATATCATCGTCAGTGAAAGATATCACATTGTTGTTGAAACTGTGATCCACTATATGCTGGAATTTCTCAACATTTGTTGACTTAGGCAATTGGGCTTCTTCCAAAACTCTGAGTAATACATTCCGGTGATCTTCGGAAGAGAAAACTAAGTCTAGTATGTAAATTTGATGTGGAGCTTCTCTCAAGCTTAAAACCAACTTGGCTTCGTTATGGCCCATAGTACGGAGAAATTTTTCCACTTTTCCATGGGAATCTTCCCCTTTAACTTGATCGTAGGCTTCATCACCCGTTGGGGAAGATACAGTGGATTATCCTTCGACACTGCAGCAATTATGTGAGATGTGGATCCTTCAACTTCTCCATAATTCCATGGAACTTTCTATAGGCTGACAATAGGATATTGTAGTCTGAATGGCAAGATAATTGGCTTTGGTGCAGCCACTTGCAACAGATTATCAACACCCATGAGTTGAAATGGTTGGATTGCATGTGAGGGGGTAGCTGAGTCTGTTTCAGAAGATATGATTGCTACGACCTCCTTCCACTTTGTAAGAAATGTGTCCCCGCTCTCTAGTACTACAACATCATCGTATGCCATTTGCAGGATACCACTGTCAATTAAATTCTGAATATGGTGGCGAAGTGCCCAACATTCTTCTGTGTTTTGACAGCGAGATTGGGAGTGATATTGGCACACTCCATTGAAATCAAACTGTCTTGACCGCGAGCTGATTGGAGGTAGCAGAGCTGTAATTCTTCCTCCATTTATCAGCATCTGCATTATTTCTTCCATCGATTGGCCTAGGTATGTAAATTCCATTTTATTGGCAAAATCTCGACGGGCTTTGGCATTTTCTCTTTTTGCAATTTTATCCTCAAGTGTTTCATTTTCTGGAGTACGCGATAGAGTGTTTGTAACAAGAGGAAGGAGACTGGCATGCTCTTGATTAAATAATGGGCGTGTGACTTGCTGCTGATGGACCACCAGTTCTGCCAATTGGTTAACTTGCTCACAGAGAGTCTTCATTTTTCGTTCCATCGTATACTGGAACTGAGCAAAATCCCATTTGTCAGCACCATCCTTGCCAGTCTGGGATTATCCACCATCATGATTATTGAAACTCTGTCTACTACTCCAATTAATCATATTAACATCTTCTTCTTTGTGTTGAGGAAGAGGGTTGTCTTGCACATGGGGTTGGTTGGGTTTAGCTACCACGATCTAACCATTATCAATCAAATCTTGGATCTTATGTTTTAAGGCCCAACAATCTTGAGTATCATGTTCTGGAGCTCCAGCATGATAAGCACATTTCTGACTAGCATTAAAACCCTTCCCATTTGGGTTTGCTGGAGGAAGAAGATGCGTAATTTTCTTCTAAGTAGTCAGAAGATTGAGAATGTTCTTGAGTGAGTCCCCTAGGGGTGTGAACACTCGAGTGCGTCTGACTTCTCCAACCTTTGGCAACGAAGGGTTTGAAGGCTATGCTTGAAAGGGGAAGTAATTTCTCCTTTGGATAGGCATATTCTGACTACCTTTCTGAACTTGTAGTATCAAGGAACCATCTTCCTCTTTCTTTTTATGGACCCTCCGGGGTTTTTCAATAATTTCCAGACTAGATGTGCTCATCAACAACTTTAAGGGCAGCTAGGTCTTGAATCTTTCTTGACTTCAATCCCATCTCAGCCATTTCCCCATGCTTAATCATTTTAGAGAATGGTTTGCCAATGCCAGCTAAAACCTTCTCATAGAAAGGAGCTTCTTGTATGTCTATGAAGGTCATCACCATCTCTGACTCATTCATAGAGGGAACAACTTGAGCAGCAAGGCGCCTCCACCTTTGAGCATACTCTCTGAAAGAGTCATTGGCTTGCTTCCTAACTTTAGTGATTTGGTACATGTCAGGGGCCATCTGAGACTGGAAGCCGTACTGACTAAGGAAGGCATGAGCTAGCTCCTCCCAGGTATGGATCTTGGAGTTGTCTAATCTAGTATACCACGATCGGGCTTCTCCAGTCAAAATGTTCTGGAACAGCTGCATCCTGAGCTTCTCGTCCTCGGCATAAGATCCGAGTTCTTCAATGAATACCTTCAAATGTGTGTAAGGGTCTCCTAACCCGTCATACTTTTCAAAGTCAGGAGTCTTGAACTTCTCTGGATAATGCACACCAGGGAATATACAAAGGTCTGCATATGAAACACTCCTATGTGCTCCAATCCCTTTGATAGAATGGATGGTCTCTTCCATCTGTAAGACTTTCTTTCTGATATCACCGATGTCTAGATCTTCTTTGAGATGGGTGGTATCATGGAGTATGTTGGCTTTATCCAGCTGAGAATTAGATACGGGAGCTTCTTTGTCTGTACCTTGTGTTCCTCCATGTGCAGAGGATTCAATATGTATGGGTATCCTTGTACCCTGAGTAGATTGGTGTAGTTCTTTAAGCAGAACAACCAAATATGCGATTTGTTTACTTAATCTGTCGAATTCTTCGCGGGAGACATGATTAGGATTAGTCTGGTCAAATGAAGACATAATTGGTTGCAGGCTCGTGGCCTTTTTGGATTTTGAACGAGTAATAGTTCCAATTGTTTCCCTGTAGAAAACTGACGTAGTTTAGTTTTAGGGAATGTATAAATGTTTACATGCTATATGATGTATCTGTTTTATGAGTATTATCCTGTAAAACGGATGTTAGCTGTTTGTAATACAGGATAGCATGTTAATATATATATGTGTGTACACATATTTCCTAATATTTCCCATTACATTGAGATCAATATGGAACGAAATTACAAGTAATTGACTTTACGAGTAATTTTAAAATGGGAAAGCGTGAAGAGACTTTAATTCATGTTAGATTTATTAGAGGCTGGCCTATCTTAGGCTACTCTCGCGGCTTTTTGGCATGGAGGTTCCCAAATTATCGTAATTTACTCGACGGAAAGTTAATCCGATCATTCAACTAGAGCGAATTTGGGTGGTGCATTTCCTGAGCCTCGCTGGGATTAGTCTCCCTACGAGTCCAGTAATCAAACACCGATAGGATAGCCTCCTGATGGAGGAACAACACAACATACATTCACATATAACGTGTCTCACCGTTTATGAAAATTATGACATGTGCGAAGCACTAATATCACAAACAGATATAGTGTAAAGCATTAAGTACAGTAAGTAAAATGCATTCGTGCACATCCATCAAATGTAAATGCACCATCCATACACAAGCATATAACAGTTTTGAAAAGCTTGTAGATAGCGACTTAAGTCCTCTTACTGGATGTCCCCAACAAAGTCGCCACCTGTCTACGTCGGGATTTTTATTTGTCCCTTTTCGTGTTCTTGTCTTTTGGTGTTCTCATGTTAGGTAAGATTTGTTTGAAAAAATAATTTGTGAAAAGGTCTGATATGTATATGTCGATGATTGGACTGTAATATTCGCCAGTTGGTTTTTTAAATCATTGTACTAACACAACCTAGAAAAGATTTGCACATTGACCCAGTGATGTGACACTGCTTAACGGGTCTATGAAATCGAGGTTCGTTAGGGTCCGGGGACTTGATTATGTGGATGGAAGGTGTTAGGCACCTGTGACGCCCCCAAAATAGATATACATCACCCATTCTGAGTCGCCAATACATGGTACAAAGTTCAAATACAACGTAATTATACAACAGTCGTGTAAAATACGACAAAACAAAATCTCAAAGTTTTAATATGTATATTTTCCTCTAGACAGTATACAAACTCAATGAAGTCCTCATTACATTTATTATCACACTATCTCATAGAATAGTGAGCACTACTAATGCTATCATCTCGGACCGTTACTCCATTCCCTGACTAGTCTCAGCTACGTTCTCATTTCCTGAAGAGAACAATGAAAGCAAAAGGGTGAGCTCAACTAGCCCAGTAAGAAATATTATGACTAAGATAATGCAGAATAAATTATCATTAGTCTTCAACAATGTTAAACTGATAAAATACTGTAGACGTCAAGTTTAACTACAGCGGAACAAGCAATCCATTAAAAGAGTCAAGTAGAGAATAAAATCTATTATCTTTGATGATTTAAAAAGGTTTTTCATCACTTTTATCGCTGAAACTCAGTTTAATAAATAAAACATATCATCGAATCATCCATGCACTACGGGCAAAGGATATTCATTAAATCATCAATGGTCATGACTATACCGAATAAACCCTGGTCATAATCATACCAAAAACTGTCCATCAATGCACTACATGCCACTGAGGACTTTAACCACATCATTAGTCACATTACGGTCATGATTATACCGAATAATCACTGGTCATAATCATACCAAGTCCATCTATGCACGTAAGCTAAAGATGACTTTCATCATAATATAAGCATGAGAATGATGACAATGATATAAGCATTAATCAAACGAAAACAAGGATAAATATTAAAGAATTTAAATTTATCCAAATATTATCAATCACTTAATAAACTCATAATCTAATATTATTAATATTATAATAATATTTTAATCACTTCTTAAACTTATAAATAATTTATTTCAATTGTTTATACTTTAACAAATAATGCATTTAATCATTCAAAAATGTCATACTCATAAGATTTCATCACCAATGATCAAATCCCTTATCAAAAATTTGCATATACCCTATATAGGATTCGGGATTCCTGAGCCATAAAATCCTATTTTTTCAATTTTGTTACTTCACATAACATATTTAACTCATATGTTCATAACTAAACCATTTTCATGAAAAATTACCAAATCAACTTGTTATTTTACTATCCTCTGCCTAAACATATATACATATATTTTCATACACAACAAGTATTTTTTTATAATTTTTTAACTCCCTTAAGTATTTTTCAAAAATTAATTTCTAATTAATTCCTTAAGAAATTATCTACCTCAAGTTTAACTCTAGAAATTCCCAAATCTTGGCAGGATCTTACACATGTTAATGTGAGCTTCCAGTTTAAATTTATTAGTCATCGGAGTTATAGAACTCCGGTTATAGTGTTTTTCGTCAGAAAAACCTAAATATTAAAATAGTCATAACTTGCTCATTTTAAGTCAGAATGAGTTTATTTTTGGACAGGAGGTACTTTATACCATATATTTTCATATCCCAAAAGGCCAGAATTTATTTCACAAGCTAAGTGGCCGAAAATGCCCTTTTAAACTTCTGGGCAATACTTTTTTGGTAATTTGCAGTTTTTGACTCCTTTGCTAAAATCAGTCCACACAAAAATCTACAACACCTTTTCAAGTGATTCCATTTGGATAAGTTTGAAAACTCATAGATCTAACTCTAGAACTTGACCGCACTAAAAAATTCAAAATATAATAGGAGATATGGTCAATTGAATTTCATACTCTATTTTTACCAAAATCTGATTTTCAACCCTTTGTGATTTCTAAGAAACTTTCATATTTTCACATAATAACCAACATAACTTATCATGACAATGACATAATAATTCGATAAAACAAGTTGAAGAATAAGTTTTAAAGATTTATAAGTTAATTTATCCTGAACTCAATAATGTCTAAATTGTCAACATGATACTACTTTGTGGAAAAAAATTCAAGAATGCTCAGAAGAATATTTCCACGAAAAGATACTGGATGAAGCGCAAATATCCAGGATATTCCACTAATTTCAAGGAATATAGAAGCCAAAACTTTAACCAACTAAGTATAATAGAATGTATGAAATTGTAAATGGATTTTCACCCGCCATGCGGTAATCCACGTATACAGATCATTTTCACAATTTAATAAGGAATGAATACAAATGATCATTCACCATGCATGTGGTAATCCACATAGACAGGTTATTCCAACAGCATAATAAAGAATGGAATAACAGAAGGATTCACTATGCGTGAGATAGACTACATAGAAAGGTTATTCCCAACAGAATAATAAATAATGGAACCAGGTCCGGCATAAACACACATACAGGATATTCCGACAAAATAATAAATAATGGAACCAGGTCTGGCTTAAACGCACAGACAGGATATTCCGAGAGAATAATAAATAATGGAACCAGGTACAAGATATTTTGACAGAATAATAAAGAACGGAATATAAGAAGAATTTCACCATGTATGCGGTACTTCGCATCAATAGGTTATTCCAACAGAATAATAAGAATGGAATACTAGAAGAATTTCACCATATATGCGGTACTTTGCATATACAGGTTATTCCAACATAATAATAAAGAATGGAATAACAGAAAAATTTCACCATGTATGCGGTACTTCGCATATACATGTTATTCCAACATAATAATAAAAAATGGAATAATAGAAGTTCTCTTCATGAATACGAAAGAAATAATACCCCTTACCTTAGAAGGAACTGGATATTAGAGTAGTGAAGTAGCAGAATACTTTTCTTCTTTCTATCTATAGTTTCTCTCTTTATAGTTTCAGTGAATTCGTAAGAAATAATGAAGGAATGGGCTTCTATTTATAGGAGAATGGACTGAATAGTAACTAATTCATGAACGGTCCGGATTGATTTACTTTTAAACAAACGGTCCATATTGATTTACTATTAAAACTTAAAGCAACGGTCCATACTGATTTACTATTAAAACTTAAAACCAGCGATCCATATTGATTTACTATTATAACTTTCCACCAGTGGTCCATATTAATTTACTATTATATCTTCGACCAACGATCCATATTGATTTACTATTATAACTTCAACCAACGGTCTGAAAAATAATCACATCTCCTCATCGAATAATATTGTACCCAAAAATGATTTGGACCGAAAAGAATTATATTCTTTGGGTGAATAGTCACTCGTGAATAGTACTCCAACACGAAAAGTGCCCCGAATACCCGATTGAACAATATAACCTCCAGACATCAATTATTATCGAAACAAATGTCGATTTTCACTAACACAAATAATTTCAACACAATGGAACTATAAAATTTATCTTTAATCAACACGAACTTATTCATCATTAATATTATAACTCACAATATTTAACAACCAGGTCGGTCCCAGGAAAGAGGGGGCTTTCCAATAAGGATTTCTCCCTATTGGCACGCAATTAGGTGACCAAACCTCTCCTAGATAGAACTTCTAGACATTATAAATATTGCAATTTAATAATATGAATAACTTTGTCGTCTCAATTATTGATTTAATAATATAACATATTATGAAGATGATACTGTGACAATAATCGAATCAATAATATGAGAGATATGATGCAGCAATTACTGTAGTAATAATTGAGTATTACTGAGTGACTTCTCACGTAAACATCAATAACCAATACCGTGTGCTACTATGCAACCACGCGTATTATTGTAATTTTACTACCGGGTAGTTCAACAGTTTTAACGGTAACACTTCCGCCGTTATTTTATAAAAAGATAATTCTGTCGTTTTCTTACTACGATAATACTTCCGTTGTGGGTTCACCAATGATTGTGTCGTCGTACAGATATTCCTGACAAAAAGAATATTCCCCGACCAAACGAATATTTTATAACAACTTGCATACTTTGTAAAATTTGTAAATATCACCCACAACTATAACATTATATCAAATCCACACCATAATATTAAAAAAAATATTTCGAGAAATTTAAATCTTAATTCATAAAATTTGGGGTCTCACAATCTCCCCTCCTTATGAAATTTCACCCTCAAAATTTACATACGTACTTGGTATGCCGAAGAGATGAGGATACGTTGACTTCATTTCAGATTCTAACTCTTGAGGTATAGCCTTTGAGTGTTGAATACGATCCTTCTTATCCAAGATTTTAACACGTATCTCCTCATATGTTAAATCTTCTGATATCTCATCTGGTTCTAATTTAATAATGTGGTTCGGGTTATCCACATATTTACATAACAACGATACGTGAAAAACATTATGAACACGAGACATACTTGACGTTAAAATGAGTCTATAGGCCACAATTCTTACTCGATCCAGGATTTTAAATGGGCCAATAAAATTGAGGGTTGAGATTTCCTCTCTTCATCAACTCTTGCTTCTAGAATAACGCCCTCTTGAACCTTTTTCTTCACATTCATCAGCTCCGGGTGTGTAGCTTGAGCGACCTTTAACTTTATCGATTAGAGTCGATTATACTCGTATATTTAATATCACCACGTGGGTCCCTAGAGTCTTTAACTCTATCTTCATCATTTGTAAGTTATACGAAATGGGTTTTTGTACTGGGGTTAATACAAAATTCGTTTTCACGCTTTGGGGGTAGGCCAGGAAGTTCTTCGAAAATACTTCAGAAAATTTATTAACGATAAAAGTATCATTCAAAACTGTGACCCTCATCCCAAGACTTGGATAGTACGTCACATTGATACCTATCAACTTGCCATAATCATTCATGACGTCGCCTACAGAAAGTCTAGCTTCGGTGCATTCCACACAAGGAAGTCACCAGATAAAGGCTCAGGGCTCTTTACTTATGGCTTGATATGATAATGATTGATTTTAGTGGTTTTGTTGCTTGAATTCGCATAACAGGTTGGTTAGGAATATGAAAGTTAACCACCTTACGAAAAGCATGATGATTAGTTAACTAATCGATTTCTAAAATCACATCAAAGGCAAGTATTTTCAAAGAGATAAGATCGATAGGTAACGTGAAAGTGTCGATTTGAATTAAATAAGACTTAGAAATAGTGGATGTAATGAACGTTTCTCCCAACAGAGTTTCACCAGATAAATCAAAGTCTAATTTCTCCGAAGTCAAATTTAACGTTGAGCTTAAGCAAGAGAGATAAAAGAATGGGTAGAACCGATATCTAATAAGGTATAGACTTCACAAGAATTTATAATTAACTAACCCGTGTTAACTTCATTCGGGTCACTCACTTTTTGAGAAGTCACAAAAAACGTTCTTCCTGAAACCACCGACTTTATTTTGTCCGTATCCGCCTTTGGTGCCACCGTTCTAGCTAGACTTGACTTCACTATACGACGAAATTGAGCTAAATGACCTTCTCTTCTTGAAATTTCCACTTCTATTATCTTGGCCATGATTACCACTGAAGTGGTTACCATTCTTGGCATGATAATTTCCCCCATGATGGTTATCATTGTTCCGATTGTCGTTGCCACCGATATGATTATTATCGTGTTGTTGTTCGTTACCTTTTGGTTGAGCTGACTCAACGGTCTCATGGGCTTCATTGCTTATCTCAATATTTTCAGATGCCATTTTTAAACACTGTCATAAAACAAGGGTTAATTAACATAGCACATATTATTCAAATACTCTGACCGACCAATTAAATACCAAATAAACTTAGGTAGGTCATACTAGCGAAGGAATTCCCCGTCTCTCCCCTCCTAGTTCTTGTCTCACATCTCAGCCAGGGATCATATCCCTAAGCTTTGATACCAACTGTGACATCCCCAAAATAGATATACATCACCCATTCTGAGTCGTCAATACATGGTACAAAATTCAAATACAAATTAATTATACAACAGTCGTGTAAAATACGACAAAACAAAATATCAGAGTTTTAATATGTATATTTTCCTCTAGACAGTATACAAACTCAATGAAGTCCTCATTACATTTATTATCACACTATCTCATAGAATAGTGAGCACTACTAATGCTATCATCTCGGACCGTCACTCCATTCCCCGACTAGTCCCAGCTACGTTCTCATTTCCTGAAGAGAACAATGAAAGCAAAAGGGTGAGCTCAACTAGCCCAGTAAGAAATATTATGACTAAGATAATGCAAAATAAATTATCATTAGCCTTCAACAATGTTAAACTGATAAAATATAATAGACATCAAGTTTAACTGCAGCGGAACAAGTAATCCATTAAAAGAGTCAAGTAGAGAATAAAATCTACTATATTTTATGATTTAAAAAGGTTTTTCATCACTTTTATCGCTGAGACTCAGCTTAATAAATAAATCACATCATCGAATCATCCCTGCACTACGGGTCAAGGATATTCATTAAATCATGAATGGTCATAATTATACCAAAAATCCCTGGTCATAATCATACCAAAAACTATCCATCAATGCACTTCATGCCACTGAGAACTTTCACCACATCATTAGTCACATTACGATCATGATTATACCGAATAATCACTGGTCATAATCATACCAAGTCCATCTATGCACGTAAGCCAAAGATGACTTTCATCACAATATAAGCATGAGAATGATGACAATGATATAAGCATGAGAATGATGACAATGATATAAGCATTAATCAAACGAAAACAAGGATAAATATTAAAGAATTTAAATTTATCCAAATATTATCAATCACTTAATAAACTCATAATCTAATATTATTAATATTATAACAATATTTTAATCACTTCTTAAACTTATAAAAAATTTATTTCAATTATTTATACTTTAACAAATAATGCATTTAATCATTTAAAAATGTCATACACATAAGATTTCATCACCAATGATCAAATCCCTTATCAAAAATCTGCATATACCCTATATAGGATTTCCAAGCCATAAAATCCTATTTTTCTAATTTTGTTACTTCACATAACATATTTAACTCATATGTTCGTAACTAAATCATTTTCATGAAAAATTACCAAATCAACTTGTTATTTTTCTATCCTTTGCCTAAACATATATACATATATTTTATACACAACAAGTATTTTTTTTATAATTTTTCAACTCCCTTAAGTGTTTTTCAAAAATCAATTTCTAATTAATTCCTTAAGAAATTAGCTACCTCAAGTTTAACTCCAGAAATTCCCAAATCTTGGGAGGACCTTACACATGTTAATGTGAGCTTCCAGTTTAAATTTATTGGTCATCGGAGTTATAGAACTCTGGTTATAGCATTTTTCGTCGGAAAAACCTAAATATTGAAATAGTCATAACTTGCTCATTTTAAGTCGGAATGAGCTCATTTTTGGACAGGAGGTACTTTATACCATATAGTTTCATGTCCCAAAAGGCCGGAATATATTTCACAAGCTAAGTGGCTGAAAATGCCCTTTTAAACTTCTGGGCAGTAGCCTTTTTGGTAATTTGCAGTTTTTGACTCCTTTGCTAAAATCAATCCACCCAAAAATCTACAATACCTTTTCCAGTGATTCCGCTTGGATAAGTTAGAAAACTCATAGATCTAACTCTAAAACTTAACCACACTCAAAAATTCAAAATATAATAGGAGATATGGTCAATTGAATTTCATACTCTATTTTTACCAAAATCTGATTTTCAACCATTTGTGATTTCTAAGAAACTTTCATGTTTTCACATAATAACCAACATAACTCAACATGACAATGACATAATAATTCAATAAAACAAGTTCAAGAATAAGTTTTAAAGATTTATAAGTTAATTTATCCTGAACTCAATAATGTCTAAATTGTCAACATGATACTGCTTTGTGGAGAAAAATTCAAGAATGCTCAGAAGAATATTTCCACAAAAAGATACTGGATAAAGCGCAAATATCTAGGATATTCCACTAATTTCAAGGAATATAGAAGCCAAAACTTTAACCAACTGAGTATAATAGAATGTATGAAACTGCAAATGGATTTTCACCCGCCATGTGGTAATCCACGTATACAGATCATTTCCACAATTTAATAAGGAATGAATACAAATGATCATTCACCATGCATGTGGTAATCCACATAGATAGGTTATTCCAACAGAATAATAGAGAATGGAATAACATAAGGATTCACCATACGTGGGATGGACTGCACAGAAAGGTTATTCCCAACAGAATAATAAATAATGGAACCAGGTCCGGCATAAACGCACATACAGGATATTCCGACAAAATAATAAATAATGGAACCAGGTCTGGCGTAAACGCACAGATAGGATATTCCGATAGAATAATAAATAATGGAACCAGGTACAAGATATTTCGATAGAATAATAAAGAACGGAATATTAGAAGAATTTCACCATGTATGCGGTACTTCGCATCAATAGGTTATTCCAACAGAATAATAAGAATGGAATACCAGAAGAATTTCACCATATATGTGGTACTTTGCATATACAGGTTATTCCAACATAATAATAAAGAATGGAATAACAAAAGAATTTCTCCATGTATGCGGTACTTCGCATATACAGGTTATTCCATAATAATAAAAAATGGAATAATAGAAGTTCTCTTCATGAATACGAAAGAAATAATACCCCTTACCTTAGAAGGAACTGCATATTGGAGTAGTGAAGTAGCAGAATACTTTTCTTCTTTCTCTCTATAGTTTCTCTCTCTATAGTTTCAGTGAATTCGTAAGAAATAATGAAGGAATGGGCTTCTATTTATAGGAGAATTGACTGAATAGTAACTAATTCATGAACGGTCCAGATTGATTTACTTTTAAACGGACGGTCCATATTAATTTACTATTAAAACTTAAAGCAACGGTCCATACTGATTTACTATTAAAACTTTAAACCAGCGATCCATATTGATTTACTATTATAACTTTCCATCAGCGGTCCATATTGATTTACTATTATATCTTCAACCAACGATCCATATTAATTTACTATTATAACTTCAACTAACGGTCTGAAAAATTAACACATCTCCTCACGGAATAATATTGTACCCAAAAATGATTTGGACCGAAAAGAATTATATTCTTCGGGTGAATAGTTCCCCGTGAATAGTAGCTCGTGAATAGTAACTCGTAAATAGTACTCTGACACGAAAAGTACCCCGAATACCCGAGTGAACAATATAACCTCCAGACATCAATTATTATTAAAACAAATGTCGATTTTCACTAACACAAATAATTTCAACACAATGGAACTATAAAATTCATCTTTAATCAACACGATTTTATTCATCATTAATATTATAACTCACAATATTTAACAACCAGGTCGTTCCCATGAAAGAGGGGGCTTTCTAATAAGGATTTCTCCCTATTGGCGCATAATTAAGTGACCAAACCTCTCCTTGACAGAACTTCTAGACATTGTAAATATTGTAATTTAATAATATGAATAACTTTATCGTCTCAATTATTGATTTAATAATATAACATATTATGCAGATGATATTGTGACAATAATCGAATCAATAATATGAGAGATATGATACAGCAATTACTGTAGCAATAATTGAGTATTACTGAGTGACTTCTCACGTAAGCATCAATAACCAATACCGTGTGCTACTATGCAACCACGCGTATTACTGTAGTTTTACTACCGGGTAGTTCAACAGTTTTAACGGTAACACTTCCGCCGTTATTTTATAAAAAGATAATTCTGTCGTTTTCTTACTACGACAATACTTCCGTTGTGGGTTCACCAATGATTGTTTCGTTATACAGACATTCCCGAAAAAAATAATATTCCCCGACCAAACGAATATTTTATAACAACTTGCATACTTTGCAAAATTTGTAAATATCACCCAAAACTATAACATTATATCAAATCCACACCATAATATTAAAAAACATTTCAAGAAATTTAAATCTTTATTCATAAAATTTGGGGTCTCACAGCACCCCCCGACATCCGTGTTGCCACGGTGACCACCACTTTTTAATTAAACTGTTATATGAATGTGTGTGTGGATCAATGTGCAATTATTTGTAAATAATGTTATGCCTCGTTTGCACCTATATACAAAGGGTTTGAATTTCTGTATAAAATTCAGTTTTAATAAGATATAGCAGTGATATTTTATAAAAAAGAGGTTTTCAAACCCTTATACTTAATAATAATTGAGGCCTTTGATACTTCGATTTTTATTATATATTCGGCTTGATTGCTTTTATTTTTGAGATGCGAAGCATCTTCGATAAAGAAATAATACACATAGTTATATATATAAAATCTGTAAATATATATATATGTGTGTGTGTGTGTGTGTACAAACAGTCAACCACCACGAAGCACCTTCATGGGGGATTGCAAATGTAAATAAAGCAGTAAAAACCAATCAACCACCATGAAGCACCTCCATAGGGGATTGGAAAATATAAATAAAGTAATAAAACGATCAACCAACTTGAAGTAAACTCCAGGCGGGACAAAATGTAAATAAAGTTGTAAAAGGCCATGAAGTAAACTCCAGGTCTGAAAGAAATGTAATTAAAGTGATAAAAGGCCACGAAGTAAACTCCAGGCCAAACTGAAATGTAAATATATATATATATAAGTGGTAAACGTACCGGATGTGAAATCCAGGCTCAATCAAACAGAGTTTGATAGCAACAACATATATATATATATATATATATATATATATATATATATATATAAGTATTTATATATATATAAAATCAATAAACGCTCTGGAAGTAAATCTAGGCTCATCGAACAGAGTTCGACCACAGTTTATATATAAGTATATATATATATATATAAAAGCAATAAATGCTCCGAATGTAAAATCCACGCTCAATCGAGGCATTAATCGATAATGCTAGTCTATATATATATATATATATATATATAGAGAGTCCGGATCAGGTCCGGACTCCCGGATTTTATAAAATCCGGACCTTTTTTTTTTTTTTTTTTGCTTTTTTTTTTTGAAACAACTAAAAAAAAATAAAAAATTATGGAACTGAAATTTTTCCATAATACAGTGTTTTGGGTGTGATTTGGATGCATATACCAAAACATTTCTGTACAGTCTGGACAGACTGTACATACATTGGTTGGTATAGGTATTAAAAACACACCCAAAACACTGTATTATGGAAAAATTTCAGTTCCATAAATTTTTTTTTTTTTTTAGTTGTTTCAAAAAAAAAAAGCAAAAATAAAATAAAATTTGGGGTCCGTATTTTAAGTCCAGTCCGGGAGACCGGACTGGATCCGTGGTGTATATATATATATATATATATAAAAGGCACGGACTGAAGTTCTGGCATACACATGTAACACGACTCTCAACGTGCAGAACTGTGTGTGCACAGTATTGGAGAAAGGCTTTAGAAAGTGTAAGAAGGCTTATAGTGGACTGCCAAAGAAGACTTCAATGACTTTAAATGGATGAACACTCGGCTCCCACAGGTAAAGATATAACAATATAGAAGCTCACAAGTGTTTAAAATGAGAAAGCACTCAGTTTATAGTGTGTACAGAGCAAATTAGAAAGGGTTTTCTCGCCTTTTTTCTATGCAAAATGGATGCCCTAAGCCCTCTATTTATAGAGGGGGAGCTGCAGGTGTACCTGCAGCAGCTGCATATGCACCTGCGGCTACCTGGGGTGCCCCGGGCTCCGCGGGTCTTGCCTTTTTTAAGTACATGCACGTATGCAACGTGTTGTCCGCTCAAACTTTCAGAACTTCAATCTGGGCATCCGATCGAGGTGTATAAGACCTTTAATGGCATGATGTTGTCAAGAGCTACACAATGACATAGGATTAGAGGTTGTACAAAGTCAGGAAGATGGGACCATGCCTTTGGTTTTCAGGCTTCAAATTCTATCCGGTGTGCTGTCTTGTGTAGTAGTCACTCAGGATTGGAGCTCTTTGGTTCTTGTAGGACATTTTAGTGTAGAACGTATGTTTGAATGTTGTTAAGAGGGCGCAATGTGGGATCGAGATGGCAAAATGATGATTTTTCCACTCACCGGGGTTATCTCTTGTTTGAGATAATTTAGCAGTCGTGGCTCAGGGTTATCTCTGAGATTGGACTGCTGCAGGTGTTGACCATCCTCAGGGTTGTCTCTGAGGTATGCCTGACCTCCCGAGGTTATCTCTGGGCTTGGGGAATGAGTGCATTGGCGCTATTGCTGAGTGTTGAAGCTGATTGCATGGGTTTGAAACAAGTATTTCCGGGGTTATCTCCAGAACTGTAACTGCAATACCTCGGGTTATCTCCAAGGTTCTAAATGTGTCTCCCAGGATTGTCTCCAGGACTAGAATTGAGGGTCTCGGTGTTATCTCCGAGATGGACCTGAAATTCCCGGGGTTATCTCCGGGATTGGGACTGAATGTTTCGAGGTTGTCTCCGAGATTGAAAAGACTGCTCCGGGGTTATCTTTGGAATTGGAACTATATTCCTCGGGGTTGTCTTCGAGGTTGAAACTGAGTATCCTAGCGTTGTCTCCGGGATGTGCTGATTTGACTTCCAGGGTTATCTCTGGAAGACGATTTTTCCCTCCTGCAATGTTAGTAACAGGAATGCAAAATTTAGAATGTCTATACCACCATCTCGGACCGTCACTCCATTCCTCGACTAGTCCCGGCTACGTTCTCATTTTCTGAAGAGAATAATGAAAGCAAAAGGGTGAGCTCAACTAGCCCAGTAAGAAATATTATAACTAAAATAATGCAGAATAAATTATAGTTAGCCTTCAACAGTGTTAAACTAATAAACAACAAGTTTAACTGCAGTGGAACAAGAAATCCATAAGAAGAGTCAAGTAGAGCATGAAATCTACTATCTTCTATGATTTAAAAAGTTTATCATCAATTTTATCGTTGAGACTCAGCTTAATAAATAATCCACATCACTGAATTATCCATGCACTACGGGCCAATTATATTAATTAGTATCACATCCACGAATTATCCATGCACTACGGGCCAAGGATATTCGTGTTATCACCAATGGTCATGAGCATGCCAACAACTGTCCATCAATGATGTGACGCCCCCAAAATAGGTATACATCACCCATCTTGGGTCGCCAGATACAAGGTACAGAATACAAATACAAACTTAAATATACAACATGAGCTGTGAGTTTTAATACAAATATTGTCTTCTAGACAGTATACAAACTCAAAAATAAGTCCTCAATAAATTTATTATCACACTATTTCACAGAATAGTGATGACTACTAATGCAACCATCTGGACCTTCAATCCATTTCCTGACTAGTCCCAGCTATATTCTCATTTTCTAAAGAGAACAGTGAAAGAAAGGATGAGCTCAACTAGCCCAGTAAGAAATATTATGACTAAGATAATGCAGAATAAATTATCATTAGCCTTCAACGGTATAACAACTGATAGAATATCATAGACAACAAGTTTTAGATCAAAAATTGCAGTGGAATAAGCAATCCATTAGAAGAGTCAAGTAAAGTATAAAATCTACTATCTTCTATGATTTAAAAAGTTTTTCATCAACTTTATCGCTGACACTCAGCTTACTAAATAAAATCGGATCATCTCTGCACCACGGCCAAGGATATTCATGTAATCATCAATGGTCATGACTATACCGAATAATCGTTGGTCATAATCATACCAACAACTGTCCACCAATGAATTACAGGCCAATGAGGACTTTTACCACATCATTCGTCACATTACGGTCATGATTATACCGAATAATCCATGGTCATAATCATACCAAGTCCATCTATGCACGTATGCCAAAGATGACTTTCAACATAATATAAGCATGAGGATGATGACAATTCAATAAAACAAGTTCAAGAATAAATTTTAAAGATTTATAAGTTAATTTATCCTGAACTCAATAACGTCCAAATTGTCAACATGATACTGCTTTGTGGAGTAAAGTTTAAGAATGCTCAGAAGAATATTTCCATGAAAAGATACTGGATGAAGCACTAATATCAAGGATATTCCACTAAATTCATGGAGTATAGAAGCCAAAACTTTAACCAACTGAGTATAATAGAATATATGAAACCGTAAATGAATTTTTGTCACCATGCGGTAATCCACGTTGATAGATTATTCCAACAGAATAATAAAGACTAGAATAACAGAAGAATTAACCAGACATGTGATAGACCGCACAAACAGATTATTCCAACAGAATATTAAAGAATGGAACCAGGTCATGCGTAATCCGCACAGACAAGATGTTCCAATAGAATAATAAAGAATGGAATAACAGAATAATTTCGCCATGTATGCGGTACTTCACATACACAGGTTATTCCAACATAATAATAAAGAATGGAATAAAAGAAGAATTTCACCATGTATGTGGTACTTTGCATAGAAAGGTTATTCCAACATAATAATAAATAATGGAATAACAGAAGCTCTCTTCATGAATACGAAAGAAATAATACCCCTTATAAGTACAATAAATAATATCCCTTACAAGTACAACAAATAATATCCTTTACGAGTACAATAAATAATATCCCTTACCTTAGAAAAACTGAATGCTGGAGTAGTGAAGTAGCAGAATTCTTTTCTTCTTTCTATCTATAGTTTCTCTCTCTATAGTTTCAGTGAATTCGTAATAAATAATGAAGGAATGAGCTTCTATTTATAAGAGAATGGACTGAATAGTAACTAATTCATGAACGGTCCATATTAATTTACTTTTAAACGGACGATCCATATTTATTTACTATTAAAACTTAAAGCAACGGTCCATACTGATTTACTATTAAAACTTTAAACCAACGATCCATATTGATTTACTATTATAACTTTCCACAAACGGTCCATATTGATTTACTATTATATCTTCAACCAACGATCTATATTGATTTACTATTATAACTTCAACCAACGGTCTGAAAAATTATCACATCTCCTTATGAAATAATATTGTATCCAAAAATAATTTGAACCGAAAAAAATATATTTTTCGGGTGAATAATATCCCATGAATAGTACTTCAGGAATAGTACCCCGTGAATAATACCCCGACACAAAAAGTGTCCCAAATACCCGAGTTAATAATACTAGAGTGAATAGTAACCTGGTGAATAGTAACTCGTGAATAGTACTCCGACACGAAAAGTGCCCCGAATACCCGATTGGTCAATATAACTTCCAGACATCAATTATTATCGAAATAAATATCGATTTCTACTAACACTAATAATTCCCACACAATTGAACTATCAATTTCATCTTTAATCAACACTAACTTATTCATCATTAATATTATAATTCACAATATTTAACAACCAGGTCGTTCCCAGGAAAGAGGGGGCTTTCTGATAAGGATTTCTCCTTATTGGCGCGCAATTAGGTGACCAAACATCTCCTTAACAGAACTTCTAGACATTGTCAATATTGTAAATAATAACATGAATAACTTCTCCATCTCGATTATTGATTTAATAATATATCATATTATGCAGATGATACTGTGACAATAATTGAATCAATAATATGAGAGATATGATGCAGCAATTACTGTAGCAATAATTGAGTATAACTAAGTGACTTATCACGTAAACATCAATAATCAATATCGTGTGCTACTATACAACCACGCGTATTACTGTACTTTTACTACCGAGTAGTTCAACAGTTTTAACTGTAACACTCGCCGTTATTTTTAATAAAAGATAATTCTGTCGTTTTCTAACTACGACAATACTTCCGTTGTGGGGTCCACCAATAATTGTGCCATTGTACGGATATTCCCCGATAAAAAAATATTCCCCGAACAAATGAATATTTTATAACAACTTGCATACTTTGCAAAATTTATAAATATTACCCACAACTATAACATTATATCAAATCAACACCATATTATTTTAAAAAAAAATTCGAGAAACTTAAATCTTTGTTCATAAAATTTGGGATCTCACAAATGCACTACGGGCCAATAAAGACTATTGCCACATCATTTGTAACATTACAGGTCATGATTATGTCAAAAAATTCTTGGTCATAATCATATCAATCAACAGTCCATCTATGCACTACGTGCCAAAGATGGCTTTTATCACAATATAAGCATGAGGATAATGACATTGATATAAGAATTCAATTAAATGAAAGCAAAGGATAAATTTTAAAGATTTATAATTCAATTTATCCAGAATTCAATAATATCCAAATTGTCAACATGATACTGTTTTGTGGAGTAAAATTTAAGAATAATATTGTATCAAAAATGATTTAGACGGAAAAGAAATCAATTTTTATCATGAATAGTATCCCAGGTGAATAGTACTCGAGTGAATAGTAATTCAGGAATAGTACCCCATGAATAGTACCCCGACATGAAAAGATTAAAAATTATTAAGAATACTCAGAATAATATTTTCATGAAAAGATACTAGATGAAGCGAAAATTTTAAGGATATTCTACTAATACAATAAATTATCATTAGTCTTCAACAGGGAAAAATCTGATAGAACATAATAGACAACAAGTTTTAGATCAAAAACTGTAGCGGAAACAACAATCCATTAGAAGAGTCAAGTAGAGAATGAATTCTACTATCTTCTAAGATTTAAAAGTCCATCATCAATATTTTATCCCTGTAACATCAATCAATATACATCTTGAATCAAATATTCATCTTTGCACTACAGGCCAAAGATATTCATTTGTATCACCAGTTGGTCATTTTCATCTCAACACCTGTTCATCTTTGCACTACGGGCAAAAAATATTCATTAGTTAATCATTTATCTTTGTACTACAGGCCAAAGATATTCAATAATATCATCATTTAGGACTGAGGATAATGAAAAATATAGTAAAGAAAATGAATCCAGTGAGACAAAAGGATAAATATTAGGGATTCGTATTACAGTTTATCCAAGTTTAATAATACTCCATAATAACCAATTGTGAAGCAGAATTCAAAAATAAAGATCAAAACATGGATACAATCAAAGATAGTAACCATAATAGATATCTTGGACAAAAAGGAGAAAAAAAAATTTGGTGAATAGTGCTGTATTCGTGAATAGTGTCGTATACGTGAATAGTGTCATATACGTGAATAGTAACCCCGACACAAAAAGGTAGAAAGTCCACAATAAAATTTATATCAATATTTTGGCATAATGATATTGAAAGAATAACATCATTATGAAGATAATAATATCCCTTACCTCAAAATGAACGGTATTTCTGACTGAAATATCGGATGTAAAGTGGAAGGAAACTTGCACTGAATAGCAACTCTCAAAGTATCTAAATACTCATAAAATACGCTCGATAATATAGAGAACGAGAAAAAACTTGTTTCTGGTGTGATTTTTAATTCTAACTAAGCACCCTATTTATAGGAAAATGCTAGAACGCCAAAGGAGACTAAATAATAAAATAATATTATTATTTTTCTTACTTCTACGCATGCCAGCCATCCAAGACCAGCATGCCATCTTGGAAAATTTTTTTGCAGCCCACATGGTTTCAAAAAACAAAAGTGGGTCCCACCCATAATTTTAATAAAAATATTTAATTTCTGAAACTTTAATAATTCATAATAAATAGCCCTTTTATCAGAAAAAATATGAATTTTATGTCCATTCCATAGGAAATTAAATTCTCTACAACTTTGTAGCTTTAAGTTTTTCCAAATTCCAAACGAAAAATGCCTGAATTCCATATACGGATGATTTTTAATACCTCCATTCTGATAAAATACTGATAAAATACCTCAACATTAATTCCTTCATTTATATCCACATAAAATAAATATTTCTCTATCCATCCACATAGAATAAATATTTCCTTATCATATAAATTAATAATTAATTATTCATAAATAATATTATAAAATCACAATTATGACAACCAGGTCGTTCCCAAGAAAGAGATGGCTTTCCGATAAGGATTTCTCCTTATTGAAGTGCAATTAGATGACCAAACCCTTTCCTAGACAGAACTTCCTTAGACATTGCCAACAATGCTATCTAATAATATTATTCAAATAATATGAATTATTGATCTGATAATGGAGATATTGTGCATTGACAATTATTGAAAGAACAATAATATAAAATATCAACGTAGCAATTACTGAATCAATAAAATATTGAACAGTAATTAATGTAACAATTATTGAGTAGTGCCTTCTTAAAAGAATTAATAATTAAAAAATATTGTACAATACCGTGTGCTACTGTGCAACCACGCGTATTACTATATTTTAATCACCGGGTATTCCAACAGTGTTAACGGTAATAATTACGCCGTTATTTATAAAAACTCAAACTTGTCATTTTCTTCATCCGAAAGTTATTCGTTATGGGGCCCATAAATGGTTGCGCCGTCGTACGAATATTTCCCGATAGCAAGAATATTCCACAACCAAATAAATATTCCCCGACAACAATAAATATTTTATAACCACTTGCTTATTTTGCAAAATTTTCATATTTTACCCATAACCAAAGCATTATATAAAATTAACACCTTATTATTCAAAATAATAATTAGAGAAAATTCGATTTTATTCATAAAAAAGTTGGGGTCTTACAACCTCCCCTCCTTATGAAATTTCGTCTTTGAAATTGATGTACGTACCTGGTGTTTTGAAAAGGTGAGGATACCTCGTTTTTATTTCTGATTCCAATTCCCACGTCATTTCTTTAATAGCATGGTTTCTCCATAAAACCTTAACTTGTGGTATAACCTTCATGCATAGGACATGCTCTTTCATATCCAAGATCTTAACAGGTACCTCCTCGTACGTTAAATCTTCGGCTATCTCGTCTGGTTCTAACTCAATAATGTGGTTCGGGTCTTTCACATATTTACGAAGCATAGATATGTGAAAAACATTATGAACACAAGACATGCTTGGAGGTAATGCGAGTCTATAGGCCACATTTCCTATTCGGTCAAGAATCTCAAATGGACCAACGAATCTAGGATTGAGCTTTCCCCTCTTCCCAAATCTTGTAACTCCCTTCAATGGAGCAATAAGTAACAATACATGATCCCCAATATTAAATTCCACGTCCTTTAGATGAAGATCCGCATACCTCTTTTGTCGATCCTGTGCCGTTTGTATACGTTGTCGAATCGTTTGGATCTTTTCTGTAGTTATGCGCACCAATTTTGGTCTCAACAGTGTTGCTTCTCCCACCTCATCCCAGCATACTGGAGAGATACACTTTCTTCCATACAATGCTTCAAATGGAGCCACACCTATACTTGTCTGATAACTGTTGTTGTAGGAGAATTCCACCAATGGTAAGTACTTATCCCAACTCCTTTTGAAATCTAGGACACACAGTCTTAATAGATCTTCAAGAGTTTGAATAGTCCTCTCTGATTGCTCGTCTGTTTGAGGATGGTATGCCAAACTGAATCGTAAATCCATGCCCATAGCTTTCTGCAAGCTAACCCAAAATCGTGAAGTGAATCTTGGGCCACGATCCGAAACTATGGATACTAGCATGCCATGCAATCTCACAATCTCATTTACGTACATACTAGCAAGACGTTCAAGGAAATAAATCTCCCGTATAGGCAAGAAATGGGCAGACTTGGTTAACCTATCAACAATAACTCAAATCGCATCTATGCCTTGAGAAACCTTTGGAAGACTCGTAACGAAATTCATAGTAATGTGTTCCCACTTCCATGTCAAAATCTCAAGTGGTTGCAATGGACCCTTTGGCACTTGATGCTCTGCCTTTACACGTTGACAAGTTAAACACCTCGAGATAAACTCTGCGATCTCTCTCTTCATATTGTTCCACCAAAATGTATGTCGAAAATCATGATACATTTTGTAACTACCAGGATGGATTGCAAACGGTGTGTTGTGTGCCTCCGTCATAATTCTATGCTTCAAGTCAGAATCGTTAGGAATGCAAAGTCTGGAGTTGACTCGAAGTATTCCTTCTTCATCGATTCTTGCTTCTGGAATAGCACCTTCTTACACTTTCTTCTTCATACGCATCAGCTCCATGTCTGCAGCTTGAGTAGCTTTAACTTTATCGATTAAAGTCGGTTCTACTCTTATGTTTGTTATCATCACGTGGGTACATGGAGCCTTTACCTCTATCTCCATCCTTTGCAAGTCATACAAAATAGGCCTTTGTGTTAACAATATTGCACTCGTACCCACGTATGATCTTCTACTCAATGCGTCAGCTACCACGTTTACTTTTTTAGTATGATATTGGATGGTATGGTCATAATCTTTCAACAACTCGAGCCAACGTCGTTGCCACATCTTGAGTTCCTTTTGGGTGAAGAAATATTTGAGGCTTTTAAGATCTGTATAGATCTCCACTTTCTCCCCATACAGGTAGTGTCTCCAGATCTTCAATGCAAAAACGACCGCTGCCAACTCCAGATCATGAGTTAGATAATTCCTCTCATATTCTCTGAGTTTTCGCGAGGCATAGGCTATGACTTTCCCATGTAGCATGAGAACACATCCTAACCCTTTGCCTGAAGCATCACTGTAGATAACAAATCCATATGAACAAGATGGTATTGTCAGAACAGGTGCCAAAATGAGTCTCCTCTTGAGTTCTTGAAAACTATTCTCACAATCCTCGCTCCAACCGAATATTGTATCTTTCTGAGTCAGCTGAGTTAACGGAGTAGCGATTCTAGAAAATCCTTCCGCGAATCTCTGATAATAACCAGCTAAGCCCAGAAAGCTACGTACTTTGGTCACCGACTTTGGTTGCTCCCAACTTTGTATTGCTTCAATCTTCGTCGGGTCGACAGATACTCCATGTTTTGACACCACGTGCCCAAGAAATGCTACTTCCTCAAGCCAGAACTCGCATTTCTTCAGCTTGGCATATATCTTGTTATCGTGAAGCCTTTGCAGTACCAGGTTCAAATGGTGCTCATGATCTTCACGACTTTTGAAATAGATGATGATGTCATCAATAAAGACAACAACGAACTGATCCAAATATTCTTTGAACACACGGTTCATCATATCCATAAAAGCAGCAGAAGCATTAGTCAATCCAAAAGACATTACTAAGAATTCATAATGTCCGTACCGAGTTTTGAAGGCAGTCTTTAAAATATCCTCAGTTTTAATCTTCAACTGATGATACCCAGAACGAAGATCGATCTTTGAAAAGAATTGTGCTCCTTGCAACTGGTCGAACAAGTCATCAATGTGAGGTAGCGAATACCTATTCTTGATGGTGACATGGTTCAACTCCCGGTAGTCAATACAAAGTCGCATACTCCCATCTTTCTTTTTTACGAATAAAACAGGAGCACCCCAAGGAGATATACTAGGACGAATGAAATCGATGTTTAAAACCTCATGTAGTTGGACCTCTAATTCCTGAAGTTCAATAGGAGCCATTCGATATGGGGTTTTAGAAATGGGCTTTGTACTAGGTTCAAGGTCAATATTCAACTTCATGTTTTGGGGGTAGACCGGGAAGTTCTTCAGGAAATACGTAAGGAAATTCACTAACAATAGAAATATTATTCAAATCTGACATGTTTTTGTTCAAGTTCGTGACATGGGATAAGAAAGCTTGACATCCATTTTTTAATAAACGAATAGCTTTATGGCTTAATATGACAGTGATTGACTTTAGTGGTTTGGTTGTTTGAATTCAAATAATAGGTTTGTTAGGAATATGAAAACTAACAACCTTACGAAAACAATCAATTTTAGCATGATGAGTGGTTAACCAATCAATCCTTAAAATCACATCAAATGCAATTATTTTTAACAAAATAAGATCGGCAGGTAATGTGATGGTTCCAACTTGAATCAAGCAAAATTTATAAACAGTAGATGTAATGAAAGTTTCTCCCAACTCATCAATTAATAGGTTTGTTAGGAATATGAAAACTAACAACCTTACGAAAACAATCAATTTTAGCATGATGAGTGGTTAACCAATCAATCCTTAAAATCACATCAAATGCAATTATTTTCAACAAAATAAGATCGACAGGTAATGTGATGGTTCCCACTTGAATCAAGCAAGATTTATAAACAGTAGATGTAATGAAAGTTTCTCCTAACGGAGTCTCAACAGATAAGTCAAGGTCTAATTTCTATGGATTCAAGTTCAAACGTTGAGCACAAGCAGGAGAGATAAAAGAATGGGTAGAACCGGTATCTAATAAGGTATAAACTTCGGAAGAGTTTATGATTAGCTTACTCGTGATCACCTCGTTCGGATTCCTCGCATTTTAGGTAGTCATGACAAATACCCTTCCAGGAACCACTGACTTTGACTTGTCCGGGACAGCCTTTGGAGTCACCATCCCCGTTGAACTTGGTTTCGTAACAAGATAATCTCTAGCTATATGACCTTCTTTTCCACAGTTATAACACACCTTGAATTATTGTGGGCAGTTTGGGCTGATGTGTCTCTCTTTCCCGCATTTATAACAAACAACCAGTGCTCGTTCTCCTCCCCTAGAAACAACTGATGTTTGTGCTGACGTCTTTATGTTGTCATTGTTGTGCCTTCTCTTCTTTAAATCTCCTCCCAACTCGCTTTTTCTATTTTTATGGCCATGATTACCACCAGAGTGGTTACTACTTTAGTCCGAATGTTTTCCTCCCCGCTGGTTTTCATTGCTCCGATGACTGCTGCCACCGGTATGACCCTGGTTGTGGTCCCTTGGTTGAACATACTCATTATCTCGCTCTAATAATTGAGCCCTATTTACAACATCTAAATATAAAAAAA
The DNA here is from genome assembly GCA_020205505.1 of Panax japonicus. NCBI lineage: Eukaryota > Viridiplantae > Streptophyta > Magnoliopsida > Apiales > Araliaceae > Panax > Panax japonicus. The sequence goes on from CM035109.1 coordinate 13,557,360, forward strand.
ATTTATGAGATATAAGATATTGCCGAATCTCGAGTTTTAGACCTCTCAGAAACATTCGTGTCATTCGTTCCTCATTCTCTACCAAATGAGGTGCAAACCTGGATAACTCTGTAAATTTTGCCTCGTACTGGGACACTGTCATGTTGTTTTGTTCCAGTCTAATAAACTCTACCTCCTTCATATGACGAATATTTCAGGAAAGTACTTGTTGTTAAATAGTTTCTGAAACGTTTCCCAAGACATACTGAGTGTGGCTGGATGGGTACGCTTCACAGACTCCCACCAGTAGTCTGCCTCACCACGGAACATAAAGTTGGTGAATGGAACCTTCTGCTCCTCCGTGCATCCCAAGACATCAAATATCTTGGTAATTTTCTTGACCCACGTTTCCTCCTTTATCATATCCGGCTTTCCCATAAATTATTGTGGTCCCAACTCTTTGAACTGCTTGGCTGTGACAAGCCACGCATTGCTATCATTTTCACCCGTATTTTGTACACGAGTATACCTTGTCTGATTTTGAATGAACTACAAAAAGCTTCTAAACATCCCAGCATTCATCATTTGTTCGGTAGTGTTATTTAGAGTTGGAATATTGTCTTCCTGTTGCACGTTCCCCTAGGTGGTGATTAAAGGTGTCTTCACAGTCTCATTAACTCCATTGTTAATAACTCTAGCTGCCATTCTAAAATACTACCACAAAACAATGGTTAATTAACATATCACATATTAATCATATGCTCCGACTGACCAACCAAATAAGCTTAGGTATGACACACTAGTGAAGGATTACTCGTCTGTCCCCTCCTAGTTCTATTCCCCGATCTCCGCCAAAGACCATATTCCTAAGCTTTGATACCAACTGTGACACCCCCAAAATAGGTATACATCACCTATTCTGAATCGCCAAATACATGGTACAAAAATAAATACAACTTCAGTAATACAATTATCATGCAAAATACAACAACACATATATTGTGAGTTTGAATACAAATATTGTCTAATAGACTGTATACAAACTCAAAAGGAGTCTTCATTACAATTATTGATACACTATTTTACAAAATAGTGAGGACTACTAAAATAACTATCCTGAATCATCACTCCATACCCCGACTAGTTTCTACTATGTTCTCACCTCCTGAGAAGAAAAATAGAACAAAAAGGAAAATGATGAGCTCAACTAGCCCAGTAAAAAGTATTATGAATTAAGATAATATACAATAAATTATCATTATTTTTCAACAGGGAAAAATCTGATAGAACATAATAGACAACAAGTTTTAGATCAACAACTACAGCGAAAATAGCAATCCATTAGAAGAGTCAAGTAGAGAATAAATTCTACTATCTTCTAAGATTTAAAAGTCCATCATCAATATTTTATCCCTTTAACATCAATCAATATACATCTTGAATCAAATATTCATCTTTGCACTACGGGCCAAAGATATTCATTTGTATCAACAGTTGGTCATGTTCATCTCAACACCTGTTCATCTTTGCACTACGGGCCAAAGATATTCATCAGTTAATCATTCATCTTTGCACTACAGGCCAAAGATATTCAGTAATGTCATCATTTACGACTGAGGATGATGAAAAATATCTTTAAAAAACATATCCAGTGAGACAAAAGGATAAATATTAGGGATTCGTATTATAGTTTATCCAAGTTCAATAATACTCCTTAATAACCAATTGTGAAGCAGAATTCAAAAATAAAGATCAAAACATGGATACAATAAAAGATAGTAACCATAATAGACATCTTGGACAGAATGGAGAAAATTTCATTTTTTGATGAATAGTGTTGTATTCGTGAATAGTGTCGTATATGTGAATAGCAACCCCGACACAAAAAGGTAGAAATTCCACAATAAAATTCATATCAAAATTTCGGCATAATGATATTGAAAGAATAACATCATTATGAAGAAAATAACATCCCTTACCTCAAAAGAACAGTATTTTTGACTGGAATATCAGATGTAAAGCCTGTCGACGTCAGGATTTTTGGGTGTCCCTTTCCGTTACTTGTTCTTTGGTGTTCTCATTTTAGGTAAGATTTGTTTGAAAAAACAAGTGAAAAAGGTCCGACATGTATAATGTCGAAGATGGGACTGTTAAGAGTCGCCAGTTGGTTTTTTAAATGGTTGTACCAACACAACCGAGAAAAGGTTTGCACAATGACCCAGTGATGTGACACTGATATACGGGTCGGCGAAATCAAGATTCGTTTAGGGTCCGGGGACTTGGTTATGCGGGGGGAAGGTGTTAGGCACCCCCCGACATCCGTGTTACCACGTTGACCGCCTCTTTTCAAGAAACTATTATCTGAGTGTATGTGTGTGTGTGTGTTTGTGTGTGGGTCAATGTGCTGTTATATGAAAGTTGTGCGAGGCCTCGTTCGAACCTATATACACAAGGTTTGAATTTATGTAAAAATTCAGTTTTTAGCAAGATATGGCAATGATGTTTTATAAAAGAGGTTTTTTCAAACCCTGATGCTCAATAGGAATTAAGACCTTTTACAATTCCATTTTTATTAAGTGAGCGACTGAAATGATTTTATTTGACGGATACGAGGCATCCATATCAAAAATAATAATATATCCAAAAATAATGCCGACTTTCTCGTGGGTATGGAAACCATCTGAGGAAATACAGACATCGCAGAATAATTTACAAGCTGCTTACAGCAGAAAATGTCCATCACGGGATCCGAATCTAGATCCAATGGGATGAATCTGTGATCACATGATTCCTAGGCGCACAAAATATTGCAATTTGTATAAAAGCAATAAGCAGGTATATATATATATATAAGCGGTAAATATATATATATATATATATATATATATATATATATATACAGACATGATCACCAACCACGAAGCACCTCCATGGGGGATCAGAAATGTAAATAAAGATGTTAAAAGCTGTAAATACGGTCAACTGCCACGAAGTAAACTCTAGGCAGGATGAAATATAAAGAAATCTGTAAAAGCGATCAACTGCCACGAAGGGAACTCCAGGCAGGACAATATATATATATATATATATATATATATATACATATATATATATATATATACATATATATATATATATATTATGACGCCCCCAAAATTAGGTATACGTCACCCATCTTGGGTCGCCACTTACATCGTACAAAATTCAAATACAACTTAATAATACAACTGTCGTGTACAATACGACAAAACATAAACTGTGAGTTTGAATACAAATATTATATACTAGAGATTATACAAACTTAAAAGGAGTTCTTATTACAATTATTATTACACTATTTCACAGAATAGTGATGACTACTAATGCTATCATCTGGTTCGTCACTCCGTTCCCGGACTAGTCCCTGCTACGTTCTCATTTCCTGAAGAGAATAATAAAAGTAAAAGGGTGAGCTCAACTGACCCAGTAGGAAATATTATGACTAAGATAATGCAGAATATATTATCGTTAGCCTTCAACAGTGTTAAATTGATACAATATAACAACCATCAAGTTTAACTGCAGCGGAACAAGCAATCCATTAAAAGAGTTAAGTAGAGAATAAAATCTACTATCTTTTATGATTTAGAAGATTTTTCATCACTTTTATCGTTGGGACTCAGCTTACTAAATAATCCACATCATCGAATTACCCCTGCACTATGGCCAAGGATATTCTTTAGTATCACGACCACAATTATCCATGCACTACGGGCCAAGAATATTTGTGTATTCATTAATGGTCATGATCATGCCAACAACTGTCCATCAATGCACTACGGGCCCATGATGACTTTTACTACATCATTTGTAACATTACGGTCATGATTACACCGAATAATCCCTGGTCATAATCATACCAAGTCCATCTATGCCCTATAGGCCACAGATGACTTTCAACAAAATATAAGCATAAGGATGATGACAATGATATAAGAATTCAATAAAACAAGTTTAAGAATTATTTTATCCAGGAACTAATAATGTCCAAATTATCAACATGATACTGCTTTGTAGAGTAAAATTCAAGAATAATCAGAAGAATATTTCCACGAAACGATACTGGATGAAGTGCAAATATCAAGGATATTCCACTAATTTCATGGAGTATAGAAGTCAAAACTTTAACCAACTGAGTATAATAAGGAATGGAATAACAAAAGAAATCACCAGGCATGCGATAGACCGCACATGCAGGTTATTCCAATAGAATAATAAATAACGGAATCAGGTCCGGCGTAAAACGCACAGACAGGATATTCCAACAGAATAATAAAGACGGAATCAGGTCAGGCGTAAAACGCACAGATAGGATATTCCAACAGAATAATAAAGACGGAATCAGGTCCGACGTAAAACACAAAGACAGGATATTCTAACAGAATAATAAAGACGGAATCAGGTCCGACGTAGAACGCACAGACAGGATATTCTAACAGAATAATAAAGACGGAACCAGGTCCGGCGTAGAACGCACAGACAGGATGTTCTAACAGAATAATAAAGAATGGAACAACAGAAGAATTTCACCAAGTATAGGGTAGCCCGCGTATACAGGTTATTCCAACAGAATAATAAGAATGGAATAACAGAAGTTCTCTTCATAGATAAGAAAGAAATAATACTCCCTACCTTGGAAAAATTGGATACTGGAATAGTGAGTAGCAGATTTCTCTTCTTCTTTTTCTATATAATTTCTCTCTATAATAATCGCTCTAAAGCTTTTGTGAATTGGTGAGAAATGAAGGAAGAATGAGCTTCTATTTATAGGAAAATATAGTATCGATAATTGCACGTTTTGGGACTCGAAAATTACAATACAATACCTCCAACTTTTCTTTCATTTTTAATTTAGTCCTGCAAGTATTATCAATCTTGCACCAACTCCCCTAATAGTAAATAATATGAATCAATAGTTCAATCATGTTAATCAATAGTATAATCATATGAAAAAAATATGAATTACAGTATAATACCTCCATCTATACCTCAATTTTTAACTTAGTCATGCAAGTATTATCAATCTTGCACCAACTCCCCTAATAGTAAATAATGTGATCCAATAGTACACATATGTGAATAAATAGTTATATAACCATTAGAAGTAGTAGCAATTAATTGCTCATTTATCCGATAAATTACCCGATTTATCAATATAACCCCTAGACATTAATTATCATCGGAATAAATATCGATTTTCACTAACACAAATAATTCCAACATAATGAAACTATTTTTACCAAAAATATAAATTTTGAAATTTCAAAGTTTGACATTTCCCAAAAAAGTCAACTATTGACTTTTTGACCAAATAGTGAATCCCGGAAAATTTTGTGTTTATAGACTATTTTTACTAATTTCGTCGTTCCGGACTCAAATATCACGTCCGCGTCTCTAAATTCAACTCCAAACAACATTCATCATTAATATTATAACTCATAATATTTATCAACCAGGTCATTCCCAAGAAAGAGGAAACTTTCCAATAAGGATTTCTCCCTATTGGCGCGCAATTAGGTGACCAAACCTCTCCTTGACAGAAGTTCTAGACATTGTAAATATTGTAGTTTATAATATGAATAACTTTGTCATCTCAAGTATTGATTTAATAAAAAAAACATTTTATTCAGATGATATTGACCATAATTGAATCCATAATTTGATAGATATGATGCAGCAATTACTGTAGCACTAATTGAGTATAACTGAGTGACTTCTCACGTAAGCATCAATAATCAATACCGTGTGCTACTATGCAACCACGCGTATTACTGTACTTTTAACACTAGGTGTTTCAACAGTGTTAAAACTTTTTCCGTTATTTTCATAAAGTATTTTTGTCATTTTCTGAATCCGACAATAATTCCGTTGTGGGGGTCCACCAATGATTGCGCCGTTGTAAGAATATTACCTGTTAAAACGAATATTCCCCGACCAATCGAATATTATATAACAACTTGCGTACTTTGCAAATTTTGTAAATATTACCCACAACTATAACATTATATCAAATCCACACCATAATATTTAAAAATATATTTCGAGAAAATTTAATTTTATTCAAATAGTTGGGGTCTTACAACCTCCCCTTCTTATGAAATTTCTTCCTCAAAATTAGTGTGCGTACCTGGTATGTCGAAGAGGTGAGGATACCTTAATTTCATTTCAGATTCTAATTCCCAAGTCATTTCCTCAACATCGTAGTTTCTCCACAAAACCTTCACTTGAGGTATAACCTTGAAGCTTAGAATATGTTCCTTCTTATCCAAGATTTTAACAGGAACCTCTTCATACGTTAAATCTTCCTCTATTTCGTCCGGTTCTAACTCAATAATGTGGTTCGGGTCTTTCACATATTTACGTAACATGGATATGTGAAAAAAGTTATGAACATGAGACATACTTGGCGGTAACGCAAGTCTATAGGCCACAGTTCCTACTCGATCGAGAATTAAAAATGGGCCAATGAATCGAGGATTGAGCTTTCCTCTTTTTCCAAATCTTGTAACTCCTTTCCATGGAGCAACACGTAACAACACATGATCTCCAATATCGAATTTTACGTCCTTTCGATGAAGATCAGCATAACTCTTTTGTCGATCTTGTGAGGTTTTTATACGTTGTTGGATCATTAGAACCTTTTCCATAGTCATACGTACCAAATCTGGTCCCAACAACATTGCTTCATCCACCTCATCCCAGCATACTAGAGAACGACACTTTCTTCCATACAACGCCTCGAATGGAGCCATGCCAATACTTGCTTGATAACTGTTGTTGTAGGAAAACTCCACCAATGGTAAGAACTTTTCCCAACTTCCCTTGAAGTCAAGGACAAAGAGTCTTAATAGATCTTCAAGAGTTTAAATCTTCCTCTCCAACTGCCCGTCCGTCTGAGGATGATATACCGAGCTAAATCGTAAATCCGTGCCCATAGCTTTTTGCAAATTAACCCAAAATCTTGAAATGAATCTTGGGTCTCGATCAGAAACTATGGATACTGGCATACCATACAATCTTACAACCTCGTTTATATACATACGAGCAAGACGTTCAAGTGTATAAGTTTCTCATATCGGTAAGAAATGAGTAAACTTGGTCAATCTATCAACAATGACCCAAATCGCATCTATTCCTTGAGAAACTTTGGGAAGACCGGTAACGAAATCCATGGTAATGTGCTCCCACTTCCATTCTAGAATTTTAAGTGGTTGCAATGGACCTTTTGGTACTTCATGCTCCGCCTTGACTCGTTGACAAGTTAAACACCTTGAGATAAACTCTGCTATCTCTCTCTTTATATTGCCCCACCAATATTTATGTCGAAGATCACGATACATTTTGGTACTCCCAGGATGGATTTCAAACGGTGTGTTGTGCGCCTCCATCATGATTTTATACTTTAAATCAGAGTCGTTAGGAACACAAAGTCTGGAGTTGACTCGAAGTATTCCTTCCTTATCGATTCTTGCTTCCGGCATAGCACCTTCTTGCACTTTTTTCTTCATACGCATTAGCTCCAGGTCTGTAGCTTGAGCAGCTTTAACTTTATCAAGTAAAGTCGGTTCTATTCGTATATTCACCATCATCATATGGGTCCCTGGAGTCTTTAACTCTATCTCCATCCTTTGCAAGTCACATAAAATGGGCTTTTGTGTTGTGAATATTGCACTCGTACCCGCATATGATCTTCTACTCAATGCGTTAGCAACCACGTTCGCTTTTCCAGGATAGTATTGGATGGTATGATCATAATCTTTCAACAGTTCAAGCCAACGTTGTTGTCGCATGTTGAGTTCCTTTTGAGTGAAGAAATATTTGAGGCTTTTATGATCCGTAAAGATCTCCACTTTTTCTCCATACAAGTAATGCCTCCAAATTTTAAGTGCGAAGACAACAGATGCCAACTCTAGATCATAAGTAGGATAATTCCTCTCATATTCTTTGAGTTGTCTTGAGGCATAGGCTATGACTTTCCCATATAGCATGAGAACACATCCTAACCCTTTGCCTGAAGCATCACTGTAGATGACAAATCCCTCCGAACCAGATGGTATTATCAAAACATGTGCTGAAATGAGTCTCCTTTTGAGTTCTTGAAAACTCTTCTCACATTCCTCGCTCCAACCGAACTTTGTATCTTTCCGAGTCAGCTGAGTTAATGGAGTAGCGATTCGAGAAAATCCTTCCACGAATCTCCGATAATAACCAGCTAAACCGAGAAAGCTACGTATTTCGGTTACTGAGTTGGTTTTCTCCCAGCTTTGAATAGCTTCAATCTTTGTCGGGTCAACGGATATTCCATGACTTGATACTACGTGCCCAAGGAATGCTACTTCCTTAAGCCAGAACTCGAATTTCTTTAACTTGGCATAAAGCTTATATTCACGAAGCTTTTGGAGTATCAGCCTCAAGTGTTGCTCATGATCGTCACGGCTTTTGGAATAAATAAGGATGTCATCAATAAAGACGACCACAAAGTGATCCAAATATTCCTTGAATACTCGGTTCATCATATCCATGAAGGCGGCAGGAGCATTAGTCAATTCAAAAGACATGACTAAGAATTCATAATGCCCGTACCGAGTTCTGAAGGCAGTCTTTGGAATATCCTCAGTTTTAACCTTCAGCTGATGATATCCAGAACGAAGATCGATCTTTGAAAAAAATTGTGCTCCTTGTAACTGATCAAAAAGGTCATCAATACGTGGCAATGGGTACCTATTTTTGATGGTGACATGATTCAACTCCCGGTAATCAATACAAAGTCGCATACTCCCATCTTTCTTCTTCATGAATAGAACAGGAGCACCCCAAGGAGACGTACTAGGACGAATGAAACCAATGTCTAATAATTCCTGCAATTGGGTCTTTAACTCCTGAAGTTCAATAGGAGCCATTCGATATGGGGCTTTCGAAATGGGTTCAAGGTCGATACAAAATTTAACTTCACGCTCTGGGGGTAGGCCAGGAAGTTCTTCAGGGAATACGTTAGGAAATTTATTAACAATAGAAATATCCTTCAAATTTGACGTATTTTTGTTTAAATCCGTGACATGAGCTAAAAAAGCTTGACATCCATTTTTCAATAAATGAATAGTTTTATGGATTGAGATGACCGTGATTGATTTTAATGGTTTGGTCGCTTGAATTCGCATAATAGGTTTATTAGGAATATGAAAGCTAACAACTTTACGAAAACAATCAATTTTAGCACGATGAGTAGTTAACCAATCAATCCCTAGAATCACGTCAAATGCAAGTATTTTTAAGGAGATAAGATCGACAGGTAACGTGCGGTTACCGATTTGAATCAAACAAGACTTATAAACAGTGGATGTAATGAAGGTTTCTCTTAATGGAGTTTCAACAGATAAGTCAAAGTCTAATTTCTCCGGAGTCAAATTTAATCATTGAGCGCAAGTAGGAGAAATAAAAGAATGGGTAGAACTGGTATCAAATAAGGTATAGACTTCGCTAGAGTTTATAATAAGCTTACCCGTGATGACCTCGTTCGGGTTCCTTGCATTTTGGGAGGTCACAACAAATGCTCTCCCTTGCACTACTGGCTTTGACTTTTCTGGGACGGCCTTTGGTGCCTCCATCCTAGCTGAACTTGTCTTCGGTGAACGACAAAATCGGGCTAGGTGACCTTCTCTTCCACAATTATAACACGCTTTGGATGGCATCACACAGTTTGGACTGATATGTCCCTCCCCTCCGCATTTGAAGCATATGATAGGTGTTCGTTCTCCTTCCTTAACCACGGTTGCTGGTGCTGACGTCTTTCCATCATTGTTGAATCTCCTTTTCTTGAAATGTCCATTTTTAGTGTCTTACCCATGATTGCCACCGAAGTGGTTACCATTTCTGGCATGTTGATTCCCTCCACGCTTGTTGTCACCGTTTCGATGACTGTTACCACTGGTATTTTCATGCTGCCAGCTGCTTTCCCTTGGTTGCGTTGACTCATTACCGCGCTCCAATAACTGAGCCCTATTTACAACATCTGAGTACAAACACAATTTATGAGAAATAAGATATTGACGTATCTCCGGTTTCAAACCTCTTAAAAACATTCGTGTCATTCGCTCCTCATTATCGACCAAATGGGATTCAAACCGGGATAAGTCTGCAAATTTAGCCTCATATTGCGACACGGTCATATTGTTTTGTTCCAACTTGATAAACTCCACCTCTTTCATATGACGAATACTTTCAGAAAAGTACTTGTCGTTGAATAGCTCTTGGAACTTCTCCCAAGACATCTTGAGTGAGTCAGGCTGGGTACGTTTTATAGATTCCCACTAGTAATATGTCTCTTCACGCAACATGAAGGTGGCGAAGGGAACCTTTTACTCCTCGGAGCATCCCAAAACATCAAATATCTTGGTGATCTGCTTTATCCATGCTTCCGCCTTAAGTGGTTTAGGCTCTCCAATAAACTTTGGTGGCCCCAGTTCCTTGAACTGTTTAGCGGTGACCGTCCGAGAGTTTCCTGTGTTTACACCTGTATTTTGAATAGGAGACACTCTCGCCTGATGTTGCATGAATTGCATGAAGCCTCGGAACATTCCATCGTTCATCATTTGGTTAGTGTTGTTGTTTGCATGAGGATTGTCGCCTTCCTGACGCACGTTGTCCTGGTTATTGATCTGTGGAGACTCAACGGTCTCCTGTGCTCCATTGATGTTCTCAACATTCTCGGATGCCATTTTCAAACACTGCCACAAAACAAGGGTTAATTGACATGCAACATATTATCACTATACTCTGACCGACCAATCAAATACCAAATAAACTTAGGTAGGTCATACTAGCGAAGGAATTCCCCGTCTCTCCCCTCCTAGTTCTAGTCTCACATCTTAGCCAGGGATCATATCCCTAAGCTTTGATACCAACTGTGACGCCCCCAAAATTAGGTATACGTCACCCATCTTGGGTCGCTACTTACATGGTACAAAATTTAAATACAACTTAATAATACAACTGTCGTGTACAATTCGACAAAACATAAACTGTGAGTTTGAATACAAATTTTGTATACTAGAGATTATACAAACTAAAAAGGAGTCCTTATTACAATTATTATTACACTATTTCACAGAATAGTGAGGATTACTAATGCTATCATCTGGTCCGTCACTCCGTTCCTCGACTAGTCCCTGCTACGTTCTCATTTCCTGAAGAGAACAATAAAAGTAAAAGGGTGAGCTCAACTAGCCCAGTAGGAAATATTATGACTAAGATAATGCAGAATATATTATCGTTAGCCTTTAACAGTGTTAAACTGATACAATATAACAACCATTAAGTTTAACTGCAGCGGAACAAGCAATACATTAAAAGAGTCAAGTAGAGAATAAAATCTACTATCTTTTATGATTTAGAAGGTTTTTCATAACTTTTATTGCTGGGACTTAGCTTAATAAATAATCCACATCATCGAATCACCCCTGCACTACAGTCAAGGATATTCTTTAGTATCACAACCACAATTATCCATGCACTACAGCCAAGGACATTCGTGTATTCATTAATGGTCATGATCATGCCAACAACTGTCCATTAATGCACTACGGGCTAATGAGGACTTTTACCACATCATTTGTAATATTACGGTCATGATTACACCGAATAATCCCTGGTCATAATCATACCAAGTCCATCTATGCACTATAGGCCACATATGACTTTCAACAAAATATAAACATGAGGATGATGACAATGATATAAGAATTCAATAAAATAAGTTCAAGAATTATTTTATCCAGGAACTAATAATGTCTAAATTGTCAACATGATACTGCTTTATAGAGTAAAATTCAAGAATGCTCAGAATAATATTTCCACAAAAAGATACTGGATGAAGCGCAAATATCAAGGATATTCCACTAATTTCATGGAGTATAGAAGTCAAAAATTTAATAAATAACGGAATAATAAATAACGGAATCAGGTCCGACGTAAAACGCACAGACAGGATATTCCAACAGAATAATAAAGACGGAATCAGGTCCGGCGTAAAACGCACAGACGGGATATTCCAACAGAATAATAAAGACGGAATCAGGTCCGGCGTAAAATGCACAGACAGGATATTCCAACAGAATAATAAAGACGGAATCAGGTCCGGCGTAGAACGCACAGACATAATAAAGAATGGAACAACAGAAGAATTTCACCAAGTATAGGATAGCCCGCGTATACAGGTTATTCCAACAGAATAATAAGAATGGAATAACAGAAGTTCTCTTCATAGATAAGAAAGAAATAATACTCCCTACCTTGGAAAAATTAGATACTGGAATAGTGAGTAGCAGATTTCTCTTCTTCTTTCTCTCTATAATTTCTCTCTATAATAATAGCTCTAAAGATTTTGTGAATTGGTGAGAAATGAAGGAAGAATGAGCTTCTATTTATAGGAAAATATAGTATCGATAATTTCACGTTTTGGGGCTCGAAAATTACAATACAATACCTCCAACTTTTCTTTTATTTTTAATTTAGTCCTGCAAGTATTATCAATCTTGCACCAACTCCCCTAATAGTAAATAATGTGAATCAATAGATCAATCATGTGAATCAATAGTATAATCATGTGAAAAAAATGTGAATTATAGTATAGTACCTCCATCTATATCTCAATTTTTAACTTAGTCATGCAAGTATTATCAATCTTGCACCAACTCCCCTAATATTAAATAATGTAATTCAATAGTACACATATGTGAACAAATAGTTATATAATCATGTGAATTAGTAGCAATTAATTGCTCATTTATCTGATAAATTACCCGATTTATCAATATAACCCCTAAACATCAATTATCATCGGAATAAATATCAATTTTCACTAACACAAACAATTCCAACATAATGAAACTATTTTTATCAAAAATATAAATTTTGAAATTTCGAAGTTTGACTTTTCCCGAAAAAGTCAGCTGTTAACTTTTTGACCAAATAGTGAATCCCGAAAAATTTTGTGTTTATAGACTATTTTTACTAATTTCGTCGTTCCGGACTCAAGTATCACGTCCGCGTCTCCAAATTCAACTCTGAACAACATTCATCATTAATATTATAACTCACAATATTTATCAACCAGGCCGTTCCCAGGAAAGAGGGGCTTTCCAATAAGGATTTCTCCCTATTGGCGCGCAATTAGGTGACCAAACCTCTCCTTGATAGAACTTCTAGACATTGTAAATATTGCAGATTATAATATGAATAAATTTGTTGTCTCAAGTATAGATTTAATAAAAAAAACATTTTATGCATATGATACTGACCATAATTGAATCCATAATATGATAGATATGATGCAGTAATTACTGTAGCAATAATTGAGTATAACTGAGTGACTTCTCACGTAAGCATCAATAATCAATACTGTGTGCTACTATGAAACCACACGTATTACTGTACTTTTAACACCGGGTGTTTCAACAGTTAACGGTAAAACTTTCGCCGTTATTTTCATAAAGTATTTTAGTCGTTTTCTCAATCCGACAATAATTCCGTTGTGGGGGTCCACCAATGATTGTGCCATTGTACGAATATTCCCTGTTAAACGAATATTCCCCGACCAATCGAATATTACATAACAACTTGCGTACATTGCAAAATTTGTAAATATTACCCACAACTATAACATTATATCAAATCAACACCATAATATTTAAAAATATATTTTGAGAAAATGTAATCTTTATTCAAAAAGTTGGGGTCTTACATATATATATATATATATATATATATATATATATATATATATATATATATATATATATAAAAGCAATAAACGCACCGGATGTAAAATCCAGGCTCATCGAACATAGTTCGATCACAGTTCATATTTATAAGTGTATATATATATATATATATATATATATATATATATATATATATATATATATATATATATATATATATATATAAGTGAGTAAACGCACCAGACTGAAGTCTAGGCTCATCGAACAAAGTCTGACACACAGTTGATATATATAAGTATATATATATATATAAGCGAATAAACGCACCAGACCGAAGTCTAGGCTCATCAAACAAAGTCCGACAGACAGTTAAAATATATAAGTATGTATATATATATATATATATATATATATATATATATATATATATATATATATATATATATATATATATATATATATATATTAAAGCAGTAAACGCTCCAGACCGAAGTCTAGGATCAATCGAGGCATAACTCGATAATATTAGTCAATATATATATAAATATATATATATATATATATATAATATATACAGACTGGAATAAAACCACGGACCGAAGTCCGGGCAAAGGCAAGCAACACGACTCTCAACGTGTAGAAGGGTGTGTGCAAAGATGAAGAGATAGACTATAAAGTGTGTGAGAAGGCTTACAGCTGACTGATAAAAGGGCTTCTATATATTTAGAGTGGGTAAACATTGGGCTTTTATGGGTACAAAGAGGCTATATATGAGCTCACAGGTGTTTAAAAGTTGGAAAATATACTGTATAGCGAGTGTAGAGCAAATTGTGCTGGGTTTCCCCGTCTTTTATCTCTTAAAAATTAGCACCCCAAGCCCTCTATTTATAGGCAATATGTGTCGCAGGTGTACCAGAGGCGGGTCGGGTTGGCCCGGTTCTGTCGGGTTGGGTTGTCTCGAAGTACGTGCATTCAAGCACTGTAATGTCCACTCGAATTTTGAGAATTGCAATCCGGGCATCTATTTTGAGGTATTCAAGACCTATTTTGGACCGTCGTTGTCGAGAGTTGTACGATGGCATGGGATTAGAGTTTGTACGAAGTCTTTGAAGATGGGACGATGCCCTCCGGTCTTCAAGCTTCAACTTTCATCCGTTACCCCACACAATAGTCACTCGGGATTGGTTAGCCTTGTGGGACATTGTTGCGTAGAGACGAGATGTGGCATCGTGTTGGACGAGATGGCGATGTTTCCCCTCACTGGTGTTACTGCCGAATTGGGCCGATAAGCAGACGTTGCTCAGACTTCGCTGAGATTGGACTACTACAATTGTTGAAGATCTTCATTGTCATCTTTGAGGTGTGCCTGTCTTCCCGATGTTATTGCCAGGTTGGTACAGTGTATCTCGTTGTGAGCGCCGAGATTGAAGCAGATGGCATTTGAAACAAGCATTTCTGGGGTTATCTCCGAAACTATATTCCTTGGGGTTATCACCAATGTTGGTGGCTATTCCCATGGTTGGGACTAAGACTGGATACCTCGGGGTTATCTTCGAGATTAATCGGTCTTCTCCGGTGTGTGTTCCGGTATTGTATCTGCAGGTCTCGGGGTTAGATCTGAGGTTGAAACCGTTACTCCCAGATTGGGATCCGGGGTTGATGCTGCACTTCCGGTAGTATCCGGTATGGATTTAGATTGTCTTTCAGGGTTCTCTCTTAAATGACGAATCTGTCCTCCTACAATGTTAGTAACAGTAGTACAGAAAATTTCGAGTGTCTACAGATGCCCCTCTTTATCATACTCATGCATGGCGATGCATGGGTAGGATAAAGAATCCTAGACACTTGAAACGCAAGAAGATAAACATGGTACTATGGATAGCAATATGATGCAAATGTATGATGCATGTGTACGGGGTTGTGGCCCAACATGCTAGGGATGATTGCTGGTTCCCTGTTGCTTCAACTGGGGATTGGCAATACCGACCAGATCTGATGTGCAAGCCGAATCTGTTAGGATGTTGGTGTTAGAGTTATCACCAAATTCCTGTGTTCTTGATAACGACTTGATACTGAAGGGGTATCTCTTATGTGTAAGAGATCTGTGTGGAAAAAGCTTGATCTGTTTGAGGATGTGTATAACATATTCCATCATCTATCCTCTTTGATAATGTTGACCTCTCCTGGTTAGTATAGCCAGAATATGTCATGATTCTATTGGATTTACTGCCAACAACAAATGCTGTCAGGGATGCCTGACCTTCGTTGACGTGTGAATCAACGGCTGAAACATCCTGTGGGATATACTGTCAAGGTTGCTTGACCTTTGCTGACGTGTGAATCAACGGCTGAAACTCTGTTAGGAGATCGTCAAGGTTTTTTGACATTCGCTGACATGTAGATCAACAAAGCATTGCATTGTGACCCCCGCCGGGGATCCGCTGGGGAATATGAGCAGCTGGGTATGAGAACCTCGAACAGCTCTATAGCTCTGACAAGTTTAAATGCTATCGGCTAAAATGATGTCAAGGTTGCTTGACCTTCGTTGATATGTGTGTCAACGGCTGAGAATGCGTTGCTACTCCCGCCCAAGATATACGTTGTAACCCCCGTCGGGGACTCACGTTGTAACCCTCGTCGGGGACTCACGTTGTAACCCCCGTCGGGGATTCACGTTGTAACCCCCATCGGGGATTCACGTAGGGTAATGACCTGGAGTCGGCGGCATCGGACCTGTATAAGGTATTGCCGTATGTGATTTGTAACAACTGAGGTCATCGGCAGAGTATACCTTGTGTTCAGGCGACTACCAATGAGTGATGTGCAGATTCAAAGTCTCATCTAAGAAGACCAGGATTGTATGTTATTTTGCTCAATCACGTGGCATTTTTATTCCCGATTTGACCTTTCTAGCCCGTAAGAACTCCGATTTAACTCGAACTGGACCGAGCCAGAGGGGTGGGACCCACATAGAGGAGCCGCAGGTGCACCTGCTGCAGCCGTAGGTGAGCCTACGGCCAGGCGTGGATGATAAATCCAGCAGCCTGCCTTCGCAGGTTCATTTCTAACTCATTTTGCTTAGGAAAATCAGTGAGACATCTTCAGATTTGCTGAGTTTGGGCTGCTTTCTATAAATTCTATCACCATACAAGTGTTCTACACTATCCTGGTAATGTATCATGTTATGCATATGTATTTATGTCCAAAGATATTCGACATTGACCCCTGGATGGTCTTATGACACGGGCCGCACAGATGTCTTCTTTGAAAGTTAGCTGTATAGATCATACCCCACCGTCAGATGTGGCATTGGGTATGCGATCATGGTACGATAGCATGTCACCACCAGACAGGGTGACTGTAGATCTATTGTTGCAGCATACCATGACCCTTTTGGTTTTTTAGGTTCCTACAGGATTCATGGACGAGATGATAGAGCATTGGCTACCTGATAGGCAGGTATTCCGTTTTGGCACCCATGAGTTGACTCCTACTCTAGAGGAGTATACCCGTTTGACGATGTTGCCCCTAGACCGACCTTGCGTACACATGGCTTTGGGAGACATGAGTAGACGATTCATGACTCTCACAGGATTGAGGCGTAGAGTGGTACAGGATGAGCTGACATCTGTCCATTTGATCTCTCAGCGTTTTCTGCATGACAGATTTGGTGCGGAGGATAGCTACTCACAACATTCTGGGGATTTTACCATGTCGGAGGATCATTGGCGTTTGGCCAGAGTTGATGTACTAATGCTTTGTGTACTGTCATACGTGTATATGCCGCGATACATGGATGAGATAGATATAGGAGTTATCATGGCCGTGAGAACTCTCAGGGAGGGTCGTACCATTGTACCCATGATCATGGCAGAGACCCTGCAGTACTTACCCGTCAGGTGTGTTTACTGGGAGTTCGATCATGTTGTATGTGTGGTTTATGTCACACTTGCGACCGGTTGGTACCCTTAGACGGCACGGGTATTGCTTCTCTCAAGAGGTGGCTATGTCATATTCCTTTCAGCCATCGGAGTGTATGGATGCTCAGTCCTGGTTTGTATTTTTGGAAGATATCAGAGATCCATTTAGCATATTGATGTGCTTGGGGCTTTGCTCACCATACAGTTTCATTACTCATGCTCCGGGCATGGATTTCCTCCCTTTGGCTGGCTTGAGGGGCGTGACGACTTATCATCCATTGGCCGTGATGTCGCAGTTTGACCAGTTCCAGGATTTTCATCCTTTTGAGGGGGCGGCAGGTCAGCGCTTAGCTTCTTGATACCTCTCAGCCGAGGACCGATCTCGTGTATACGCTTGTTTGGATCAGCGTGAGCTAGCTGCTTTTCCTGTCAGTCATCCCGGTTATTCTGCAGAGTACTCCCCATGGATGGAGACGGAGGTTTTATCAGCTGCAGTAGTATTTGCAGTACCAGAGATTGAGTTAGATGATGTAGAGCCTATAGAGGACATTGATACCTACATCGAGGAGGATACTGCTGTTGGGTTGCCAGCATTTCTTCCGAATTCTCCTAGTACCAGTACTTTTGTGATCCAGCACTCGGCACAGTATTTAAAGCAGAGTCTTCATCTGATGACCTTTGAGAGAGACCAGATTTGATCTATGATGTCGACTGCTCTTGATGTGAGGGACGCCGCCCTATTAGAGAGAGACGAGGCATTAGCTCGTAGAGATGTCACTGTTGTTGAGCGGGATGAGGCCGGGACAGACAGAGACACAGTGATAGTTGAGTGGGATAGTGCTATATCTGCCCAAGATGTGGCTGTCACAGATAGTACTGCAACGAGGTCCCTTACCACTGGTATGATCGCAGAGATGAGTGCTTATATCGATGAGCATATGGTCATCATACAGATGGCTACATATCTGTTAGGTCGTGTGGATATTCTTATCCAGGAGACTACAGCTTTACCTCCTTCATCTGAGAGGGATGCCATGTTGGTCTTGCTAGCTCGCATGTACCCTGATTCGTAGATGAGCTTGTATTTACCTGCATAGACTAGCTTAGCCATTTTTTCATGTACAGTTCACATTGTATATATATCAAACAGCATTATATATGACAGGGAAATATATTTTTAGATCACTTACCTTTTAGATATGCCTTGCTATTTGCTGGATATTTTGCATGCTGCTTCAGGGCTTGTGATCTTGATGAATTCTGAATTCTTCCTTGGTGGATGGACATTGAGCTGTCTCTGGATAGTTCAGAATGGATCATTGATCTATGTGTATTCCTACCATCTTTGGTGTCTTGGGACTTGTTTCTGAATGGAAATGTGGAGAGGAGTGTGGCTTTCCTCTCTGAGATTAACCGCACCACAGATGGTCGCCAATACTTTTATTTAGGAGAAGCCTAGTTAATTCTATCTCTTATGGATTGGTATTGCTCTTTGAGGTACGACCGCAGCTTAGATGGTCGCCAAATCTCCTATTTGGGAGGAGTTCAGGTAATTCCATCCCTTTAGTCTGAAGCCGAATGAAATGTAGTGGATTGAAAGGGAATCCCAATACCCGCTGACAATGGTTTGTGTTTTAGTAGGGGGTCAGATCGCACCATGAATGGTTGCATACGTACTCCTATTAAAGAGGAGATCAGGTCTGCGTAGTTTGAACCTGGTGTAAGAGGTTCAACACTGTATATGGCTGACATGGTGTAGGAATATTTTTGGTTGTTTTTGTGAGGAGAAGAGGGTAGAAATGTTTTTTTTATTGTTTTTGATTTTATTGCGACCGGGCCATATGAAATGGTTGCCTACGTACTCCTATTGAAGAAGAGATCAGGTCAACGTAGTTCGCACCTCAGGGCGAGAAGAAAAGCGTAATCCCATGTGCAGGTCAGAGTGCGGGGAGGAGAAAGTTTAATCCTAGGTTAAGGATAAACTGCAGGCATGAGAAGTTTGATCCCATGTATGGGTAGCCAAACTGCGAACGCAAGAGCTTCAATCCGCGGTGGGATGACTTAAGTTGTATGAGCGCAAAGGAGAATGCCAGGCTGCTGGCTTGAAGAGTATGTTTCCCTGAGGAGCAAAGTGTATAAAAGTTGTAGGTGGTAAAGGGTTAAAGAACCGGAATGACTGGTGACCTGATGATGATGCACCAGGGTGTTTGCTGGTTACTTCAGACGTAATATCGTTTCACAGTATCCGAGTTGATGAGTTATGGAAATTCATCGTCGTCCATTTCTTGTAATCTGAGAGTGCCTCCTGTCAATACTTCTTTGACAATAAACGGGCCTTCACAGTTAGGAGCAAATTTTCCTTTAGCCTGATCTTGGTTGTCAAGAATCTTCTTCAAAACCAAGTCATGTTGTTTAAACTGCCGTAGCCGGAATTTTTTGTTGTAGGATCTGGCGATCCTTTGCTGATATAACTGACCATGGAAGATAGTCGCGATTCGCCTTTCGTCTATCAGAGATAATCGGTGATACATGTCTTGTACCCAATGGTCTTCATCTAGCTGAGCGTCGATCAACACTCTGAGAGATTCCATCTCAACTTCTATGGGGAGCACTACTTCCATCCCATAGGTTAAAGCGTAAGGGGCTGCCCCAGTTGAAGTATGCATTTAAGTTCTGTAGGCTAACAGAGTAAGAGGCAATAGGTCAAGCCCATCTTTGTGGTTAGCTGACATCTTTTGCATAATCTTCTTAATATTTTTGTTAGCCTCTTCAATAGCACCGTTCATCTTCGGACGATAGATGACAGAGTTAAGATGTTTGATGTGGAATCTACTGCGTAATTTTCCATCATTTTGTTATTGAGGTTTTTGTCATTGTCTGACACAGTCACCTCTAGTTGTCCATATCGACAAACGACATTGTTTCTGATGAAAGCAATGATGACTTCTTTAGTGACCCTGGGGAAGGAGGCTGCTTCTACCCACTTGGTGAAGTAGTCGATCATGGTGAAGATAAATCGATGACCATTACTGGCTTTAGGCTCAATGGGCCCAATAACGTCCATTCCCCACATTGAGAAGGGCCAAGGCAAACTCATATTGTGGAGCTCTCGTGGAGGGGCGTGTATAGCATTCCCATGAATCTGGCACTGATAGCATCTTCTGATGTGGTCGTTGAAATCAGCTTTGAGAGACAGCCAGTAATGTCCCGTCCTGAGGACTTTCTTGACAAGGAGGGGACCACTCATGTGGGGGCCAAAAACTCCACCATGGATTTCATCCATAAGCCTCTGGGCTTGATCTTTGTCTAAACACCTGAGGAGACCCAGTCCTGCATCTCTTTTGTAGAGCGCATCTCCACTCAGGAGAACTTCATAACAAGTCGATGGATCCGCCTTTTCTTAGTCAGGCTCGCCTCAGCGGATGTAGATCCATCTCGCAGATATTCCTTCATATGCTGATACCAAGGAAGTTGGATGGGAGGTAGCTCATCCGATACTTCTCCAACGTAATTCCCATAGGCTAGGGCCTTGTTCAGGGAAATTATGACGCTTGGTAAGTGTTCCTTGTCTGATATGTGAATCAAGGAGGCCAAAGTTGCTAATGCGTCCGCGAAATCATTCCTATTACGAGGAATGTGTAGAAAGGAGATTTCTTCGAACTCCAAAGCCATCTTCAAAACCTGCCGATGGTAAGGCAGCAAATGTAGTTCCTTGGTTTGATAGAATCCGGTGGATTGTCTGATTACCAACTCTGAATCTCCAAGGACAGTAAACCGCTTGATGCCCATTGAACGGGAAAGTTTTAGCCCCATGAGACAGCCTTCATACTCAGCCGTATTGTTGGTGCTGACAAACTGTAATTTGACGGCAACGGGATACTGCTCCCCCGTATCAGATATTAGAATTTTTCCAGCTCCAGAACCTTCTATGTTAACAGCTCCATCAAAATACATCCTCCATGATTGGCGCGTATCGTACTGATGGTGTTGTTGTACAGTCATTACTCCTTCATCGGGGAAATATGTTTCCAAGGGTTTGAAATCCCCTGAAGGTGCAGCGGCCAGTTGATCTGCGATTCCTTGACCTTTGATGGACTTTTGAGTCAAATATACGATGTCAAATTGTTGTAGGAACAACTGCCATCTGGATAGACGGCAATTCAGCATGAGTTTATTGAACACGTACTTGAGAGGATCCACGTGGGATATGAGATGGGTTGTGTGACCATGTAGGTAATGATGTAACCTCATGGAAGCTCATGCTAAAGTACAACACGTCTTCTCGATCAGAGTGTACTTGTGTTCACTGTTGCTGAACCTTTTGCTGAGGTAATAGATAGCTCGTTCTTGGCCTCTATCGTCTTTCTGTCCTAGCATACAACCCATGGCATTTTCACTTACAGACAGATACATGAACAGGGGAATATCATCCCTAGGTGGTACCAAGACAGGAGCTTTGACTAGCTATTTCTTGATTGTAAGGAAGGCATTCTCGCACTCATCATTCCATTTCATGGAGGAGTTCTTCCTTAATAACCTGAAGATTGGCTCACAGATTGCTGTGAGTTGGGAGATAAACCTGCTGATGAAGTTGATCCTTCCCAAAAATCCCTGTATTTCCTTCTCTGTCTGAGGAATGGGCATTTTTGTGATGGCTTGGATTTTGGCAGGATCCATCTCAATCCCTTTGTGGCTGACTAGAAATCCTAGTAACTTGTCTGATTTAACGCCAAATGCGCACTTAGCTGGATTCAACTTTAAGTTGTACTTACGTAACCTGTTGAACAACTTTCTAAGATGGTCTAGATGGTCATCCTCCTTCCGGGACTTAACAATGATGTCATCCACGTAGATCTCAATCTCTTTATGCATTAAGTCATGAAAAAGAGCCATCATAGCTCGTTGATAGGTAGCTCCGGCATTGATGAGGCCGAATGACAACCGTCTATAGCAAAAAGTTCCCCAAGGAGTGATGAAAGTAGTCTTCTCACGATCTTCCTCGGCAACCATGATCTGATGGTACCCCGCAAAGCAATCAGCAAAGGAGTACATGTCGTACTGCGCAGTATTGTCAATGAGAATGTGGATAAATGGCACGGGAAAGCTGTCTTTTAAGCAAGCTTTATTCAAGTCCCGGTAATCCACGCAAACTCGCACCTTCCCTCCAGGTTTAGGTATGGGCACAATGTTGGATATCCATTCAGGATATATAGACACCATGATGATGCCGTCTTGAAATTGTTTCATAATTTCTTCTTTCACTTTTAAACTCCACTCATGTTTCAATCGCCTGAGCTTTTCCTTGACTGGCTTAAATCCATCTTTAATGGGTAGGCGATGAAGGACAATGTCAGTGGACAAACCCACCATGTCTTCATGAGACCATGCAAACACATCCTGGAATTGGGTTAATAGCATAATCATGTCATTCCGTTAGTTTGGGGTAAGGTCTGAACCAATCTGGATTAACTTAGGGCTTTCTAAGGTTTCGAGATTGAAAGAAGTGGTTTGATCAAGGTTGGGTTTGGGTTTGTCTTTGACCCATTCTTGAATCTCTGGAGGCACCTCAATGTCATCTTGGATATCCATCAAGGCCGAATTCATCTCTACATCAAAGGTACAATCCTTGTGTAGGAGAGGCAACGTATCCGCAATTATAGGCATATCTAAATTTAGAGTCCTGAAACAAAATATGTTTTCACTTAGTATATACGAAATACGTTGATCATACACAATGTTAGCATATACTGGCAAAATAAACTACTAATACTATACAAAAAAGTAAGCAGTTATTGTATCTACAGGGCCGAAAAGAATTTCTGCCCGCTTTACCCTTGTTGACCAAAGCAAGGAATGTTGTTCCAATTGGTAAGGGTAAAGTCCGGGTGGACCGCAGTGATGGAGGGATTGTCATCATCCTCTCTGTCCCGAATGATGGCCATTACGTCAGGGCAATCATCGCCTGGGGTGTATCTGTTGGTATGTTCATTATGGACGATGATGCGCATGCCCGACATTATTCGGACAACGTTTTCCGTGATTCTCCGCTCCTCTTCTTTGATTGCGGGATCTGGAATAACGATTTTCTTTTCCTTCACCGGTTTCGGCTTAGAAAATAACATGGCCATGACATTGGCTGGCTCCTTTACTGGAGGTTGTGTAGACTCAGAGTTTGAAGGTAAAGCTGAACGCCACATGGTTAAAGCTGAAGGAATCTGTTGATGCTTATTATAATTCCTGTGACTAGAGCTGGCAGAATAGCCTAATCCAGTTGTTCCAACTTGCTTGGTTAATCGAATGTGGTACTGGATACCCTGGTCATCTTTACCCAACCCTTGTCCTGGCTTATGTCCCAACGACATCATTTCTTGAGTGGCTGACATCACCTCAGTAGAAATGTGGGGTTCGGGCAATGGTGCTCCAATAGCGTGGTATTGGGTGTTTCTTATTTCCAAAGCATGAAAACTGACTGTTTCTACGTCTACATTGGCATTGATGAATGGAAGTCCCCGTGCTGAGGAATCTCTTGTTCAGCGTTGACCGTGACCAGGCTATTGTTGATAATGTACTTCAATTGTTAGTGAAGGGTGGAGGGAACTTCCCTTGCCATGTGGATCCATGGTCGTCCCAAGAGCAGGTTGTATCCCGAATCTATCTTGAGCACATGGAAGGATACGCAGAATGTATGAGGGACAATTTTGATTGGCAGCTCAATTACTCCAACCGAGTTACTGTGGGCTCCATCAAAAGCTTTGATGATAGTATGGCTACTCCAAATTCGGTTGAGATTGATATTCATCTTCACCAAAGTGGCATATGGGTAGATATTCAGAGAGGAACCTCCATCTATTAATACTCCAGCCACCATATATCAGGAGGATAAGACCGCAATATGCAACGGTTTGCAATGACCAGTCCCTTCGGATGGTATGCCATCATCAGTGAAGGATATCACATTGTTGTTGAAAATGTGATCAACCATGTGTTGAAACTTTTCCGTATCCACTGATGTCGGGAGATAGGCTTCTTCTAGAACCTTTAATAAGACCTTCCGGTGATTCTCAAAGGTTAGGACCAAGTCCAAAATTGATATTTGTGGTGGAGCTTCCTTCAAGCTTAAAACCACCGAGGCTTTTTTATGACCCACAGCGCGGAGGAATTTTTCAATCTTCTCCATGGGTATTTTCCCCTTTGATTTGGTGGTGGGGTTCATCACCCAATGGGGAATATACAGTGGATTTTCCTTCGACATTACAGCAGTGGTATGTGAGGTGGATCCTTCACCTTCTCCATAATTCCACGGAACCTTGCGCAAGCTAACAATAGGATATTATGCTCTGCATGCCAAGTTGATTGGCTCGGGAGCGACCACTTTCAAAGGATTGTTTCCTCCTTTGAGCTGAATTATTGGTGTTGTGAGCAAATATTAATCCCTTCAACTTCATTAGATATAACTGCTACCACATTTTTCCACTTAATAGGGCCTGCATTCTCACTTGCATGTAACACAGTGTCGTTATCTGCCAAACGCAGTATACCACTGTCGATTAGATTTTGAATAAGGTGGCGGAGTGCCCAGCATTCTTCTGTGCTGTGACCGCGAGACTGGGAGTGGTATTGACATACTCCATCAGAGTTATATCGTCCCGAACGGGGGTTGATTAGAGGTATAAGGGAACTGATCCTTCCTTCATTGATTAACGTGTGAAGGATTTCCTCCATGGGTTGGCCCAAATAGGTGAATTCCCGTTTGTTGGCCAAATCCCGACGGGCTTTGGCATTTGTTCTCTTCGTCACTTTGTCTTCCAGCATTTCATTTTCTGAAAGTGACGAGGGAATATTCATGACGATTGGTATGAGACTGGCATGCTCCTGGCTGATTAATTGCTGAGTCACTTGATGCTGAGAAGTCACCAGATCTGCTAATTGCTCAATTTGTTTGCAGAGAGCTTTCCTCTTTCATTCCATTGTGAACTGGAACTTAGCATAATCCCATCTATCATCACCGTCTTTGATGGTATGGGGGGAATCACAGCTGAAGTTGGAACTCTGTCCAATGCTCTAATTAATCATGTTGACCTCTTCTTCTTTGTGTTGAGGAAGAGGGTTGTCTTGTACATGAGGCTGATCGGGTTTGGTGACTACGATCTCTCCATTATCTATTAGGTCCTGGATCTTGTGTTTTAAGACCCAACAATCTTGAGTATCATGTCCAAGTGCCCCGGCATGATAAGCACATTTCCTAGCAGCATTGAAACCCCATCCATTAGGGTTGGCTGGTGGAAGAAGATGCGTAATTTTCTTTTGTGTTGTCAGAAGATTAAGAATGTTCTCGAGGGTATCCCCTAAGGGTGTAAACACTCGATGGCGTTTGACTTCTCCACCTTTTGGTACTGGAGGGTTTGCAGACTGTGCTGGAAAGGGAGTGTAGTTTCTCCTTTGAATGGGCATACTTTGATTGCCTTTTTGTCCCTGTAGTATCAGGGAAACATCTTCCTCTTTCTTTTTATGGACCCTCCGGGGGTTGTTCCCATAATTTCCAGATTGGATGTGATCAGCAACAGCTTTGAGTGCGGCTAGGTCTTGAATCTTTCCTGACTTCAATCCTATTTCAGCCATCTCCCCATGTTTAACCATTTCAGAAAATGGTTTTTCGATGCCTGCTAAAACTCTCTCATAGAAGGGAGCTTCTTGTATGTCTATGAATGTCATGATCATTTCTGATTCTGACAGGGCAGGACTAACTTGGGCAGCCAGGCGTCACCACCTTTGAGCATACTCTCTGAAAGACTCGTTAGACTGTTTCTTGATCTTGGTAATTTGATACCGATTAGGAGCCATTTGAGTTTGAAAACTGTATTGAGTGAGGAAGGCATGTGCTAGCTCTTTCCAGCTATGGATTTTGGAGTTGTCTAATCTTGTGTACCACGAACGGGCTTCTCCAGTTAGATTCTTTTGGAACAATTTCATTCTGAGTTTTTCATCCTCTTCATAGGATCCCAGTTCTCCAATAAATACTTTTAAATGTGTATAAGGATCCCCTAACCCATCATATTTTTCAAAGTTAGGAGTTTTAAATTTTTCTGGATAGTGAACACCAGGAAAAATACATAGATCAGCATATGAAACACTCCCGTGTGTTCCAATTTCTTTGATAGCGCGAAGGGTCTCTTCCATTTGGAGGACTTTCTTTTTGATGTCACCATTATCTGGATTTCCAGTGGAATGGGCAGCATCATGAGTTTTGTTGGTCGTATCCAATTGTGGCTCTGGTATGGTAATGACCGGAATTCCTCCTTGTGTGGAGGGCTCAGTATGTACGGGTATTTTCTGACCCTATATAGACTGGTGTAATTCTTTTAATAGAACAGCCAAATCTTTAATCTGTTTGCTTAACCCGTTGAATTCTTTGCGAGAAACTGGATTAAGTTCAGTCTGGTCAGATGACGACATGATTGACTATAGGCCTGTTGCCTTTTTGGACTTTGACCGGGTAGTAGGTCCGATTGATTCTTTGCAAAAGACTGGCATAGTTTAGTCCTTAGGGAA
Source organism: Panax japonicus (assembly GCA_020205505.1). Taxonomy (NCBI): domain Eukaryota; kingdom Viridiplantae; phylum Streptophyta; class Magnoliopsida; order Apiales; family Araliaceae; genus Panax; species Panax japonicus. Next base: position 13,584,565 of record CM035109.1, read on the forward strand.
GGTGTATAATGACATGCTATGTGATGTGTTCATTTTAGGAATTTTATCCTGCAAAACGGGTGTCAGCTGTTTGGAGCATTACATGGAGATATATATGGAATGAAATTACAAGTAACTGTGTTTACAAGTAATTAACATGAGAGCATGAAGAGACTTTCCTTCATTTGGGTTTATCAGAGGCTGACCTATCTTAGGTTACTCTCGCGGATTTTTGGCATGAAGGTTCCCAAATCATCGCAATCTACTAGACGTGAAGTTAATCCGCTCTTTCAACTGGAGCGAATTTGGGTGGTGCCTTTCCTGGGCCTCGGAGAATTAGTCTTCTCACGAGTCCAGTAATCAAACACCAACGGGATAGCCTCCTGGTGGAGGGACCACACAACATACATTCACATACATCGCGTCTCACCGTATGAAATTATGACATGTGCGAAGCACTAATATCATAAGAAGTTTATAGTGCGAAGCACTAACATCACACGCAGATATGATGCGAAGCACTAAGCTCAAACAAGACATGCATTCGTACACATTCATCCAATGTAAATACAACATCCACACACAAGCATATAACAGTTTTGAAAAGATTATAGTAGTGGCTTAAGTCCTCTTACTGGAGTCTCCAGCAGAGTCGCCACCTGTCGACGTCGGGATTTTTGGGTGTCCCTTTCCATTATTTGTTCTTTGGTGTTCTCATTTTATGTGAGATTTGTTTGAAAAAACAAGTGAAAAAGGTCCGACATGTATAATGTCGACGATGGGACTGTTAAGAGTCGCCAGTTGGTTTTTTAAATGGTTGTACCAATACAACCGAGAAAATGTTTGCACAATGACCCAGTGATGTGACACTGATATACGGGTCGGCAAAACCGAGATTCGTTTAGGGTCCGGGGACTTGGTTATGCGGGGGGAAGGTGTTAGGCACCCCCCGACATCCGTGTTACCACGGTGACCACCTCTTTACAAGAAACTATTATCTGAGTGTGTGTGTGTGTGTGTGTGTGTGTGTGGGTCAACGAGCTGTTATATGAAAGTTGTGTGAGGCCTCGTTCGAACCTATATACACAGGGTTTGAATTTATGTAAAAATTCATTTTTTAGCAAGATATGGCAATGATATTTTATAAAGAGGTTTTTTCAAACCCTGATGCTCAATAGAAATTGAGACCTTTTACACTTCCATTTTTATTAAGTGAGCGGCTGAATTGATTTTATTTGACGGGTGCGAGGCATCCGTATGAAAAATAATAATATATCCAAAAATAATGCCGACTTCCTCGTGGGTATGGAAACCATTTGAGGAAATACAGACATCGCAGAATAATTTACAAGCTGCTTACAGCTAAAAATGTCCATCACGGGAACCGAATCAAGATCCATTGGGATGAATCTGTGATCACATGATTCCTAGGCGCACAGAATATTGCAATTTGTATAAAAGCAATAAACAGGTATATATATAAAAGCGATAAATATATATATATATATATATATATACAAAGACATGATCACCAACCACGAAGCACCTCCATGGGGGATCAGAAATGTAAATAAAGCTTTAAAAGCTGTAAATACGGTCAACTTCCAAGAAGTAAACTCCAGGCAGGACGAAATATAAAGAAAGCTGTAAAAGTATTCAACTGCCACGAAGGGAACTCCAGGCAGGACAAAATAAATATATATATATATATATATGTATGTATATATATATATATATATATATATATATATATATATATATATATAAAAGCAATAAACGCACCGGATGTAAAATCCAGGCTCATCGAACATAGTTCGGCCATAGTTCTTATATATAAGTATATATATATATATATATATATATATATATATATATATATATATATATATATATAAGTGAGTAAACGCACCAGACCGAAGTCTAGGCTCATCGAACAAAGTCCGACACATAGTTGATATATATAAGTATATATATATAAGCGAATCAACGCACCAGACCGAAGTCTAGGCTCATCGAACAAAGTTCGACAGACAGTTAATATATATAAGTAAATATATATATATATATATATATATATATATATATATATATATATATATATATATATATTAAAGCAGTAAACGCTCCAGACCGAAGTCTAGGCTCATCGAACAAAGTCCGACAAATAGTTAATATATATATATATATATATATATATATATATATTGACTAATATTATCGAGTTATGCCTCGATTGAGCCTAGTCTTAGTCAATATATAATATATATATATATATATATATATATATATATATATATATATACAGACTGGAATGAAACCACGGACCGAAGTTTGGGCAAAGGCAAGCAACACGACTCTCAACGTGTAGAAGGGTGGGAGCAAAGATGAAGAGAAAGACTCTAAAGTGTGTGAGAAGGCTTACAGCTGATTGATAAAAGGGCTTCTATATATTTAGAGTCGGTAAACACTGGGCTTTTGTGGGTACAAAAGAGGCTATATATGAGCTCACAGGTGTTTGAAAGTGGGAAAATACACTGTATAGCAAGTGCAGAGCAAATTGTGCAGGGTTTCCCCGTCTTTTTTCTCTTAAAAATCAGCACCCCAAGCCCTCTATTTATAGGCAATATATACCGCAGGTGTACTAGAGGCGGGTCGGGTCGTCTTGAAAGTACGTGCATTCAGGCACTGTAATGTCTACTCGGATTTTGAGAAGTTCAATCCGGGCATCCGTTTTGAGGCATTCAAGACCTATTTCGAACCGCTGTTGTCGAGAGTTTTATAATGGCATGGGATTAGAGTTGGTATGAAGTCTTTGAAGATGGGACGATGCCCTCCGGTCTTCAAGCTTCAACTTTCATCCGTTACCCCGCACAATAGTCACTCGGGATTGGTTAGCCTTGTGGGAAATTGTTACGTAGAGACAAGACGTGGCATCGTGTTGGATGAGATGGCGATGTTGCCCCTCACCGGTGTTACTGCCGGATTGGGCCGATAAGCAGACGTTGCTCAGACTTCGCTGAGATTGAACTGTTGCATTTGTTGAAGGTCCTCATTATCATCTTTGAGATGTGCTTATCTTTCCGATGTTATTGCCGGGTTGGTACAGTGTATCTCGTTGTGAGTGCCGAAATTAAAGCTGATGGCATTTGAAACAAGCATTTTCGGGGTTATCTCTGAAACTGCATTCCTTGGGGTTATCAACAAGGTTGGTGGCTATTCCCATGGTTGGGACTAAGACTGGATACCTCGGGGTTATCTCCGAGATTAATCGGTCTTCTCCGGTGTGTGTTCCGGTATTGTATCTGCAGGTCTCGGGGTTAGATCCGAGGTTGAAATCGTTACTCCCAGATTGCGATCCGGGGTTGATGTTGAACTTCCGGTAGTATCCGGTATGGATTTGGATTGTCTTTCAGGGTTCTCTCTTAAAAGGCAAATATGTCCTCCTGCAATGTTAGTAACAGTAGTACAGAAAATTTCGAGGGTCTACAAAGCCGAAGAAAACTTGCACTGAATAGAAACTCTCAAAGTATCTAAATACTCACAAAATAGCTCGATAATATATATAGAGAGAAAACTTGTTTTTGGTGTGATTTTCAATTCTAACTAAGCACCCTATTTATAGGAAAATGATAGAGCGCCAAAGGAGACTAAATAATAAAATAATATTATTATTTTTCTTCCTTCTACGCATGCCAGCCATCCAAGACCAGCATGACATCTTGGAAATTTTTTTTGCAGCCCACATGTTTTCAAAAAACAAAAGTGGGTCCCATCCATAATTTTAATAAAAATATTTAATTTCTGAAACTTCAATAATTCATAATAAATAGCTCTTTTAACAGAAAAATACGAATTTTATGTCCATTTCATAGGAAATTAAATTTTCTACAACTTTGTAGCTTTAAGTTTTTCCAAATTCCAAACGAAAAATGCTCGAAATCCACTTACGGATGATTTTTAATACTTTCATTCCTACAAAATACTGATAAAACACCTCAAAATTAATTCTTTCATTTATATCCACATAAAATAAATATTTCTCTATCCATCCACATAGAATAAATATTTTCTTATCATATAAATCAATAATTAATTATTCATAAATAATATTACAGAATCACAATTATGACAATCAGGTCGTTTCCAGGAAAGAGGGGGCTTTTCGATAAGGATTTCTCCTTATTGGCACACAATTAGGTGACCAAACCCCTGTCCTAGATAGAACTTTCTTAGACACTGCCAATAATGTTATCTAATAATATTATTCAAATAATATGAATTATTGATCTGATAATGGAGATACTGTGCAGTGACAATTATTGAAATAACAATAATATAAAATATAAACGTAGCAATTATTGAATCAATAAAATATTAAACAGTAATTACTGTAACAATTATTGAGTAGTGCCTTCTTACGTAAGAATCAATAATTCAAAAATATTATACAATACCGTGTGTTACTGTGCAACCACGCGTATTACTGTATTTTAACCACCGGGTATTTCAACAGTGTTAACGGTAACAAAAACGCCGTTATTTATAAAAACTCAAACTTGTCGTTTTCTTCATCCGACAGTTATCCGTTATGGGGCCTACAAATGGTTGCACCGTTGTACGAATATTCCCCGACAGCAAGTATATTCCATGACCAAACGAATATTCCCCGACAACAATGAATATTTTATAACCACTTGCTTATTTTATAAAATTTTCATATTTTACCCATAACCAAAGTATTATATCAAATTAACACCTTATTATTCAAAATAATAAATAGAGAAAATTCGATTTTATTCATAAAGAAGTTGGGGTCTTACACTTTATATCATCCATCCGAATATTTAGAAAAATGAGTAAGTGGGGGTCCAAATAATAATCGAAATTTATAACAAATACTTCATAAAAATTGCATTAATATTTATAACAACATTTATTCATCGATAATATAACTTGTAATATTAACAATCAGATCATTCCAAGGAAAAGATGGAGCTTTCCGATAAGGATTTCTCCCTATTGGCGCGCAATTAGGTGACCAAACACTTTTTCTCGACAGAACTTTCTAGACATTGTCAATAATGCAAATAATAATATGAATAACTTATCATCTCAATTATTGATTTAATAATATAAAATATTATGACAATAATTGAATCAATAATGTGAGATACTATGCAACAATTATTGTAGCAATAATTAAGTATAATTGAGTGACTTCTCACGTAAGCATCAATAATCAATATCGTGTGCTACTATGCAACCATGTGTATTACTATACTTTTACTACCGGGTATTTCAACAGTTAACGATAAAACTTTCGTCGTTATTTTTATAAAAAAGATATTGTTGTCGTTTGATAATTCTGACAATAATTTCGTTGTGGGGTCCACCAATGATTGTGTCGTCGTACGAATATTCCTTGATAAAACGAATATTCTCTGACTAATCGAATATTTTATAACAAATTTCTTACTTTGTAAAATTTATAAATATTACCCACAACTATAACATTATATCAATTTCACACCATAATATTCAAAATGATATTTAGAAAAATTCATCTTTATTCATAAAAGTTGAGGTCTTACAAATGTTGTCATTATTATTATTCATAATTAGAGTTGAATATGTAATACTAACTATATATCAAGAATTCTAATTGATGAGCGAGTACTTGAATGTTAGTACATGCTTGTCAGAAATAATTTATAAAGAAAGAAAGAGATAAAAGAGTTAGTTTTAGTTTAATTGCTGACAGTTATGCATGTTACATGGATCAAAACACTTCAACAAATCTCATAATATCATTGTCTTCATTATATCTCAGTAATTGGTGATTTTTCAAACAGAATTTTGTTTTCCTACAGATGGCGCCAATGTTAATGCCAAATTTTTTACGCTTGACAAAATCACCAAAATAGCGGGCCAAAACAGCGCTAACGGTTGATTTTATTGTTGTGAAATCAAACTCAAGAAATACACTCACATAAAATATAAACAAAGATATAAAATATAAACACAAAGATTTACGTCAAAATCTAATTGGAAAAAAACCACGGAGAGAGAGAGAGAGAGAAATCCACTATAATAATATGGAGAGTACAAAGTACTTATTTATGTCATATGCTATTGTGTATTGTATCAAACCCTTGATTATTGTTGTATTTATAGATGTCATGTTCTCAAGAATCCAATCAAGAGTAGAAGTCCTTTTCAGAATCACCTTATAACTGGAAATAATGGCTCTTAGTTTTCTTCTCCAATTAAATATCATTATCCCACCAAATAAGGAAACACAATCTTACTTTAATAAGTACTATCCCACTATCAAAATAAATATATATGATGGGACAACACCAAATCTAATCCATTAAATAAATTGGGCTACCCCTTGGCTATACCCAAATAATCACACCCCAATATATATATATATATATATATATAGAGAGAGAGAGAGAGAGAGTCCGGATCCGGACTCCCGCACGCTACTAAAATTCGGACTTTTTTTTTAAAACAACTAAAAATAAAAGTTTAATATTTTATGGAACTGGATTTTTTTTCATAATACAGTGTTTTGGGCGCATGATTTGGATACATATAACAAAACAGGTCTGTACAGTCCAAAAAAAAATTCCAAATTTTAAAAAAATCCGAGAGTCCGGACCTGATCAGTGTTCTATATATATATATATATATATATATATATATATATACACAAGTGAGAATAAAATTATGACATTATTAAAATAAATTTATTTTTATCAAATATAAATATATAATTAAATTTCTTAACATGACACATTATCCGTATATACGCATTCAATGTATAAAAATTAAATTTGTGACTAGTATTTATCCCATTTGTGAGGGATTGACTAGTATTTAAAGGTAGTCTTTGACCATTGATAAAGTCAAATATAAAAACCAATATGAGTCGAGTGAACTTGGAGTTGCAATACTTTAAAGGAAGAATTACATATATTAGTACTTTTTTAGAAATAATTACAAAAATCATACATCTATAAAATAATTACAAAAATATTACACTTTTCCATATTTATTTACAATAATAGTGCAATTAGGATTCTTTAATTTAAGGGATTAGTATTAATGGGCTGATATGGCAAATCTGATGGTTTTTTTTAAACGCGTGAAATCTTCTTCTTCTTCCTTCTTTTTCTCCCAACTCTCATATCCTTTGCTCTGGTATTTCTCTCTCTAAAATTTTCTTCTTCTTATTCTTCTTATTCTTCTTCTTCTTCTCTTTCTTCTCTCCGCCCTTACTATTTCTCTCACTCCTCTTGAAGTCACTCTTCGTCAACGGACTGAATCTGCTTCTTCAGACGATGGAACTGCCTCCTTTTGGAACCTACCATGCGATATGTACATGGTTGAAGTGATGTTGTCATACTATGAGTCTTTACTTCTCTGGCGACATTCGTTCGATACCAAATTGGTAGTTTAAACTTGCATATTGTAGAGATGGCAGCACATCTGGGCAACTCTTCTCCATCTGAATTTGTACAAATATAATTTTGGGAGTTGCGCTAAATTTTCCCTATTTTGTACTTTGATTTTGTTGGATATTCATAACAATTTGTTATGATTTGTGAGTCTGTATTGTTTGTGAGTCTGTAATGTTTATTGAAGTTTATGTAAACTGGGTTGGATATACATGTTGTTTCTGTTTTGGTTATCATTATTAAAACTTGTTCTGGTTACTTTCATATAACTATTTGGTTATTTCTTTATTATGTTTTGGTTACTGTTATCTTATGGTTTGGCTACTATTATTGTGCCCTCGATGTGGGATTTTGGTTACTTTTATTTTTTATTATGGTTAATATATAATTGTTTAGTATATATGGATTACCTGAACTGAGTTTTATTACATGATATTTCTTTTTTGGTTACCATTAAAACTTGTTCTGGTTACTATCATATAATTATGTGGTTACTGTTTTATTATGTTACATTATGGTTACTGTTATTTAATGATTTTTTACTACTATTATTGTACAATCAATGAGGTATTTTAGTTATTATTTATTGTATCTTTTAAGTTGTATTGGATACATTGTTTGAGATGTACAGTTGGTAACCAAATATGTATATAAAGGTAACCAACTATTGTTTTGATAGTAACCAGAGAGTTACAATCTTGTTTCAGGACATATATCAATTGTGAAATGTACATGTCATAGTATAATTGGGTTTCCTAAACAAACAATATCACATTCATTACAAGATGCTGGATACACAGGTTGTTTTATGTTTTGGTTACCATTAAAACATATTATGGTTACTGTTATGTAACTATTTGGTTACTTATTTATTATATTTGTTTTACTGTTATTTAATGGTTTTTGACTACTATTGTTGTACAAACAATGAGGTATTTTAGTTATTATTTATTGTACCTTTTAAATTGTGTTGGATACATTGTTTGAGATGTACAGTTGGTAACCAAATATGTATATAAAGGTAACCAACTATTGTTTTGATAGTAACCAGAGAGTTACAATCTTGTTTCAGGACATATATCAATTGTGAAATGTACATGTCATAATATAATTGGGTTTCCTAAACAAACAATATCACATTCATTACATGATGCTGGATACACAGGTTGTTTTATGTTTTGGTTACCATTAAAACATATTATGGTTACTGTTATGTAACTATTTGGTTATTTAGTTATTATATTTATTTTACTGTTATTTAATTGTGTTTGACTACTATCATTGTACAATTAGTGAGGGATTTTAGTTATTATAAGGGTAACCATTTTAGTTTTTGTTAGTAACCAAATAATTAAAAACTTATATCAGAACAGTTATCAAGTGCTTAATGTACATGTGAGGGTTCCCATTTATCTAGCTGATGGATACTTTTAAATTACATAGTTATAAAAGTTATTTGGAAATGGTCTATGCCAGTTGGTAACTAAATATAAATATAGAGGTAACCATTTTATTTTAGATGGATAATCAAATTTACATAAAAATATTTCAGAACAGTTACCAATTGTTCAATGTATATGTTTACTTTATATTGATAACTCATGATGGAATCAAAAATTAAAATATTAATCAACATCAATTTTGGTTACTGTACACCATCAAAAATGTTATCAACTATGTGGTTAATAGTTACTAGCAGTAAACAATTATATATTCCTGTAAACAATTAAATTTGTTGTATTGGTTACCGTCAATAGCCATTGTCTAACAACTGAATAAACATTGTAAAGTAACCAAATTAATATTAGACAGTAACCAAATTACATAATTTTAGTAACCAGAAAATAAACCAAATTTTTACATGCAATTTTGAAGGCCTAAATGATGGAATTCGACCAAAAAACCCTGCAGTTCACCAGCAAAGCTTGTGACTTTTGATCGTTGACCCGTTTCCAATGAAATTAGGGTCCGAAAACGCCAAAATCTGACACTCCAAACTTGAGAGAAATTTCCAAATGGTCACTGCAACCAAATAAACATTATACTGTAACCAATTAAATAGTATACAACAACCAATATATATAATCAGATTAACAGTTGTATGAAGGTAACCAATGTAGTCAATAAGTAACCACCAATATAAAAGAAACAATTATAAAACACAATAACATTATAGAGTAACCAAATAAACACCTTACAGTATCTAAATACATATTATACAGTAACCAAGACAGTATTAGACAGTAACCAAATATTCAGTAACCATTATAATGTTACACAGTAACCGAACCAATATTAATCAGTAACCAATATATTGTTACACAGTAACTAAGACAGCATTAGACAGTAACCAAAATAACATTAGACATTATAATGTTATTCAGTAAACAAGACAACATTAGAGAGTAACCAACAATTCAATGAAGGTAACCAAACTCATTTAAAAATTATAAAGCCATCAAATAAACATTATTTAGCAAATAAATACACAATTATCAGTAACCAATTTATATATATTTAGTAACCATAATAAAAAACATATCAATGAATCATCCAATCGTTATAGGAAATTATAGTAACCATTTGAAGTGTGAAAAACTTAAGAAAGGTAATTAATATAGAAATTCGTAGTAACTATAGGTAACTATATGCATCTGAATTTTAATCTCACATACCTCAGTATTCAGATTTGTATCGAAGTTGCTGTGATTTTGTATTCAACAATCAATGTCGTTCGATTGTACTGTTTTGTTACTGAACTTGAAGTTGCTGTTGATTTTGTATGCTATTTTGCGATCTCAGCGTGCCAGTGCTATAGATATGTCTTCTCCGATCTCAGAACAATATAACGACCAGAGATTTTGTCTTCTCCGATAGATATGTCGATGATATGTTCTTCTTTGATCTCAGAGTTGCGTCGCGAGATTTCGTCTTCTCCGGTAGATTCGTCGTTGATTTGTTCTTCTCCGATCTCGTTGCTGTCGATCTTTTATGTTTTGTTCAGTAACGTGAATTTAGGACCGGTTGGTTGGAAGTATGAAAGTGGTAACTGGCATATAGGAGTTAATGACGCCTGATTTTAGGAATCATAATATATTGTGTTGTTTTATTTCTGTAATTATGTTGTGTGTGTTTTATTTTTGTAATTATTTTCTAATTGTTGTATATTAGTGTTAAGGATCCTACTTTAAATCCGATGTGAACTTGGAGTTACAATGTATCAGCCTTTTCATATAGCCTAACAATGATGATTGAAACAGAAAACATAATAAAACACGACTTACTTTCAAGCTCTCTGCATGGAAAGTATGATTGGTCAGTTTTCGTTCTATATCTACTTTCTGACAAGTTTTATCTGATCTATTATTCAATATTTCTTTAACAAACTCTAATTATGCAACAATAAAATGAGCTCTAGGACCATACCAATTCAGAATATTCTTCCCTGAAATAGAAAGAAGGAATGCAAATAATGAGCAAAACCAAAGCTAGTTTAATTATTTCAAGTACTTCAAATATGATATATAGAAAATGAAACTGGATACAGTTATCATATATATATGTTAAGCCAAGAGTAAAGGTGAGGATGAATTCTTGGAAACATGTAATCTGATAAATCCATGGATTTGCATATGCATGCATCACAGACTCATTAAGTGGCAACTTAATTGCAATATTGACAATTTGTAAAGAGTGCAAGCGTTTCACTGCACATAATTACTAGATATAAGTCTCACATTATTTAGAAGAGAAAAGTCTTAAAGGAAGTTTTCCTTTCAAAAGGGACTCTCCTCTATTTGTGAAGTAAACAACTAACAAGCTAACCAAGCAAAGGCTTGTTACACTTGGTTGTGCCTAGGCCGGACCCAAGTTATAGGCTGGTTCAAGTCAGGCTTTTAGCCAAGTTGGTCTAGGCTAGATTTTAGTCAGAATAAGAAGTCTTTTTAAAGCTTTCAGATTGGACTAAATTTTGGACCATGGCCAGGTCACTGGCCTTGGGCTTTGTGTTCATGTCTCTCCCCTTGTTAGTTGACTGTAAGATTGTAAAATGAACTTGCTCGATTAAAACTTCAATTCGAATTTGACTTAAAATATAAATGATTCAAATATGGGAAAATTTTAAGTTTCGATAAATTACTCTAGCCTTTTCAAAAATATAATTTTATGATGATACTCGGATTATATTCGCTCAAATAGTTCAAACTTTTTGAGCTCAATTCGAGATCGTGATCGACTCTGCAGCTAAACTAGTCTTAATCAAACCTTATTTCAAACCCAATAAATTTTATGAACTAAACCTAAACAACTTAATACTCGGCTCGAATCAGTTCATTTACATCTCTAGTGGGTTAAATACACTTTTTCCCACTCTACTCGATCTCGATTTATAAATGCAGTACTGAACCGAAAATTTTTATGGTCAACTCATTGAACTATAATTTTTTTACAAAAATTGTAATTTCTATCTAAAAGTGTTAAAAGTTAACGGAATGTTTATGTGGTAACACATCAAATGCTTATGTGGATATTCAAAAATTAAAAAACACAACATTTGTCAATTTTATAACAAATACTTAACCAAAATATAAATCAAATTAATATACATAAAAAATAATTAAATTAATTAATAATAAATATATTAATGTAAAATTTTTACAAATATATTTTTACAAATTTAATGAATTCATATTATTTTTCTATATTTTAAATATTTTAAGTTCACTTTAAAAATATAAAATTATCTAATATTTTGAAATGGAGGGATTATTATTATTATTATTATTATTATTATTATTATTATTATTATTATTATTATTATTATTATTATCATCATAATTATAATTATAATTATAATTATAATTACTTTTATTATAATTATAATATTTAAAAACAAATTACTACCAAAATAGCCGTTATATTTTACAAAAAAAAAAAAATTAAAGCTTAATGTAAAAACATAAAAAGAAAACTTGGGCAACTAAAATCAAACTAAAAGAACAAATTAAAACTTATCATTCATTCAGTAGGTACAAAGAACAATTCGATCAATCAAATTCATCATTCAGTTGAACCAAAATTAAAATAACAATCCAATCAGATGACATATTATCCGATCAATACAGGACAATCCGCACATAACAGAAGACCAATTCGCACAAAATAGAAGACCTCAAAATCAAAAACAAGAACTAATTTGCACCGAACAAACTCAAATTCCGGCGGGGTCAAAAGCGGTCGCCATTGTTGCCAGCAAGATGCGGACAGAAGTTCAAATAATACCAACAATAAACCAATCAATCAGTTTCAAAACAATAACAATAAAACCTGATAAATTAGAACACAATCCAAGATGACACAACTAAGGTAATATCATATTAATAACCAGACTATGTTATTGGATTAAGAAAAATCAAACATGATAACCCAGATCGGTACCATCAATGACAAATCAAAAGACAATAAACCAAATCAGACCATTAAAGACTGAAACAAGGATCCCAAATCAAAACATTGAGAATTAAACAAATATGAAATTCAAGAATCAGAAAGCACACAGATTAAAAAGCAAGGCAAGGAACCCATCCGACAATACAAAGGATAACCAGAAAATAGGAGCAGCAACCCATCCGAGAATACAAAGGATAACCGGCGATGGTAGTTCAAGATCTGAATAATGAAGAGAATGAAACAAAGCCCATAAACCCATATATAAACATATCCATCTTCCAAAAGCCCCAAACACCATCAAATCGTCGAGATCCGAACCCCCAAGCCATTTTTTTCTTAATCCCTGTTAGGGGTGTTAACCGAGCCAAGTAGTTCGGTACTCGACTCGAGATCGGCTCGAAAATATGATCCAAGGCTCGAATTCGAAGTTGATCCGAGTCGAATCTGATCCATACTCATTTTTTGTTTAATGATACACGAGTCGAACTCGAGCAGACCAGTGTTCGCTCATATTAAGGTTCGAGTATTTCATTTTTTCTCAAATCATACTCGATACCTATTCGATGGATCATATTCGAATATTGGTCTGATCAATGCTAGTAAGCTAAATATGTGGTATTTGTATCAATCTTTATAATTTATAAAGTGTAGTATGAAATTGTGTAAACTTATACTTAGACTTGAATAAATCAATGAATTAAATGTCAATTTATATTACATTCTTTATAATTTCAATACATAAATAAAAGTGAAAAAGTTTTATATATAAATATTAGTTAAGTAACCAATTTAGTATGTAGTGGTTCAATTTTAAGTGAAATGGTTCATATTCGAAACTCGATTTGAAGGCTCATGAGTAACTCGCTTTGTAAACGAGTTGAGTACTTACGAGCCGAGTAGGTCCGAGTAATGATCCGAGTCGAATCTGGCGCAAAAATATAAATCCCTTATCAAATCCGAGTCGAATCCGAGCTCAATTTTTTCGAGTCGAGACGAATATGAGGATGAAGGTGTTCATTGAGATTCGACTTGTTTGCACCCCTAATCCCTGTTTCTCGTCTGGTTGGAGCCCTCATCTCCTTCAAACCCCCTTTCTCTTTCCTCAAGCTACCCGACAAGTACTCCTCAGGTCCATTCCATCCCCTTCACATTTTTTGATTGATACGCGATTCAAGAAATAAACTTTTTCACAAATTCAAGTTCAACTCTATATGTAATTATACACACGAACCAAGTTTTTAATGTTGCTAAGCTTTTATCTTTTCAATATTTTTATTTTATTAGCAATAATTTATTTTATTTAATTTATTTTCTAATGTGGAAACATCTAGGATGATAGCACATGACGATTATATGACGTGAATATTCATTTAAAAATGACAAGGATATTCCCTTGAAAGTCAACTCATTTAACGAATTTTGTTACGATTTGAAAGTAATTTATAGTTCAATAAGTCGATTATAAAATTTTTCAGTTTAATGATGCATTTGTAAACCGAGGTAGAATAGAGTGAGAAAAAATGTATTTAACTACATCCCTAATTGATTGTGTTTGGTTTCTTTATAGAAGTACCCTAAAAAGGTGATATGTGACAATGCTATGTTGGCAGCCATCTTTGGTATCAATATTTTTGTTTCATAAAAAAATTTATTTTAACTTTTTAAATTTAATTTAAGGAAATTTCAAAGTCAAATTTAATATAAAAAGTTATTTTTAAATTTGTTCAATATAATCATAAATATTTTACAAAAATTATTAGTTAGAACTATTTAAAAATTTAAATAAACTTATATCGCTTTTAAAATTAAGAAATTTTATGATTTAATTTTTTAAGCTAACGAAATTCTTCTTATAAAACAAAGAATACAACATTTGTTTCCGAGGAGAGTTCTAGTATTATCTTTTGAAAAATAATATATATTGTGTATGTTTATTTTGATCGCCAATTACGTAGATGAGTAGATGAGTATTAATCCTAATATTTTTAGGAGATGTGTAATAAGTAAAATCTTCTTATAATGTTTACCAATTCGATATATTGATGATACACATCGTAATTGTTGGTCCATAATACTTTAGACATGATGGGTAGGTCTTGAAAATAGTGGGTCGGTTCATTGGGCCGACCCAGTGGGTGAATAATATCTTTATTTTGGGCCTATTGAGTATTGGGCCGAGGCAGTGGGCCGAAATTTTGGATGAGGATAGTTCCACTTGGGCTTTGACCGGTGATGATTACGGGGATAAAATTTGACTGTCATCTCTGCATTGTATTTAATGAGGATTGGACAGGGCCTAGTCGACGGAAGGCTGTGGGCCAGGGGAGGTCGATTGCGTACAAACCGGGTTTTGAGTGTACAAGGCAAGGAACATACATAGAACTAAGGTAACTGATATTTTTATCTTTCTCAATACAATAGATATTTTTATCCTCCATTGTTAACCTTGTGATCGCCTGTATTGACTCTCACGCCTGAGCTATCCCCCGACGGTTGAAGCCGTCAAGCTTTTGATGTTGACTGTGTTTATTGTGAAGGATCAGAACGTCTTATGTGATTGGGACGTGACAGAAGATCTTGGTGTTAACATTGGCGCTAGAAGGAGGGTTGTGTTCTAGTGTTCAAGAGATTTCAATCACAAATATTTATTTGTTCTACGTTGGAAGATGGTGAGGAGTAGAACTGTTACACCGGAGGGACAGCCGATGGCTGTAAGCTCTTCCAAACAACGTATTTCTGTCAGGGATCATCTAGGTCCCTCAAAGAGTGCTCATGATAGCATGACTTCCAAGCATGATTCAGGAGGTTCTCGTTCGAGAGCTCATGGTGATGCCAGAAGAAGATTAACTTATTCTTCTAGAAAAAAACCTGATCAGGATCGGAAAAGGGTAGAAGGCACACTGCTTAGAACCCTACACTGAGATGGTCAGACTGACATAACGTCCAAGTTGGCCAAGATGGTCGAAGAAGATGTAGACGAAGACCCAACAGCCATTCTCCTGATTGTTCAAAGAGGGTACTCTGTAAGACCCCGAAATTTTTTAAATAAAAAGGAATTTCCTTTATTTATTTATTATTTTGAAATAGTAAGGGTTGATTTGATTAATGTGGAAAGTTATGGGTAAAATGCGCAAATATTTCGAATAAGCAGGTGGTTATAAAATATTTATTGTTGTCGGGGAATATTCGTTTGGTCGTGGAATATTCTTGCTGTCGGGGAATATTCGTACGACGGCGCAGTCTTTTGTGGGCCCCATAATGGAAAGCGATTGGATGAAAAAAACGACAAGTATAGTTGCTTATAAATAACGGCGTAGTTGTTACCGTTAACACTGTTGGAATACCCGGTGGGTAAAGTAAAGTAATACGCGTTGTTGAACAGTAGCACACGGTATTGCACCAATTATTGATTCTTACGTAAGAAGGCACTACTCAATAATGGTTACAGTAATTACTGTTCAGTATTTTATGTTATTGATTCAATAATTGCTGCATTGATTTTTTATATTATTATTATTTCAATAATTGTCATTGCACAGTATTTTCCATTATCAGATCAATAATTCATATTATTTGAATAATATTATCAGATAACATTATTGGCAATGTCTAGAAAGTTCTGTCAAGGAGAGGTTTGGTCATCTAATTGCGCGCCAGTAAGGAGAAATCCTTATTGGAAAGCCCCCTCTATCCTGGGAACGGCCTGGTTGTCAGTACTGTGATTCTGTAATATTATTTTTAATAATTAATTATTGATTATTATGATAAAAAAATATTTATTTTATGTGGATATAGATGGAGAAAATTTTTAATGTGACAATTGTTGAAAATTAATATTTTATCTTTTTCTGATAAAATAATTTATTTAAATATATTATTTTAATAATATATTAACGATGATATTTTTACAATGAATGTGGGATATATGAATATATGAGGAGGTAGAGTATTTTTGTGGCATTAAATGTTTAACACATATTTTGTGTGTCGGTAGACATAATTTTTGACCGAAAATTGAGTATAGACTGTAAAAATCACCCGTTTGTGGATTTCGGTCAATTTCTGTTTGGAATTTGGAAAAACTTTCTTCTACAAAGTTGTAGAGAATTGAATTTCCTATAAAAACTCGAGAGATTCGAATTTTCTGACAAAAAGGGCTATTTATTATGAATTATTGATGTTCCGAAGCTCCGAAATAATTGATTTTTGGAAGTTTTAATTATTTTAAATACTAAAAACGTTTTTTTGTATTATTGTTGGGTTGTTAAACATGTTGAATTGGCTGATTCAAAGGTTGGCGTGAAATTTAATATATATATTATTATTATATTAAATTTTCTACTTTGGTGTTCTAAGCAATTTCCTATAAATAGGTGCTTAGGTTAGAATTGAAAATCACACCAGAAACTGAAGTTTTCTCTCTCTATATTATCGAGCGTATTCTTGTGAGTATTTTGAGTATACTTTGAGTATTGCTATACGGTGAAAGTTCAAGTCATAGCCTATATCCGGTGTTTCAACTAGAAGTACTGTCTTTCGAGGTAAGGGATGTTATTTTCTTCTCAAATGATATTATTTCTTCAATATCATTATGCTGAAATATTGGTTGAAACTTTTTATCAAATTTGAAACTTTTTCATGTCGGGATTACTATTCATGAGTTACTATTCACGAGTTACTATTCATGAGTTACTATTCACGAGTTACTATTCACGAGTACTATTCACGAAGCGTGAAGATGTTTTTTTGTGAAATTACTATCTTTTGGTGTCGGAGTTATTATTCACGTATACGACACTATTCACGTATACGGCACTATTCACGAATACGACACTATTCACCGAAAAATAAAATTTCTTCTTTTTGTCCAAAATATCTATTCTGGATACTAGCTTTGATTGTATCCATGTTTTGATCATTCTTGAATTTTACTTCAGTATGATTATTTATGAAGTATTTTTGAACTCAGATTGTTTAAAGTACGAATCCTTAATACTTGTTATTTTGTTTCACTGGATTCGTTTCCTTTAAAATATTTTTCATCATCCTCAGTCCTAAATGATGGTGTTACTGAATATCTTTGGCCTGTAGTGCAAAGATGGTTGATTTTATTATGAATATCTTTGGCCCGTAGTGCAAAGATGTACAGGTGTTGAGATGAACATGAACAATTGATGAATATCTTTGGCCCGTAGTGCAAAGATGAACAGATGTTTAGATGAACATGACCAACTGATGAATATCTTTGGCCTGTAGTGCAAAGATGAATATTTGATTTGATTTGAGATATATATTGATTGATGTTACAGGGATAAAATATTGATGATGGACTTTTAAATTCATAGATGTTAGTAGATTTTATTTTTTACTTAACTCTTCTAATGAATTGTTGTTTCCGCTGTAGTTGTTGATCTAAAACTTGTTGTCTATTGTATTCTATCAGATTTTTCCCTGTTGAAGACTAAGGATAATTTGTTGTACATTATCTTAGTCATAATATTCTTTACTGAGCTAGTTGAGCTCACCCTTTTCCTTGTTGTTCCATTTTTCTTCTCAGGAGGCGAGAATGTAGCGAGTACTAGTCGGGGTATGGAATGAAGGTTCTAGAGAGAGTTGTTTAGTAGTCCTCACCATTTTTTTTGTAAAATTATGTATCAATAATTATAATGGGGATTTATTTGCATGTGGATATTGTCTAGATGATAATGTTTGTATTCAAACTCATAGCTTATGGGTTGTAAAAGTTGTAGTTGTTTCTGTACCATGTATTTGACAACTCAGAATGGGTTGGGTGGAATGGACCTATTTTGGGGGCGTCACAGTTGGTATCAGAGCTTAGGGATATGATCTCTGGCGGAGATCGGGGAATAAAACTAGGAGGGGAGAGACGAGTAAATCCTTCGCTAGTGTGTCCTACCTAAGCTTATTTGTTGGTAGGTCATAATATAGGGGTATTATGTGATTTGTTAATTTGTTTAATTAACCCTTGTTTTATGACAGTATTTGAGGATGTCGACTGAGAATATTAACAGTGGAGTAAATGAGACCGTGGATATGCCTGTACTTACCAACGAGGAGAACGTGCAGCAGACTGGCAATGTTCCTTCTGTGAACAACGCCACTGAGCATACGATGAACGACGGGATGTTTAGGAGCTTTTTGCAGTTCATGCAAAACCAGACGAGGGAGACTCGTGTTCAAAATACAGGAGGAAATAATAGCAATTCACGGGTGGTCACAGCCAAGCAGTTCAAAGAGTTGGGACCACCAGAATTTAAAGGAAAGCCAGATCCGATCATGGCGGAGACATGGGTAAAGCAAATTACCAAGATATTCGATGTCTTGGGATGCACGGAGGAACAGAAGGTTCCATTCGCCACCTTTATGTTCCGTGGCGAGGCAGACTACTGGTGGGAGTCTGTGAAGCGTACCCATCCAGCCGCACTCAGCATGTCTTGGGAGACGTTTCAGAAACTTTTCAACAAAAAATACTTTCCTGAAAGTATTCGCCATATGAAGGAAGTGAAGTTTATTAGACTAGAGCAGAATAACATGACGGTGTCCCAGTACGAGGCGAAGTACGCGGAGTTATCCAGGTTTGCACCTCATTTGGTGGAGAATGAGGAACGTATGACGCGGATGTTTCTGAGAGGTTTGAAACCCGACATACGTCAGTATCTCATTTCTCATAAATTTTCTATCTATTCAGATGTTGTCAACAGGGCTCAGTTGTTAGAGCGAGATAACGAGTACGTTCAACCGAGGGACCATAACCAGGATCATACTGGTGACAGCAGTCATCAGAACAACGATAACCTGCGAAGAAAGAAGAATACGGGCAAAGGTGGTAATCACTCTAGTGGTAATCACGGCCATGAAAATAGAAGAAGCGAGTCAGGAGGAGATTTTAAAAAGAGGAGATTCAACAACGACCATGTGAAGACGTCAGCACCAGCAGAAACTGGTTCCAAGGGAGGAGAAAGACCACCGGTCGTATGTTATAAATACGGGAAAGAGGGACATATCAGCCCAAACTGCCCACAACAGTTCAAGGTATGCTATAATTGTGGAAAGGAAGGACATGTCGCTCGAGAGTGTACGGTAGCGAAACCAATTCCAGCGGGGATGGTGATTCAAAAGGTTATCCCAGAAAAGTCAAAGTCAACGGTTCCTGGAAGAGCGTTTGTCGTGACTGGTCAAAATGCGAGGAACCCGAACGAAGTTAGCACGGGTTAGTTAATTATAAATTCTTGCGAAGTTTATACCTTACTAGGTACCGGTTCTACCCATTCTTTTATCTCTCTTGCTTGCGCTCAACGTTTGAACTTGATTACGGAGAAATTAGACTTTGACCTATTTATGGAGACTCCGTTAGGAGAAACTTTCATTACATCCGTTGTTTAGAAATCTTGCTTGATTCAAGTTGGCACTATCACATTACATGTTAACCTTATTTCTATAGAGATATTTGTTTTTGATGTGATTTTAAGGTTAACTACTCATCATGCCAAAATTAATTGCTTTTGTAAGGTTGTTAGTTTTCATAAGCAACCTGATATTCGAACTCGAGCAATCAAACCATTGAAGTCAAACATTTTTATATCAAGCCATGAAGTCATTTGAAAAATGGATGTCATGTTTTCTTAGCCCATTTCATGGACTTGAACAAAAGTACATCAGATTTGAATGATATTTCTGTTGTTAGTAAATTTCCTGATGTATTTCCTGAAGAATTTCTTGGCTTACTCCCAGAGCGTGATATTAAATTTTGTATCGACTTTGAATCTGGTACAAAACCCATTTCTAAAAATCTCATATCGAATGGCTCCTATTGAACTTCAGGAGTTAAAAACCCAACTGTAGAAGTTGATACCCGAGCCTTTATCTGGTGACTTCCTTTGTGGAATACACAGAAGCCAGACTTTCCGTAGGGGATGCCATATTCGTGCGATAGTAAACTGATAGGTGTCATTGTAACGTGCTATCCAAGGTTGGGATATGAGTCACATTTGAGAACAACCTAAGTCGGTAATCGGAATACGTAGGTTTCTAGGCTTAGTTGATTATTATCGGAGATTCGTTGAAGGATATTCTCGAATCGCTATTCTATTAACGCAGCTGACTCGTAGAGATACAAAATTCGAATGGAGCAAGGAATGTGGAAAGAGCTTTGAAGAACTCAAGAGGAGACTCATTTCGGCACATGTTTTGACCATACCGTCTTGGAAAAGCGAACGTGGTAGCTGACGTGTTGAGTAGAAGATCGTATACAAGTACGAGTACGATATTGTCAAAGACTAATTTCGTATAATTTACAAATAATAGAGATGGAGATGAAAACTCTAGGTATCCACGTGATGATATACGAGTATAATCGACTTTAATTGATAAAGTTAAAGCTGTTCAAACTACACACCGGAGCTGATGAATTTGAAGAAGGAGGTGCAAGAAGTTGTTATTCCAAAAACGAGAATTGGCGATGTGAGCAAAGCTCAAACCTTCGATTTATTAGTCCATTTGAAATTCTCGATCGAATAGGAACTGTGGCCTATAGACTCGTTTTACCGCCAAGTATGACGCATTTTCATAACGTTTTTTTTTACGTATCGATGTTACGTAAATATGTGGACGACCCGAACAACGTCATCGAGTTAGAACCGGACGAAATAGCCGAAGACTCAACGTACGAGGAGGTACCTGTCAAGATGTTGGATGGGAAGGAACATGTCCTACGCACGAAGGTCATACCACAAGCTAAAGTTTTGTGGACGAATCATGCTATAGAGGAAATGACATTGGAGTTGGAAACGGAAATGAAAGCGAGGTATTCTCATCTTTTCGAAACACCAGTTACGTACGTCAATTTCGAGGACGAAATTTCATAAGGAGGGGAGGTTGTAAGACCCCGAAATTTTTTAAATAAAAAGGAATTTCCTTTATTTATTTATTATTTTGAAATAGTAAGGGTTGATTTGATTAATGTGGAAAGTTATGGGTAAAATGCGCAAATATTTCGAATAAGCAGGTGGTTATAAAATATTTATTGTTGTCGGGGA
This sequence comes from Panax japonicus, assembly GCA_020205505.1. Classification (NCBI taxonomy): domain Eukaryota; kingdom Viridiplantae; phylum Streptophyta; class Magnoliopsida; order Apiales; family Araliaceae; genus Panax; species Panax japonicus. Next base: position 13,606,514 of record CM035109.1, read on the forward strand.
ATATTCGTTTGGTCGTGGAATATTCTTGCTGTCGGGGAATATTCGTACGACGGCGCAGTCTTTTGTGGGCCCCATAACGGAAAGCGATTGGATGAAGAAAACGACAAGTATAGTTGCTTATAAATAACGGCGTAGTTGTTACCGTTAACACTGTTGGAATACCCGGTGGGTAAAGTAAAGTAATACGCGTTGTTGAACAGCAGCACACGGTATTGCACCAATTATTGATTCTTACGTAAGAAGGCACTACTCAATAATGGTTACAGTAATTACTGTTCAGTATTTTATGTTATTGATTCAATAATTGCTGCATTGATTTTTTATATTATTATTTCAATAATTGTCATTGCACAGTATTTTCCATTATCAGATCAATAATTCATATTATTTGAATAATATTATCAGATAACATTATTGGCAATGTCTAGAAAGTTCTGTCAAGGAGAGGTTTGGTCATCTAATTGCGCGCCAGTAAGGAGAAATCCTTATTGGAAAGCCCCCTCTATCCTGGGAACGGCCTGGTTGTCAGTACTGTGATTCTGTAATATTATTTTTAATAATTAATTATTGATTATTATGATAAAAAAAATATTTATTTTATGTGGATATAGATGGAGAAAATTTTTAATGTGACAATTGTTGAAAATTAATATTTTATCTTTTTCTGATAAAATAATTTATTTAAATATATTATTTCAATAATATATTAACGATGATATTTTTACAATGAATGTGGGATATATGAATATATGAGGAGGTAGAGTATTTTTGTGGCATTAAATGTTTAACACATGTTTTATGTGTCGGTAGACATAATTTTTGACCGAAAATTGAGTATAGACTGTAAAATCACCCGTTTGTGGATTTCGGTCAATTTCTGTTTGGAATTTGGAAAAACTTTCTTCTACAAAGTTGTAGAGAATTGAATTTCCTATAAAAACTCGCGAGATTCGAATTTTCTGACAAAAAGGGCTATTTATTATGAATTATTGATGTTCCGAAGCTCCGAAATAATTGATTTTTGGAAGTTTTAATTATTTTAAATACTAAAAACGTTTTTTTGTATTATTGTTGGGTTGTTAAACATGTTGAATTGGCTGATTCAAAGGTTGGCATGAAATTTAATATATATATTATTATTATATTAAATTTTCTACTTTGGTGTTCTAAGCAATTTCCTATAAATAGGTGCTTAGGTTAGAATTGAAAATCACACCAGAAACTGAAGTTTTCTCTCTCTATATTATCGAGCGTATTCTTGTGAGTATTTTGAGTATACTTTGAGTATTGCTATACGGTGAAAGTTCAAGTCATAGCCTATATCCGGTGTTTCAACTAGAAGTATTGTCTTTCGAGGTAAGGGATGTTATTTTCTTCTCAAATGATATTATTTCTTCAATATCATTATGCTGAAATATTGGTTGAAACTTTTTATCAAATTTAAAACTTTTTCATGTCGGGATTACTATTCATGAGTTACTATTCACGAGTTACTATTCATGAGTTACTATTCACGAGTTACTATTCACGAGTACTATTCACGAAGCGTGAAGATGTTTTTTTGTGAAATTACTATCTTTTGGTGTCGGAGTTATTATTCACGTATACGACACTATTCACGTATACGGCACTATTCACGAATACGACACTATTCACCGAAAAATGAAATTTCTTCTTTTTGTCCAAAATATCTATTCTGGATACTAGCTTTGATTGTATCCATGTTTTGATCATTCTTGAATTTTACTTCAGTATGATTATTTATGAAGTATTTTTGAACTCAGATTGTTTAAAGTACGAATCCTTAATACTTGTTATTTTGTTTCACTGGATTCGTTTCCTTTAAAATATTTTTCATCATCCTCAGTCCTAAATGATGGTGTTACTGAATATCTTTGGCCTGTAGTGCAAAGATGGTTGATTTTATTATGAATATCTTTGGCCCGTAGTGCAAAGATGTACAGGTGTTGAGATGAACATGAACAATTGATGAATATCTTTGGCCCGTAGTGCAAAGATGAACAGATGTTTAGATGAACATGACCAACTGATGAATATCTTTGGCCTGTAGTGCAAAGATGAATATTTGATTTGATTTGAGATATATATTGATTGATGTTACAGGGATAAAATATTGATGATGGACTTTTAAATTCATAGATGTTAGTAGATTTTATTTTCTACTTAACTCTTCTAATGAAATGTTGTTTCCGCTGCAGTTGTTGATCTAAAACTTGTTGTCTATTGTATTCTATCAGATTTTTCCCTGTTGAAGACTAAGGATAATTTGTTGTACATTATCTTAGTCATAATATTCTTTACTGGGCTAGTTGAGCTCACCCTTTTCCTTGTTGTTCCATTTTTCTTCTCAGGAGGCGAGAATGTAGCGAGTACTAGTCGGGGTATGGAATGAAGGTTCTAGAGAGAGTTGTTTAGTAGTCCTCACCATTTTTTTTGTAAAATTATGTATCAATAATTATGATGGGGATTTATTTGCATGTGGATATTGTCTAGATGATAATGTTTGTATTCAAACTCACAGCTTATGGGTTGTAAAAGTTGTAGTTGTTTCTGTACCATGTATTTGACAACTCAGAATGGGTTGGGTGGAATGGACCTATTTTGGGGGCGTTACATACTCTGCCCTATTAGTTCTCAGGATTATGGTCGAAGCAGATGCAGACGAAGACCCAACAGCCATTCTCCTGATTGTTCGAAGAGGGTACCCTGTCCTATTGGTTCTCGGGATTATGGTCGAAGCAGATGTAGACGAAGACCCAACAGTCATTCTCCTGATTGTTCGAAGAGGGTACTCTGCCCTATTAGTTCTCGGGATTATGGTCGAAGCAGATGTAGACGAAGACCTAATAGCCATTCTCATGATTGATCGAAGAGGGTACTCTGCCCTATTGGTTCTCGGGATCATGGTCGAAGCAGACGAAGAAGCAGATCCAGGGAGTACACACCTGAGAATACAAAGAAGGTACACCGCCTTGAGTATTCTCACCATAGTGACAGAATTATCCACTGAAGTAGATCCAGAAGTCACACTTACGAGAATCTACTGAGGGCACACCGCCCTGTGGGTACTCGTCTTCAGAGAAATCTGTCCAAAGCTACAGGTTAGGGTGGAAATGACTGAAGAATGCTAAGTTGTTGGTGAATCTCGCTCCTACTGAAACATTATACTTGTATTTGGCATCTAGTTCTTTGGCAGTGAGAGCAGTTTTGGTGCTTGAAGATGGGGGTAAGCAACACCTAGTTTACTATGTAAGCCATGTCCTCCGGGATGATGAAATAAGCTGAAGATTCTGACACAGCCGATGCGGTACTTCGGCAGAAGCAGTATATTCTTCTTCGGATAATCAGTGCAACAGGCTATCAGGTTCAAATTCAGAGCATTCGATTACAATGATGACTCCATTACTAATGCCTTGTCAGAATTGGCTATTACCGAAGTAAACACTTTTGCTGATTCGATGGTAGCCTTTTCGGCAGGTGGTCCTTATGAATTTGTCAGGCCCTTCGTGGTAGGCAAACTTCATCTGTGTAAGGAGGTTCGGGTGGACTCGTTGGCCATTCGATGGTAGCCTTTTCGGCAGGTGGTCTCTATGAATTTGTCAGGCCCTTCGTGGTAGGCAAACTTCATCTGTGTAAGGAGGTTCGGGTGGACTCGTTGACCATTCGATGGTAGCCTTTTCAGCATGTGGTCCTTATGAATTTGTCAGGCCCTTCGTGGTAGGAAAACTTCATCAGTGTAAGGAGGTTCAGGTAGACTCGCTGGCCATTCAATTGTAGCCTTTTTCGACAGGTGGTCCTTATTAATTTACCAGGCCCTTCGTGGTAGGCAAACTTCATCGGTGTAAGGAGGTTCGGGTGGACTTGCTGACCATTAGATGGTGGCCTATTTGGTCGGTGAAATCCTGTGGGTTTGGTAGGCCCTTCGTGGTAAACAAATTCCCTATGATGCAGATCCGCCTCACACTTCGGTAACGAATAAGTATTGCATTACTTTATTACCTGATTTTATTTAAGTGTAGAGTTCGGGTTGCATTATTACTTGCTCTTATTTGTTATTTGACTTGCTTAATTATGCACTAACAGTTTAAGTTAAGTTTAAGAAAGAGTTTATATATCTCTTAAGTTGATTGGTGGTGAATTATTGACAAGAAATGGTCAAAGGTGTAATAAGGATAAGAACTTGTTAATCATTTCATTTACAGCTAACTGTTTACAAAGGAGATATGTCTTTACAGGTAATCCTAAAGATACGGATGAAGTGGTATCTTTAAGCTTCCTTATTGTCTTCGCTGTCCGAAGAGTCGAGGAGAGTCAGGTTTATTTTGGTCACTACAAGTTTGGCTTTGTATTTACTTCGGCAGACCTCGTACCCTTTAGAGTAAATGTGGACAATCTCATTGTTTAGCTCAGCAGACTTCCTGTACTTTGCTTCAATCTCCTTCCGAAGCTGGTCAGTCAGTGGTGGGCCCAAGTCCCTGAGAGCCCGGAGTTCTTGAAGTTCCTCTTCAAACTTGTGAAGATATGCCAGATGCCTTGCTTCTTTAGCTTGGATATCGTTATTTTTCTTCACCAGGCTTGATTTGGATTGGGCCAAATCTTCAATCTTCTTTATCAAAATTTCATTTTTCTGAAGCAGGTCGACATTTATATTGGTGATAACTCGATGAGTGGCCTTGGACGTCTTCAAATCTTCTTGGGTTTGAGCAAGGTCTTTCTGAAGGCACTCATTGTTGAAAAGAGCAATGTCAAGATTGCTTCGTTCCTTCGCCAAGGCAGACTTAAATATGGCATTTTCTTTTCGAGCGGCATCCTCTTCGGCTTCGGCTTCTTTGTATTTGGGACGGAGGCGCCCGAAGACAGCATTTGCCTGCGGATGATCAATGTTAATGAATTAGTTCAAATTGATGGACCGAGATGTAATTGGATAAGTTAAGTAACAGCTTACCTTAGCTTGATACTTCATTCCCTCGTAGATCAGGTTCATTATGGAGCTGTTGCCGAACCGGTGGTCATCGGTGTCACGAACGAAGGAATTGTAGAGTTGAAAGGGGAAATTCTCATTGAATTTCGCCCAGAGAGTGGGGGATCCCATGGCTTCGGGCCTAGATTATGAAGAGGCTGGTTTTCTTTTTCGAGTAGGTTTGGGTATGCGCTCTACTTGTTCTTCGGGCTCTTCGTCAGAAACAACGATTTCAACTGGGATGTTCGGAGGAAGATCGACTTCTGTGGGAGGTACTTATGGCTCTTCGGCGGCTGGAGGAGTTATTTGGATTTTCCTCTTTTTGGCACGAAGAACTTGGGTCTGTTCGTCAGGGGGCATATCCAGGAGGCACTCGTTGTAAGTCTGTGTGAGGGAGTGTTTGGGTTTTCGGCCAACTTGTTTTCTTCTGCGAGGTTGGTTTGTCCCTTCGATGAGAGTTGATTCGGTGGCTTGAACTTCGATAGTTGAAGGCTCTTTAGTTGGTACTTCTGTAGAGGTCGGTAGTTGAAGGCTCTTCAGTTGTCCTGGACCGATGCCATTTATACTCTTTCATTAAACCTCCTGTTTAATAAAAGACTGGGGGGCAATGTTGGGCCAGAATACTTTAGACACGATGGGTAGGTTTTGAAAGTAGTGGGCCAGTTCATTGGGCCGACCTGGTGGATGGATAATATCTTTATTTCGGACCTATTGAGTATTGGGCCGAGGCAGTGGGTCAAACTTTTGGATGAGGATAGTTCCACTTGGGCTTTGACCGGTGATGATTATGGGGATAAACTTTGACTGTCATCTCTGCATTGTATTTAATGAGGATTGGACAGGGCCTAGTCGGCGGAAGGCTATGGGCCAGGGGAGGTCGGTTGCGTACAAACCGAGTTTTGAGTGTATAAGGCAAGGAACATACATAGAACTAAGATAACTGATATTTTTATCTTTCTCAATACACTAGATATTTTTATCCTTCATTGTTAACCTTGTGATCGCCTGTATTGACTCTCACGCCTGAGCTATCCCCCGACGGTCGAAGCCGTCAAGCTTTTGGTGTTGACTGTGTTTATTGTGCAGGATCAGAACGTCCTATGTGATTGAGACATGGCAGAAGATCTTGGCGTTAACAGTAATTTAATTCAGCCTAAATTTATCGCAATATAACTTTTACTCCCTCCGTTGCTTAATATACTTAATATGTCCTTTAATATAAGTCGCTTTAGAGTTGTGAACAAGTATTAAGGAATTGATTATATATCATTAAATATAATATCAATTGTCTATATTATCCTTGTATTGAAAAAAGAGGGTGTTATTTATTGGACAAAAAATAGTGAGAGAATCAAAGTTATATTTAATAATATTGAAAACTAAGCATTTAATGTTTACTTGAAATTCTCAAACGACTTATATTAAAGAACAAAAATACTTCTCTAAAATGACTTATGTTAAGGGACGGAGGGAGTATGTCGTTTTAGAGTTGTGTACAAGAATTAAGAAAGCAATTGTATATCATTTAATATAATATCAATTGTTTATAATACCCTCAAATTCTCATAATTACCATACTTATCCTATATCTGTAACATTTTCCCATGAGTAGTAATTTTGGAAAAAGTAGTTAATTTTCCTAGATTATATAAAATGACAAATAATTAGGAAAAAAAATAAAATCATCTAAAATCACATATATTATTAAGGGACGGAAGGAGTATCTTTTTTATAATATAAAGCTTTGTATGAAATTCATATATCTATATATTTATATCTATCTATGTATTTATACTATAAAGCCATAAAAATAGAAAATAGAGAATTGATATTTTCACAAATAAAATTTGATCTTTCCACAAATTCTCACTCATAGGAGTGTGTGGATCATTTACTTGAGAGGGATATTGTGGAACTTTCATTTTTGTTTGTAGAAATATCAATTTCTTAAAAATGACGGATTTTTTTTTGTGTAATCAAAGAAGTGAAGTTTTTTTTTTACTTTCCCATTTTACCCTTAATTTATTTATTCACTTTTATCCTTTTTCTCGCTCATTATCTTTCATCTCCTACTTTTTAGCATTTTATTTTTCTGTTTTAACAAGGCCATGTAAACTGGTTTGAATAAAAGAAGAATTTGAAAACAAATGTTAACACTAAACACGGTACCGGTAATAGCAAAAAATAAATACTCCGTAAAAACAACAACACGGTTACAGCAAATTTTAGTCAACGACAGCTATAGTTTCTGACTTTCTGATATTCAAAAGAATGTTCCATTCTCAATACTTATGGGAAAGTTTTACTTTTTCCGCCCCTTTTTAAGAAAATCTAACCCTAAATTATAACTCTTGACTGGTATAAATACTTCACCCAAAATCAGTTCATCTTCTCCCCTGTTTTCATGCTTTTGAAAACAAATTTCGTTGCTTTTCGGAGACTATAAAGCTCCGACGTTTGAGCATCCGGGTAAAATCAAATTATTTTTCCATTTCCTTTAATTTTTGGCGTGTTGTTCTCATTAGTTGTTTTGCTAATTAGTACAAATTTTGTGTTCTTTCGTATTATTTAATTTTTGATGGATTCTTTCATTAGTTTTGTAAATTCCTGCAAATTTTATGTTAAAATGAGATTATTTCTTTTTTTGTTTGATTACTTTTATTAATTCGTATAAACTTTTTATCTGACAGATGCCTAACGAAAATTTTACTCCGTCCGATCAAGACGCTGAGCCGTTCATCGAGGTCGACCCGTCCGGCAGGTATGGCCGGTATAGCGACCTTCTCGGCTACGGCGCAGTAAAAAAAGTGTACCGAGCGTTTGACCAGGAAGAAGGAATAGAGGTGGCCTGGAATCAGGTGAAATTGAGCAATTTCTGTGACGACAAAGCAATGCTCGATCGACTATTTTCCGAGGTCCGGCTGCTGAGGAATTTGAAGAACAAGAACATTATTGTTCTGTATGGGGAGTGGAGAGACGAGGATCGGAACACGTTGAATTTCATTACGGAAGTTTGTGCCTCCGGGAATTTAAGGGAGTATAGGAAGAAGCATAAAAATGTTTCGATTAAGGCGGTGAAAAAGTGGGCTAAACAGATTCTTAAGGGGCTGGAGTATTTGCATACGCATGAGCCTTGTGTTATTCATAGAGATCTTAATTCGAGTAATGTGTTCATCAATGGGAACATTGGGCAGGTACCACTTCTCCATTTTTTTTATATATTTTTTTTGGCTTTTTGAGTAGATAGAAAGATATTAATATTTCAGTTTTAGTAATTTTATTGGAGGTGGATTATTAAGTTGAGACGATCGGAAATTTCTAGCCATCTAAAATGGGCTGTCTATATAAATACGTTTCATAGTATAATAGAGAGTTACAATTGTATACTCCCTCCGTCCATAGTTATTATATGTTGATTTTTTTTGGCACATAGTTTAAGAAAATCATTTAAGTGGTAATTTTTAACATAAAATTTTCACATATACCCCTTAATATGGAATTAATAAATAAGTTAATTACTCCTTACTTATCACACTAGAACTCTCAACTTCATTGATTGACGTGTACTGACCATTAAAATCCATAAACTTTAACTAAAGAGAATACAACAACATTAAATGTGGTGATAAAAATAATGACATTGAATGTTCAAAAAAAGAGTAATGGTTGAATATTTATTATAAGGGCATAAAAGTAAAACAATGAACTAACTAAATTTTATAAATAGTAAGTAGCCTATATATTGAGACATCTCAAAATGAAAAATCAGCCTATAACTATGGGACGGAGGGAGTAATAATTATATAACAAATGTCAGATGAAATGTAACTGTGCTATATAAATGCAATTTGTTTCTATATACGACTCAAATAAATGGTCTATTTTGAACTGATATCTGTGGGACACATGTTGATTTTATTTTAATTTCATGATTAAGTTTTGTTTGGTTAGTTGTCGAGAAAACTGAAGGGAAAATTAAAGAAATTGGAAGGCTATTATTAATCTTTAATCTTGTAATTTGTAAAAAATTCCATAATTATGTAACATGTAATTAGTAATAACAATTCAATCGTAATGCTATGTACTGAAAGCTCTCACCATATTTATAAACCAAACCAAATAAATTGGGTAATTAAAGATTTTGCTTGTTTTGAGACTAAAAAGATCAATTTTTCAGTCAATTTCAAAATTGTGCTCATATGAGCTGTCTATTAGTAAAAACTTCCTTAATTGATTTTGACGATTCACTAATTAAATTTTTAGTTCATTTATATGTGATTTTATATATTTTTCTTATTGGTTTAATTTTAATGTGATTGCTTACTATGAAAATATGGGATTTGGATTCTAGGCATGATTTTGGGTAGTCCATTTGGGCAAGCTTATAAGAATTAGTTACATCGATATAGCTATAGAGATGCATTGCAGTGGTTTTGTTATACAAGTGTCATAATTGCAACTTTTTAGCAATGCAAATGCAACTCACTCTTATAGGACTGTCCAATAGACGGTCTAAAATCAACAGCTCGAAATAAAAATCCGAAAATATGATTGTAACTAATTCAAGTCCTCAAAATAGGTGAAGATTGACTATGCAAATGCAACTCAGTCTTAGACGACTGTCTAATAGACTGCACAAAATAAACTGCTTGGAATAGAAATCCGAAAATATGATTGTAACTAATTTCAATCCTCAAATAGGTGAAGATTGGTGATTTGGGTTTAGCAGCAATAGTTGGGAAAAGTCACTTAGCGCATTCAATACTTGGGACACCGGAGTTCATGGCGCCAGAGCTATACGAGGAGGATTATACCGAGCTCGTTGATATATATTCATTTGGTATGTGCTTGCTTGAGATGGTAACTCTTGAATTACCCTATAGTGAATGCGATAATGTTGCCAAAATATACAAAAAGGTGACATCCAGGGTGAGACCTCAGGCCATGAATAAGGTTAAGGATCCAGAGGTGAAGGCATTCATTGAGAAGTGCCTTGCTGAGCCAAGGGCCAGACCTTCGACTTCTGATCTCCTAAAGGATTCCTTTTTCGACGAGATTAATGATGACGACGAAACATATAGTAATAGTGTGTACAGAAATTGACCCTTTGTAATTTTTGTGAATGTTGTAGTCTGTAAGTTTGCCTTAGTTTTTATGTGATTTCTTCTGTGTTTCTGTTATATATTGCACCTTATTTTATACTTTTGTGATTTATAATATGTCATATTTGAGTTTGATAAAACTCATCTCTGGACATAATTTAAGTAAGTATAAAATGTGTAAGTTAATGTCCTATGGAAAATAAAAGAGAATTTTATTTGATTCGTGTAAAAATCAGTTGATTAGTGTCTATAGTGATACATTTAATAAGGTGCAAAATTGTTTGATAAAAACTATTTTTCCTTGAGTCCATTTAATAGAAGTCTATTTTATTTTATTTTTTGGAACAAAAGGAAAATATTGAGTGCTATTTAAATCCTAATTATCCACTACATTAATACTAACTTGTATGTAACTTACATATTTAGTATTAATAAGTATGGTTAAATATAGAATTAAATAGTATATTATGTAACTTACATATATATATATATATATATATATATATATATATATATATATATATATATTTATGAGTGCTCTTTATATTCATGGAGCAAAAGGAAAATATTGAGTGCTCTTTATATTCATGGAGCGACCTATCATCACGAAGAGGCTTCAAGACCCGTAACCGTCTCCTGCAGTTATCAATATCCTTAGTAAATTTGTGAAAAACATCTTTTCCCCACTTCTGTAAACGAGACCCACAAGTTGAGATCCTAGCCTGTAAATCCAGAGAGCCCCCCAAAGCCCAACCTTCTTCAACAACACGACCACAATCGCTATCCCGAAGCCAAGTACTTTCAAAACAAAAACGTTTAGCTCGATGCCGAAAATTAGACGAAGGAAAATCAAGCAACAAAGCCGAATGGTCCGACGAATAAGTGGCCAAGTTAGGCACCTTAGCCGACTCGAAAGTAGAACACCGCAGAGAATTAGCTATAACTCTATCCAACCTCTCCTCCACCCAATCAACCGAACCCCGACTCCTCTCCCAAGTGTATTCATAACCCTCCATCCCTAGATCATAAAGCCCACAGTCCGCAACAGCAGAAGCAAAACCCCTGATAAGAGAAGCAGGATGAGGGAGCCTCCCTTTCTTCTCTCTTTGAAAAATCAAATCGTTGAAATCCCCCATAACGCACCATGGTTCAGAAGATTTACTACATAAGGACCGTAACAAATCCCACAATTCCTGCCTTCGCCTCCTTTCTAGGAAGCCATAAAAACATGTAAGGCGCCACCACCCTAAGCCAGAGACACATACTAGAACATCTATATATGTTTTAGAGTAACTAATAAGCTGAGCCATCTTTTTGTCTCTCCAAAATAGAGCAAGCCCACCACTTACCCCAACACAATCAACATAAAACAACCCTTCAAAACCCATACGAACTCTGATTTTTTCGACCTGAGACCGACCCACTTTCACCTCCATTAAAAACACAAAACAAGGATTTTTACTAGACACAAGGTCTAGTAATTCTTGAACTGTCCGTGAGCTGCCCAGCCCACGACAGTTCCAACTAATTGTACTCATTGGACTGGGTGGGCCTGAACACCAGTGCCTGCCAATTGCAAGTTTTTTGAAACATCTTCCCCAATTTGCAAACTTACCCCCAAACTACTTTCCCGAGTCTCCTCTTCTTTCCTTCTACGTTTTGAGTCTAGAACAATAACCCCTTCCTGACAACCAGTCTCCTCCCTAGCTTCCTGATTTCTTGCAGCACAAATCATCGAAACTTCACCCCCTTTTTGGTAACTGAATTACTAATAATCTTGCCATAATTCACACCCCTCACCCCGCTTTTCCGCCCATCACGCACCAATTCTGTCGTAATATTCGGCTCAAAATTCTCCCTCAAATCATCATCAATGCCTTCCTTAACGGGATCATGCCGACCACCCTCATCACCCTCCACCAACCACCGTGCTCCGATGGAGGAACCAAAACTACGTTGAGGAGCCCGAAGCCAAGAACCGTAAACTTTAGCAACAGGACTATCATTATCTTTATAAGAATCCGGACAAAACTCTTCATTATGACTAAGAATACCACAGTAAAAAGAAAATGTGTTGAGTCGTTCGTACTTGAACGTAACCCACACCCACTCACCACCCGCCTTCTTCAACTTCATCTTCCGTTTCAGAGGATGCCTGACATCCATAGCCACCCTGACTCTCATATAACTCTTCTAAAACCCTCCAAAGTTATTAGGATCCGATTCCACAAAAACCCCAATGTAATTTCCTACATGCTTAGCAACTTTCTCCGACATAAAACCACAAGGCAAATCATAAACCTGAACCCAAAATTCGATTGTAAAGAGAGGCACTTTTGCAGGTTGATCACCCACTTGAAGCCTTTTACACAACAAAGGCTGATTCTCAAATGACCAAGGACCCCCCCTTAATGACTCGTTGTATATCTCGATCATGAAAAAACTGGAAAATGAATAAGTTAGGCATAATCGTTTTTACCCGCATACCTTTAACCGGCCGCCAAACCGCCATGACATTCTTCATGGTAAAAGACTTAATATTCTTATCAATCAGAAAACGACCAACAGAAGCCCATCGTAGATCCACCGCTTCACCGTCATCCTCACTATCCGAATCCATAATCTCAACACCTCCTTCCTCCTCTTCCTCCAAAGTAATCTGAGCACATGCATCCTCAATCTCAGCCAAGTTGCTGCTAGAACTCGCCATACGTGGGTTAATGATTGGAGAATGCAAGCAATAGAAAAAGCAATAAGGATGACCTAGGAATTGTCAAAAGAGACAAAAAGAAAAAACCCTTTCAGAGAGAAAAGAGAGTCCGCTATATGTTGATTGTGTGATTCTATCAACCTAATTTTCCATCTTAACTGCTGCTAATTTTGTTTGATTATATGGACCTTTTTTATGCGCCTAATGTATATCAAAGCAATGCGTTTTTTCCTTTTTTATAAGGGAAAGATAACGATTCTGTCAATTTGTCATGCAGAAATACAACCACATGTTACATTATTTCACTATGATACACCAAAGACATTTGAAGATGAATATGGAGGATGTCTAAAAAATTAACAGTGATTTCCTTCGTTTAAAATGTCAGAAAACTAAAAAAAACATACACATACACATCTTATATTTTCTATTTTCATATATTATAATACATAATTTTTACAATTGATATGAGAGTTTTATGATTTTATCTCACCTTTGTTGAATAAATCTCTTTCCTCTTTCTATTGGAAGCTTTCGAACGGCTGCTTTTTCCTCACCAATTCAGATTAGGTCTAGTTATTTGTTTACTTATTAATATATATTGTTAATTCTCTTATAATAAAATTATAATAATTAAATCCAATTATTTTTATAGCCCAAATTTTATCAAATTATTTATCCATCACGTATTAATATTTATTAGCCCAAATAAAATAAATAACTAATTTGACCCAATAAAAGACAAAGTCCAATTAATAACTAGTTTTATCCACTTTTGTGTTTATTTGGAAGTCTTTAGAAATCTTTAGAGATGAGATAAAACTTTGAATATGGGTTGATGGTTATAATTCTTCTAAAGTCTGTCAAAGTCTACCATTTGATAGAAATCTTTAAAATCTATGACTTTTTGAATACCAAAAAACTTTTATAGACTTTGTAAAAATCTTAATTCAATATCACCTAACTTTTAAAGACATTAAAAAAGTTGTAATTGAATACTACTAAACTTTTATAAACTCTTTAAATGTCCTGATTGAATACAATCAAACTTTTAAAGTCTTTAAAAATCTTAATTGAATACACCCCTTTAAATTGTTTGTTATGGACTTGTGTTCTGAATGCATTCTAAAGACCCGAACACATCCTAAAGACTTGAACTATCCATGGGGCCTGAGACTTGATGCTCTTGTGAACAGGGCGTTGTGTGCTAAAGGCCCGAACTATCTATGGAGCTCCACGCATGAGTCTCTTGAATAGGGCGTTAAGTGTCCGCAACATATTAAACACTCGGAGATTGAACTTCTTACACTTAAGGCTCTTATCCAAATCTATTAAGCCATATTTGGGCTTATAATTAATGGACCCCGACCGTAATTGAGGGAAACCCTTGGTCAACTACTGACCTAAATATTTAACTATAAATACATGGGGATCTCTAGTATGTATTATATACAAACACTCGGATTCCTAAAACCTCCATAGCTATTTACAAACTTTATCATCGGAGACCAATTTTTACTAGGTCTGTGTATGTATCCAAATTACACTTAAAATACTATTTTTTGTAAAAATTTCAATTGAAATAAATACTATATATTTTTAGAAATGTACTAAAAAAATAAAAAAAATGTCGTTAGAATGTTATTGCAACAATGTCGCCGTAGAAGGACTCTATAGGATAAGGGTTGGGTCTCATCGAGATCAGGGTCCCATAATAGAGATGGAGAAAAATTGCAAAACCTAATTTTTACCCTAGTAGCTTGATTGCTGTTTTGTGATTATAAAAGTTAATAAGTTAATAAGAAAGGGTTACCCTACTCGACTACTCCAGTCTCATCCCCCCACTTAGATAATAACGAGCAAGCATAGGTTTGCTTAAGCATTGTTTATGTCAAAGACCGAAAGAATGTTGCTACATAGTCTTAAAAAACTATGAAACCAATTGTTTTTATCTAACAAATGCCAAATAAAAAGAAATAAGATGAACAAGTATGGATATACCATTTTTATGAATTCATCAAACAAAAAACCCATTTTAAAAAATCAAGAATTAGAAGAAATATGAAGCAAAGGAGGAACTTTGATCAGTTTCTGAGGGTACTAGTGTGCGTTGCAGCTTTTGCTCTATTTATCGGGGTTTCCATTGGTGGTAAGTTATCCGAATCTGAAAGCTTAATCAATTTCATTGAAGCTATAGATCCCAAAAATGTACTAAATTTTGATAGAAAAAATGGGTTGGTGACAAATTTATGCTTGCATAATTGGAAGGGTGTTAAATGCAACTTAGGTGCCACCATCATATCAGAAATATGGCTTCATAATATGAATCTTAGTGGCATTATTGATGCTGATTCCCTTTGTAATCTTCCAAATTTGCGAGTTCTTAATCTAGCAAAAAATAAAATCCATGGAAAAATCCCTGACTCAATCTCGCGATGCACGAAGCTGACATATATAAATCTAAGCAACAATCTGTTGAATGGGAGTGTACCTATTGCTGCTTTTGTTAAGCTGAAGAATCTAAGGATATTTGATATCTCGAGAAATCGTTATAGTTATGAAAATGTTCTGCGTTTGAACCAGAACTTCAAAATACAAAAGAATTATTTTGTGGGATCGAGTGCATTATTGCAAGAAAATGGAATCAAAGAGGCAACAAAAGTAACTATGGGCGCGTTATCACCAAGTAGCAGGTACGGTGCAGAACTTCACAAGAAATCTAACAAATGGACATTTCCTACATGGATACCATTAGTTTTAGGCATTGCTTTCTTCTTTCTTTTTGCATATTTTGTCAACAAGATGGCCGTCAAGTCCGCGAAAGATAGGGAGACTTTAAAGTTCTTGGCAGAATCCCCAGCTCCTAAAAACTTTCCCCCGGCCAAGGATTTGGAAGAAGCGAAGCCACTAGAAGAAAAAAGCCCGGATCTTTTTTTCTTTGTTGAAGAGAAGGAAAGGTTTAAAATGGCAGATTTACTTGATGCAGAAGCTGACTTGAAAGGCCAGGGGTTTTGCAGCAGCCTTTACAAGGTAAGGCTCAAGAACAATGCCATTTTTGCTGTCAAGAGATTGAAGCAATCGCCGGTCTCATTTGAGGAATTCAGTCTGGTAATGAGAAAGATAGGGAACATGAAGCATCAAAACATTCTTCCTCTTGTTTGTTATGGTTCTAACAGCAGTGACACAAAACTTCTCATTTACAAGTTTCAGAAAAATGGAAGCCTTCTTTCCGTTCTCGAGAGTAAGTCCATTTATTAAAGTTTGATACTTTGTTTGGTTACTAGCATTTGCAGCTTTTGTAGTGACAACATTTGGTATGTTTGGACTTCATATTTGTTGCAGTGTGTTTGAGTGTCAAACGTTGTGTTTGTGAGGTTAACACAAACAAGATTTTAAATTGCGTTTGAACTGTTAAAACTCACCGAATGCCCTTTAACCAAATAAGCACTTAGCATAATCACTTATTTATACCAGCCAAAATTTAGCAATTTTCAGGCTGATTTTTTCTTCTTTTTTCTATGCAGAATATACGGAGGGAAAGAGGGATTTTCCATGGAAAACTCGCCTTTCCATAGCTATAGGAATCGCCAGGGGTTTGGAATTCATTTATCAAAGGTCAGAAGATCATGAAATCATTCCTCATGGTAACATCAAGCCCTCAAATATTTTGCTAAACGAAAACGAGGCACCACTAATAAGTGAATATGGTTACTCAAAATTTTTGGACCCGAAAAAAGTTTGCCTTATTAATTCCATTGGCTATACCGCACCAGAGAAAACTTTATCAGAACAAGGCGATGTTTTCAGCTTTGGGGTGATTTTGTTGGAGTTATTAACCGGAAAAATTGTGGACAAAAGTGGATTAGACCTTCCAAAATGGGTAAGAGCCATGGTAAGGGAAGAATGGACAGGAGAGGTATTTGACAAAGAAATTGCCAAAGTTGGAAAGTATGCTTTTCCTTTGTTGAATATTTCTCTAAAATGTGTAGCTCATTCCCCTGAAGATAGGCCATCCATTGCTGAAGTTCTGGAGAGGATTGAAGAGGTTGCCAATGTTCAAGAAGATCTTTCCCCTTTGTCAATAACTTCAATTGAATCAACCCCACAATGTTTACTTCACTCTGTTGTGCCTGAGGATTGGGACACCCCTGGATCAAACAAGTGAAGAGTTACATTTTCATTTGCATACTTTTTCTTGTAACTTTCATAGAACTTGCAACTTTTTTCGAGTAGGAATTATGAACAACTTGAATGATCAAGTATAATGAATAAATTTTGTGGCTTCGTAGCCTTTATCAAGTTTAGATGTATAGATGTAATTAGGGAACCCTTATCGCCTTGTGTTCTGTGTACTGGATACTATAGTTATAAAGTGTGGTACGAGAACTAAATGGTTTATGCATTCTAGTATAAATAACGTTTCTCATACCCGTTTTCGTTTCCTTACCTAGTCAATAAGTATTCTTGGTAACCATTATAAAACAACATATTATTCTTCATAGAGAATTAAATAAAACTTAGATTTTTAATGAACATAAAGAAAATAATAGTATTGTCTTTTTTTTCTTTTTGGTACATAAAATGAGGTAGGTAAGGTATCTTAAACTCTCGGTATCACACACTACACCTACAACAACCACAACATAGGAAGGAATCCCGATCGCACCTATGCCGGCCTAAATCAGAGATTCTTTGATATAGAGTAGTCACTAACCATCCGTCGTGGGTAAAAATCGAATATAAGTTTTGGGCGAGGACAAGCCACTTGCCACTAATCCAATGATTGGTAATTGCATTGTCATTACAAGATATTAGTGATCATCATCCGTACACTTCTGAGTCACTAGCTTGAATTCAGCACATAGCCATGGGTCACTTAAAAGTTTTTTTCTATAAATTTAACAAGACAACTGAGGTAAAAACTAATTACCCAAGTTGTTCTTTATAAATTTAGTGAGGCATAAATTCAGAAATACACTTTGAAGTAAAGCCACAAAAGAAATAAAGGGTGAAATATCATAATGTATATAACCACTTTAATATAGGTAAGTTGTCAATCTTGACACAAGGTTTAGGGGGACCTCTCTGAAAAATGTCTACATCCAGAAATCATATCACAGACACAGAGTGATGTTATATCTGTCCCATACTATTTATTCTTCCAGACTGAATCAAAGTAAGTCTGTAAGATACTAGTTATTCTTCTTTGTGGTCTAGGTTCACTATCAGTTGCATCTTAAATGCAACTTAAATTGAATGACGTGAAACTTAAATTGAATCGTCTCACCTCATGTCTCATCTCTCATCTCCCATCTCCCATCTCCCATCTCCCATCTCTTATCCCATGTTATATCTCGTCTCATTTTATGTAGTATTTGATGTTATGTAATTTACTTATTTACAATTAACTTTTTAACCTTTTAAATAGATAAGAATTACGTGAAACCAATATATGAATGAGACATAAAAATAGTAGTAATTTTAAATTTAAATTATATATTCTTATGTGAATAATTACGTCAATGTAGACAATTAAATTGAACGACATGAAAAGATTATTGAAAATATATATATTCATAACAAAAGTTGAATGGGAGACTCATTCATTCAACGCAGATCCCACCATTTATTCATGTGATTCAAAAGTTAAAATTATTCTCATCTGCATAATTGTTCGTGCGGATGAGATATCTCATCAACACAATTGTTATACAGATGTGATATAAGTTTTGGGTTCCCCTCTTCATAATAGTTATGCGGGTAGTATATCTCATCTGCACAACTATTGTGCGGATGAGATAAATTCCAATTCATTTGATCTTTTTCTAAACGGTTATAGATGAGTTGGATAAAAAGTACTCCTATATATATATATATATATATATATATATATATATATATATATATATATATATATACGGTCCGGATCAAGTGCATGCCCCTTATCTTACTCACCCGTGCTCACCCCTCTTTAGGCGACGGTTTCGGTCATACAACCGTCGTCTATAATTTTAGCGACGCTATATGTTGTCCGTCGCTAAAAGTATAGACGACGGTTGTATGACCAAAATCGTCGCCTAAAAGGGGGTAAGCACGGGTGAGTAAGATAATGGGTATGCACTTGATCCTTGCTATATATATATATATATATATATATATATATATATATATATATATATATATATATATATATACACACACACACACACCACGGATCAGGTCCGAACTAGCGAACCTGATCAAATCCGGACTCTATTTTTTTTTCTTTTTTTTTAAAACAACTAATTTTTTTTTAAATTTTATGGAATTGAAATTTTTCCATAATACAATATTTTGAGCGTGATTTGGATACCTATACCAAAAAATATATGTACAGTCTGCACAGACTGTACATACATAGACTGTACATACATGTTTTGTTATATGTATCCAAAACACTGTATTATGTAAAAATTCAAGTTCCATATATTTTTTTAAAGTTGTTTTAAAAAAAAAGAAAAAAAAGGTTCGGATTTTGGTCCGGTCCGGGAGTCCAAACCAGATCCGCCCTATATATATATATATATATATATATATATATATATATATATATATATATATATATATATATATATATATATATATATATATGAAATTCAGAAGTGTATGCACACTTTTAGAGGGGGTGAATAGGTGTTTATGATGAAAGTGATCTACAATGACAATTTTATATTTATCTCTTAATTGAACTATGCAGACAGGTTATCGTCTGTCTGCTGTCTGCTTAAGTATATTTATTAATTTGAAACGCAGAACCTTGATATGCAAAACTTCTTGAATTGAGAAGTGCATAATATAACTTGTGGTTGAGTGCATAATTTAAACAATACAAGCAAGATAAACAGTATATAAGAACACCAAGATTTTTTACGTAGTTGGGCACTTAACCTCTAATGGCTTAATCCAATTCTAATACCAATTGATATTGGAGACTCTTTTATTAACTTTAGAATTTAAGCAATTAAAAAGTTAACTCCCTGTACAAATAGCTCTGAAGTCGATGAACATAATTGCCCACTTTACACAACTGCAACCTTTTTGCCTCTGCAACTGCTTGCACTACTGCAACCTTAGAGTTTCTTTTGTGCATGCATATCCACCACTGGATAACACAAACCAAACTCGGCTTGTATACAAGTTTTAATATAAACGAATATGATTACAATAATTCTGCGAATATCTAACACAATATATAACTCTACAAAGCAACTTGTCATCATTAAAAGTAATAACATATAAACCAATATTTTTCCCCTTTTTGATGATGACAACCTACAATATATAGCCCCCCTTAAATATATGGCTCGCCCTAAAACCATGCATATAATCATTAAGCACAAGTTAATTGATTTATTAACCCTTCATGAATTATAACATATGCATATCAATTTAGATATCTCTCTCCCCCTTTGTCATCAGCAAAAATAATTCATATCAATCTAGATATTTAGTTTTCTCTCCCCCTTTGGCATCATTAAAAAGTAAACGCAAGGATAAAGATAAAGTAAGAAACTAGAGCAAGATGATAACAATATCATATATAGCAACTAAACAAAATGATCATACCTTTGTGCTTTGTTACCTATGTATCAACATTTTTACCAATAGTAAGCTTGGCAGTTGTGCTCCTTAGTGTAGCTTTGGATTTTGTATTTTCATAAGCAATCCTCTTCAAAATCTTATCTTGTGGTCCTCCCAATGTTAAGGTCTTTAATGCTCATGTTAAGATGACGATTCTTCACTATTCTGGTTGTTCATGGAAGCCTTACTTCAGTTATTTATTCCTCTAGTTTGTGTTCATGAATGCTTATTTTTACTTCTGAAGCAGACGTCTGGATATATTAATTTTTACTTCTGCAAGAACGTCTGATTTGTCTTTTAAAACAAACATGTTATCAGCCTGTCTGGATGCTATCTTGTCTAATGTTTTTCCTTCTGAAACAAACGAGTGATCAAGTTGTCTGAATGTTGTGGTTTTATTTGAAGCAGACGGGTGGTCAGATTGTTTGGATACGGTTGGCTGAATTAATTCAGACTTTCTACATCAACTTATATGTCATAGGCTAGATTGAACCTAAACATCAGCTAAGCAGACATTTGCATCTTGATGTTCAAAGCAGATTGTATATATATTTCCTTCTCTATTAGCTGAGATTCTACCAAATGATTTATAGGCAACTTACTTTCTCAAACTAAAGTACTCTCCATCTTCTTTTTGACATTGATACATCTACGAAATAAACAAATAGTCTCTATCCTTTTGGTACCCAAATATTCTTGGGTCTTTTTGGTTAGTAGCATATAAATCATATTTCTTTATCCAAATTTGTTTTATTTTAACTTTATTACAATTAGATTCAAAATGACCTTTAAAACCATATTTTTTGCAAGTAACAAATGGTGAATAATAAAGTGGTTTATAAATTGTTAATCATTCTCATATTATTTTTATTTCTATTTTTTTCACATTTTTAATAAGATTATACCAAATTTCTTGTTTATCAAGCCTAGAATTTTGTGCCCCTAACATAACATTTAGATTTTCTTCTCCTTGCACAAATTTAGGAAGATCACTTTTTAAATATGTTATTTCAGCATTTGTTACATTGTCATCATGTTGCACAATCATCATTTTTTTCAACATTAAAAGCATCTATGCATGCATCTCTCATATTCAAATTTTCTTTTAAAACTTCATTTTTATTTTTAAGATATTCATTTTATTTTCTCTCTTCAATAAGTGACTCAACTTCATTCATTAGTTCATTTACACAATTCTTTAAATAAACAGTTTTCTTTTTAAGATGTTGATTTTTACTTTTTTAAAACAAGATAATCATAAATTGTAAGTTCAAGGGTTTCATTGTTTACCTCGAATGTTTCTTGATTGTCTAATCCTATGAAGCAGAGTTGGACAATTTCTTCTTCTTCTTGTGTTTTGGACTTACTCATTGGAGTTGAGCTACCTTTTTTTATTATTCTTTTGTTTCTTTCTTTGGAGTAGTTTCTCGAGTTTTCTTGACAACATTTCAATTTCTTCATCGAAATCTTCATATTGATCATTTTGATTGCTCTCAACTTGGAGTGCCAATGTCTTCTTTATTGGTGCCTTCTCTTTTTTATTATATCTCTTGCGTTGGTTCTCAAACTCTTCAAGCTCTCCAAATAATGTAAGTGTATCCATGGTACTGATTGTTTATGAGTCTTGGAGGGTGGTGACTTTTGGAGCGAACCATTATGGCATGACTCGTAGTAGCTTCTACTGATTTCTCTTTAATCAATTTTCCTCCCTAGCATGCTAAAAGAATTCATTATAATGAGGAACCTCCCTTGAGCTTCATTGATTGTTTCGTCTTTCTCTAATTTGAACAACTCGTACTCTTGCATCAACATGCTAAGTGTAGACACTCAAAAATTTCTGTACACCTGTCACTAACCTTGCAAGAGGACAGATTCGTCTTTCAAGAGAGAACCCTGAAAGACAGTTCATATCCATTCCGGATACTACCGGAAGTTCAACATCAACCCCGGAACATACACTGGGAGTAATAACTCCAACCTCAGATATAACCCCGAGGCGTGCAGATCCAATACCGGAACACACACCGGAGAAGCCCGATTAATCTCGGAGATAGCCCCGAGGTATCTAGTCTCAGTCCCAATCATGGGAATAGCTACCAACCTTGGTGATCACCCCAAAGAATGCAGTTTCGGCGATAACCCCGAAAATGCTTGTTTCAAATGCAATCAGCTTCAATCTCAGCGCTCACAATGAGACACACAGTACCAACCCAGAGATAACACCGGGAGGACAGGCACACCTCAGAGTTGACACTGAGGACTTTCAACACTTACATCAGTCCAATCTCAGCAAAGCCCTGAGCAACGTCTGCTTTATCAGCCCAAACCGGCGATAACACCAGTGAGGGGCAACCTCGTCATCTTGCCAACACGATGCCGCATCACGTCGTCTCAACATTTTATACACACATCTCTACACAACGATTTCCCATAAGAATCAAGGAAAACCAATCCAGAGTGACTATTGTGCGGGGTAACGGATAGAATTTGAAGCTTGAAGACCAGAGGGCATCGTCCCATCTTCAATGACTTCGTACAAACTCTAATCATATGCCATTGTACAACTCTCGACAACGGCGGTCCAAAATAGGTATTATATACCTCAGTCGGATGCCCAGATTGCAATTCTGAAAGTTCGAGCGGACATTGCAGTGCCTACGTGTATGTACTACGAGACGACCTGACCTGAGAAACCCGGGGCGACCCAGGCAGCTTCCGGTACACCTGCTGCTCCCCCCTCTATAAATAGAGGACTTGGGGTGGCCATTTTTTGAAGAGAAAGAGTGAGAAAGCCCTGTCAAATTTGCTCCGTACTTGCAATATACTGAGTGTTTTCCCATTTTAAACACCTGTGAGCTCATATATAGCTACTTTTGTACTTACAAAAGCCAGTGTTTACCCACTTTAAAGATATAGAAGCCTTCTTTGGTTGTCCACTGTAAGCCTTCTCACACACTTTAAAGCCTTTCTTTTCATCTCTGCACACACCCTTCTTCACGTTGATAGTCGTGTTGCATGTGTTTGCCCGGACTTCGGTCCGTTATTTTATTTCAGTTTGTATATACATATATATATATATTTATATATATATATATATTTATATATATATATATATATATATTTATATATGGACTAACATTATCGAGTTATGCCTCGATTGAGCCTAGACTTCAGTCTAGAGCGTTTATTTACTTATATATATATATATATATATATATATATAGCGTCGCTAAAAGTATAGACGATGGTTGTATGACCGAAACCGTCGCCTAAAGGGGGGTAAGCACGGGTGAGTAAGATAAGGGGTATGCACTTGATCTTTGCTCTATATATATATATATAATGAAATTTTTCCATAATATAGTATTTTGGGTGTATTTTTAATACCTATACCAACCAATGTATGTACAGTCTGCACAGACTGTACAGACATGTTTTGTTATAGGCATCCAAATCACGCCCAAAACACTTTATAATGTAAAAATTTCAATTCCATAATTTTTTTTTTTTAGTTGTTTCAAAAAAAAAGCAAAAAAAAAAAATGGTCCGGATTTTAATCCAGTCCGGACTCCCGGACAGGATCCGACCTATATATATATATATATATATATATATATATATATATATATATATAAATTGTTGTCGAACTCTGTTCGATGAGCCTGGATTTTACATCCGATGATGTAAGACCCCGAATTTTATGAAATAAAAGTATTTAATTTTTCTTATAATTGTTATTCAATAAATGATTAAATTGATAAAATATTAAAGTTAAGGGTGATATATGTAAATATTTTAAATAAGCAAGTGATTATAAAATACTCATTGTTGTCGGGAAATATTCGTTTGGTCGGGTAATATTCTTTCTGTCGGAGAATATTCGTACGACACCGCAGCCATTTTAATTGTTTATATGTTTTAAAAATGTTATTATTTCAATATCATTATATCGAAATATTGTATAAATTTTATTGTGAAATTTCTACATTTTTCATATCGGGGTTACTATTCATGAATTACTATTCACGAGGTACTATTAATGACAAATTTGGTTTCTTTTTCTGACCAAATTGTCATTGATTTATGAATCTTACTCTTGAAATTAAATCCGTGTTTTGATCATATTATTTTTATTATCATATATAACATTTTTATAATCCCAGTGAAGAAATTTCTCTTTGACTTGAGGTAAAGATGGGTAGATTATTGGTATGATCGTGACTATGAGTTCTCTTTGGCCAGTAGTGCAAAGTTGAATCGTTGACTGGTATGATCATGACCATTGAATTTATAATTGAATATTTTTAGCTTAAGTGAAAATGTGAATTGATCAACATGGTTATAATTATTGTTTATATAAATTCTGAAATGATTATATATTTTTATTTGAGATATTAATATCTTTGGTCAGTAGTGCAAAGATGATTTGTTGTTGAATATCTTTGGCCCGTAGTGCAAAGATGAACTATTATTGAATATCTTTGGTCTGTAGTGCAAAGATAAACTGTTGTTGAATATCTTTGGCCCGTAGTGCAAAGATGAACTATTATTGAATATATTTGGCCTGTAGTACAAATATGAACTGTTGTTGAATATCTTTGGCCCGTAGTGCAAAGATGAATTGTTATTGAATATCTTTGGCCTGTAGTGCAAAGATGAACTGTTGATGAATATCTTTGGCTGTAGTGTAAAGATGAATTTATTATCATGATTATGAATAGGAACTGTGATTTGGTATAACCATGATCTTTGATGTTTCAGGTAAAGACATGTGATGAAAATTATCTTCGTTCTGGATGTGAAGAGGAATTTAGAATCACAATTATGATTATGAGTTATTCATATGATTGTGGACCAGAATGTTGATTGATGTTACGGGGATATAACATTGTTGGTGGATTTTTAACATGGAGAAGATAATAGACTTTATGGTCTATTTGACTCTTCTAATGGATTGCTCTTTCCGCTGCAACTATGATTGAAAATTTTTATCGTCTACCATATGTTCTAAATCTCTGATTTATTACTGCTGAAAGCTACTGAAAATTTATTTATTTTTAGTCATGATATTCTTTACTGGGCTATTTGAGCTCGCTCTTTTTCTTCACAATTCCTTTCAGGTAATAAGAGTGTGTAGTTGGGTCGTGCGGGGTAACAGTGGAATAGAACGGTGGTCTCTAGCTGTGGAGGTTCTCTCTAAACAGTATAGAAAAGTGTGTTATACATTATTTAGTAGTTATATTTGGTTAATCAAATAGGGTTAGGCGAACCCAACTTTGGAAGAGTGTTTTGCCACTATCATACAAGATGTCTAATGACATACAACCTCGTGTTATCATAAGATATGGTTGTGCGCATCCACTTGCTAAGTATATGAGACAACCCGAGAAATTAGACAATTTATTAAAATCTTAAATGATTGATTTAAGGTCAAATAATAGACGTAGATAGAAAATAAGTGTATGCGTTTGATGTTATTGGGATTGAATTTTGAGGATTTCAAAATTCGGTGAAGGATATAGGTGAATTATTCATGATTAAGGATTTATGTAAATATGCTCTGTGTACATGGTTAATGATGTGTTCAAAATGTGGTTAAGGGTCATGGGTTGATCAGATAAATTACATCTGTGAGAAACCCTAATTATATATTAAGAACTTTAACGTTCAGTTAGAAAACCCTAACGTCTAATAAGAAACCCTACAAATCGGTTCTGGAAACCCTAGTTTCAGTTCTGGGAGTTCGAAACCTTAATTCGGATATTGAAAACCCTAGATTGGGAATGCAATGTATGTACAAGGTTAAACGCCGATAATTTTAATTAATTAGGGAAAACCCTAATGAATTACTGGAAATTCTAGTTGATTATTAGAAAACCCTAATACCAGATCTGAAAATCCTAGTTTCAGATTCTGATAAAGTGAAACCCTAATCTGGGAATATAACGGAGAATTTTAATTCTTTAGTGCTATTAATTAAGTACTAATGAGGGTAAAGGTTAATTAATTAGCAAACCCTAATTTCCAATTTTTGGAACCCAAATTGTTCCGTCAGAAACCCTAATGCTCAATTATGGATTTAATTGCTAAAATTAGCAATGTTAATTAGGAAACCCTAATCATAATTATTTCAATTTATGAGTAATTAGAAAACTCTAATCTAATTAAGAAATCTAAATTCTAATTTAGAAAATCAAATTTTTTTATTAGAAACCCTAATTTTTGGGTTATAAACCCTAATCCGTGATATTGACCCTAATTGCTTTATTAGCGATTGTAATTAGGAAATGCTAGTCCTAATTAGTAAGAATGAATTTATGATTAAGAAATTTTTATATAATTAGAAAATTCTAATTATAAGTTAGAAATATTAATTTTCTATTTTTATAACCGAAATTTGGAAATGTTAGAAATTAAATTTGCAAAGTTGAGGGTTAAAACCTAAATCCTAAAATGTCTAAACCCTAAACCCTAAGGGTTTCATCAAATGCAAATTCTAGAAATTTAAGGAAATGACAAATATGCCCCTTTTGTGTATTATTTGAGGTAACTTGCAAGTTTTGCCAAGGCCTTTAGTGGTTCACCAAATCTTGACTTTTGCACCATCTAAATTCCAACAACTCAGCCTATAATCAGTAGCTATGCAAGTAAAATGCAATGTATCATGTGATTATAAAAGATTAGAGAGAGTGAAAGTTACAAAAATTTGGTAGAAAATTTCCCAAGCCATCCTCTCTCTCTAAAATCCGAAAATGAGAGTGAATAGGAGTGAGTAGTTAAGATAAAATCATCTATTTGCTCAACAAGATCAGATCATCAAGGACAGAAATCAGAAATCAAGCTCAAAAGGTATAAAACCCTAAAAATTTGAAATCTCATGATTTGGTGTTAAATGTTGTTGTTGATTAGTTAATGTTGTGTATTTAGGTGTCATTTAGTGATCTGGGTTGTTAAATCCCAGATCCATAACATCAAGATACTCGAATCTTGCATTTTTAGAAATCTGGAAAAAACTTTGAAAAGTGGCATGACAGTCAAATGTCAGAGGCCTTAGATCTGTGTGTATTTGATCTTTTGTGTATGTAATGTTATAGATATGTTCTTTGTTGATAGGGCTTTAATCTGAAACTTGAATCAACCCTATATCATGTCTAGATCATAAGTTACAAGCGGTCAAAGGTCGTTGACCGATCACGTTTTCTGGATTTCTGGGCAAACCCAGAAACCCAGATCGTCTGACAACATTATTCGAGCCTCAGATCTTGTTATGTGTTAATATTTTGGCTAAGTTGTTGTTGATTAGTTGTAGTCTGATATGTAGACTACCCATTAAAGTCTTTAGATCACATAGATAATAACTTAACTAGCAGGAAATCGCGGTCAAATATGCGTTGACCAATTACCTTGGACAAATTCTGGAAAACCCAGATTTCGTGAAGAACAGTTTCTGGTCTCTAGTTTGACCGAGCTAGATCTTTTGTTTGTGGGGTTAATTTGATGATCTGATGATATAGAATTATAGCCTGACATATTGTCTACAAGATTCAACCTCTAGATCACATAAACCGAACAAGAAATGAACGTTATAAGGACTCAAAGTAGGTACTTTAAATTCTGGAAAATCCAGAAACCGAAGAACACGTCTGACAGGTAGTTTGAGAGCTTAGATCTCTCAGTTGTAAAGTGTTATGGCCATGAAGTTTGATTTTAGTTGTAGTATTACACTTATACTACATGATTAGAACAATAGTCAGCCCAGAAACACACAGAACAAGAAATTAAATCCGGACAAACATACTCACCCGAACTCTGACATGAAGATCTGGAAATTGGTGAAGAACACCTATAGCGACAAAAAGTGTCGCTATAGCCCTTTAGCGACAGATTATTATTATTTTCCGGAAAATGATTAAAAATTAGAAAAAATTAGTTTTTAATTATTAAAAATACATAATAAATTATGAAAAATTATTTTAAAGTCTGAAAAATAGTTTTTAATTATTTTAAGTATATTTTGAAAATATTTATTATTTTTGGAATGTAAATGGTATTTATTTATTTAATTATAATATTAAATAAATTATTTAAAAATGGTTTTAATTCATGACAAATCATGAAAAATAATATTATGGTATAAGAAAATATTTTAAGTTATTTTTGATGACTTTTAATATTTTGGGATGAATTTCATTAATTAATCAATATTAATGATAATTAGTTTATTTAATAGATATATTAAATAAATTAAGTAAAAATAGAATTAATGCTTTATAAATTATATAAAAATGATTTAATTGATATAAAGATATTTTAAGTTATAAAAAGTAACTTTTGATATTTTGGCATGAAAATATTAATATTTTAATATTAATAGCAATTATCGGATAATGGATTTAAGTGTTAAAAAATTATATAATTATGATTTTAAAGTATTAAAAATACTTTGTGATATTATAATTATATTATAATATTATGTAATGATTTTGATTAATATTTTATATTAAATGAATATTAATAATTAAGGTATTTTGTTGTATTTAATTCATTTAAATACGGTTTTAAGGATTGAAAAATGTTGATAAATGGTAATAATTATCCAAAAATTATTACGAGCTTAGGAAAAATATTTTGTCTAATTAGAAATTATATGCGATAATTGTTAAGTGGTTAGACAGAGTTTAATTGAACTTAAGCTCGATAAAAGTCCGACTAGACCGTCAGGATGTTAGAATTGTGTTGGTTTCAACTCAGACTGCAATAGTTTGACTTGATACCTAGTTTTATGTGTGTTATAGACTGATAAGATTATGTGCTATATGTTTAGGTTATTTTGTGGATATAAATATAACAATATTATACTGTGATGATATTATTCTAATATTGGAGATCTATATTACTAATATTAGGTCTTCGGGTAAAGCGTTATAAACTGCGTTGCGGTAATCAACGGTTCAGGCAAGTTTTCTTTGTACTTAACTCTAATAAGAGTAGTTTCTTCAAGCTTATGGTTAATCATTGCTGATTTCCATGAAAATTGTACTCTGTACATCTTGCATGTATTAGTCAGGTATGAAAGGCTGATCACCTTCATTACCAGTTGGTTCAGAAATGTTTGTTCATGTTTAAAACTTGTTCAGTCAAAAATTTGTTCGTGCTAGTTCTCAATTATATTGATGAATTATAGCAATCTCATTATTCATACTCTTCAATCATGATATATCGTTATATTGTTGTATATAAACTTGTTGGGCAACTTTCATGCTCACCCTTGCTTTATCATGATAAAACATTGCAGATAAGGCGAATGCGTTCGGATACAGGAAAAGGTTAAGGCCAAGTTCCGCTTGGGATAAAACGTGTGGCTATTTTGTAATAGTATAGTTTGATAAATGTGTTATATGTTAGAAAGTTTATGAATTGTGTATTAAGTTAAGGTTACTCGACCTTGGGGAATAGTGTGTAATGTAATGTATAAACAATTTATGTTTATATCTTCCGCAAATAGTGATAGAAATAGAATACCGGATCCGAGGTGATTTGGGACCTGGATTCGGGGCTACTATAGTTGGTATCAGAGTTGTTGGTTATGAAGCTTAGGTAGGAATACCTGAGACCAATAACCGCAGTGATTAGGATAAGATCTAACTCACATAGAGTTAGTTGGTCGGTAAGATTCAAAGATGAATCTCGGCGAGTGTAAAGACACAGATTTCCCTAACTCTGATAATAAAGTTGAACAGTAATGGTGAATAGATCGAGTCTAAAAGACTGAAAGTGCAGGAATAGGAGATCGTAATACAAAAAGATCATAGGCATAGAAATAAATCGTAATATATACGATAAGATCACCCCGTGATCTGATAAGGTTATGGCAGTCAGAAAGAATCAATCTTATGATTGAAAAGTTTACAGCAAGATGCTGTGTGTAAGTTGTGCTATGAAATTATACTATGAAAACTCATGAAAGAGTTATGGATTATGAATACGAATTGAATTCGTATTGAAAAAGGGGGTTAAGATTAGGTGGGGATTTCAATGAGGACTCGTGTCAGCAACTGAGTTGTATGATTCCTTGTATGGGCGGGGAATTGTACTTGGTGTAAAAATTACTTAGTAGGTGACATTGGTAATAATTGAAATGTTGTGTCACGCTAGTTATTATATATAGATAAATAGGTCATAGGTAGAGAATATAGGATTAAGTACGAGTTCTTAGAACTCATACTTATGTGACATTCTTGACTTATAGTTATATGAAATGTTTATGAGCCCCTCAGCAAACGGACGCCAAAGGTCAGACTAGGGTAAGTTCGTAAACTCATATAATTGTGGCCAGGTTATGAACTCATAAGTGTGGCTTTATGAACTGGGTATAGTTGTGTGTGAATGGATTGTTAAAGATTATAGGAACAGATAGATTGTTAAGCAAATGATCATTAGTGAAGACTTAGGTTTTCCTAAACCCCTAGCTTTGCTAAACTTCAATTTTTGACATCAAGCTAAATATGCACTATGTGCCTTTTAAAAAAAATTGTTTTTATTTATCACTTATGTACCATGTGACCTGGTGCAGAGATGATAAAAAAATGATGGAGTTATCAATGCAGAATTACTTGGTGTTGGATGTGATCTAAGGATCGTCAGCCCACTACAGTATGATGTAGTATAACAAAGTCACAAAATGACGAAATCCTCAACGGAATGTTAAATACAGTGCGACATCATGACGTCATTCTCAAAAATGTTTATTGAAAGAAATTTCCCAAACCAAATTGTTTTACTGTGGAATCAAATAAGACTGAGATAAAATTTTTGTGCCTTTGGCAGTGATGGAAAACAGATAAAATCAGTACTTGGCCAGTACAGGGCATATCGGGCTAATCACCCTTTGTGTCCGTAAGTAATGACGGTTTGCAGATGAATTTCCATAAAACCTTTGCAAAAATGAAAAACAAACAGTCTATACGATTCCTCAGCACAGTTTTAAAATTTTTACCCTTGTGAGTGGTGTATTGGGTAGCATTAAAATATGTGTGAATGGTGTAAGGTGCACGATGTAAGGTGTAAGGTAAATTTCGGGGACGAAATTCTTAGAAGGAGGGGTGAATGTGACAAACCGAGAAATTAGACAATTTATTAAAATCTTAAATGATTGATTTAAAGTCAAATAATAGACCTAGATAGAAAATAAGTGTATGCGTTTGATGTTATTGGGATTGAATTTTGAGGATTTCAAAATTCGGTGAAGGATATAGGTGAATTATTCATGATTAAGGATTTATGTAAATATGCTCTGTGTACATGGTTAATGATGTGTTCAGAATGTGGTTAAGGGTCATAGGTTGATCAGATAAATTACATCTGTGACAAACACTAATTATATATTAAGAACTTTAACGTTCACTTAGAAAACCCTAACGTCTAAAAAGAAACCCTACAAATCTGTTCTGAAAACCCTAGTTTCAGTTCCAGGAGTCCGAAACCTTAATTCGGATATTGAAAACCCTAGATTGGGAATGCAATGTATGTACAAGGTTAAACGTCGATAATTTTAATTAATTAGGGAAAACCCTAATGAATTAATGGAAATTCTAGTTGATTATTAGAAAACCCTAATACCAGATCTGAAAATCCTAGTTTCAGATTCTGATAAAGTGAAACCCTAATCTGGGAATATAACGGAGAATTTTAATGCTTTAGTGCTATTAATTAAGTACTAATGAGGGTAAATATTAATTAATTAGCAAACCCTAATTTCCAATTTTTGGATCCCAAATTGTTCCGTCAGAAACCCTAATGCTCAATTGTGGATTTAATTGCTAAAATTAGCAATGTTAATTAGGAAACCCTAATCCTAATTATTTCAATTTATGAGTAATTAGAAAACTCTAATCTAATTAAGAAATCTAAATTCTAATTTAGAAAATCAAAATTTTTTTTATTAGAAACCCTAATTTTTGGGTTATAAACCCTAATCCGTGATATTGACCCTAATTGCTTTATTAGCGATTGTAATTAGGAAATGCTAGTCCTAATTAGCAAGAATGAATTTATGATTAAGAAATTTTTATATAATTAGAAAATTCTAATTATAAGTTAGAAATATTAATTTTCTATTTTTATAACCGAAATTTGGAAATGTTAGAAATTAAATTTGCAAAGTTAAGGGTTAAAACCTAAACCCTAAAATGTTTAAACCCTAAACCCTAAGGGTTTCATCAAATGCAAATTCTAGAAATTTAAGAAAATGACAAATATGCCCCTTTTGTGTATTATTTGAGGTAACTTGCAAGTTTTGCCAAGGCCTTTAGTGGTTCACCAAATCTTGACTTTTGCACCATCTAAATACCAACAACTCAGCCTATAATCAGTAGCTATGCAAGTAAAATGCAATGTATCATGTGATTATAAAAGATTAGAGAGAGAGAGAAAGTTACAAAAATTTGGTAGAAAATTTCCCAAGCCATCCTCTCTCTCTAAAATCCGAAAATAGATTGAAAAGGAGTGAGTAGTTAAGATAGAATCATCTATTTGCTGAACAAGATCAGATCATCAAGGACAGAAATCAGAAATCAAGCTCAAAAGATATAAAACCCTAAAAATTTGAAATCTCATGATTTGATGTTAAATGTTATTGTTGATTAGTTAATGTTGTGTATTTAGGTGTCATTTAGTGATCTGGGTTGTTAAATCCCAGATCCATAACATCAAGATACTCGAATCTTGCATTTTTAGAAATCTGGAAAAAAACTTTGAAAAGTGGCCTGACAGTCAAATGTCAGAGGCCTTAGATCTGTGTGTATTTGATCTTTTGTGTATGTAATGTTATAGATATGTTCTTTGTTGATAGGGCTTTAATCTGAAACTTGAATCAACCCTATATCATGTCTAGATCATAAGTTACAAGCGGTCAAAGGTCGTTGACCGATCACGTTTTCTGGATTTCTGGGCAAACCCAGAAACCCAGATCGTCTGACAACATTATTCGAGCCTCAGATCTTGTTATGTGTTAATATTTTGGCTAAGTTGTTGTTGATTAGTTGTAGTCTGATATGTAGACTACCCATTAAAGTCTTTAGATCACATAGATCATAACTTAACTAGCAGGAAATCGCGGTCAAATATGCGTTGACCAATTACCTTGGACAAATTCTGGAAAACCCAGATTTCGTGAAGAACAGTTTCTGGTCTCTAGTTTGACCGAGCTAGATCTTTTGTTTGTGGGGTTAATTTGATGATCTGATGATATAGAATTATAGCCTGACATATTGTCAACAAGATTCAACCTCTAGATCACATAAACCGAACATGAAATGAACGTTATAAGGACTCAAAGTAGGTGCTTTAAATTCTGGAAAATCCAGAAACCGAAGAACACGTCTGACAGGTAGTTTGAGAGCTTAGATCTCTCAGTTGTAAAGTGTTATGGCCATGAAGTTTGATTTTAGTTGTAGTATTACACTTATACTACATGATTAGAACAATAGTCAGCCCAGAAACACACAGAACAAGAAATTAAATCTGGTCAAACATACTCACCCGAACTCTGACATGAAGATCTGGAAATTGGTGAAGAACACCTATAGCGACAGAAAGTGTCTCTATAGCCCTTTAGCGACAGATTATTATTATTTCCGGAAAATGATTAAAAATTAGAAAAAATTATTTTTTAATTATTAAAAATACATAATAAATTATGAAAAATTATTTTAAAGTCTGAAAAATAGTTTTTAATTATTTTAAGTATATTTTGAAAATATTTATTATTTTTGGAATGTAAATGGTATTTATTTATTTAATTATAATATTAAATAAATTATTTAAAAATGATTTTAATTCATGACAAATCATGAAAAATAATATTATGGTATAAGAAAATATTTTAAGTTATTTTTGATGACTTTTAATATTTTGGGATGAATTTCATTAATTAATCAATATTAATGATAATTAGTTTATTTAATAGATATATTAAATAAATTAAGTAAAAATAGAATTAATGCTTTATGAATTATATAAAAATGATTTAAGTGATATAAAGATATTTTAAGTTATAAAAAGTAACTTTTGATATTTTGGCATGAAAATATTAATATTTTAATATTAATAGCAATTATCGGATAATGGATTTAAGTGTTTAAAAATTATATAATTATGATTTTAAAGTATTAAAAATACTTTGTGATATTATAATTATATTATAATATTATGTAATGATTTTCATTAATATTTTATATTAAATGAATATTAATAATTAAGGTATTTTGTTGTATTTAATTCATTTAAATACTGTTTTAAGGATTGAAAAATGTTGATAAATGGTAATAATTATCCAAAAATTATTACGAGCTTAGGAAAAATATTTTGTCTAATTAGAAATTATATGCGATAATTGTTAAGTGGTTAGACAGAGTTTAATTGAACTTAAACTCGATAAAAGTCCGACTAGACCGTCGGGATGTTAGAATTGTGTCGGTTTCAACTCAGACTGCAATAGTTTGACTTGATACCTAGTTTTATGTGTGTTATAGACTGATAGGATTATGTGCTATATGTTTAGGTTATTTTGTGGATATAAATATAACAATATTATACTGTGATGATATTATTCTAATATTGGAGATCTATATTACTAATATTAGGTCTTCGGGTAAAGCGTTATAAACTGCGTTGCGGTAATCAACGGTTCAGGCAAGTTTTCTTTGTACTTAACTCTAATAAGAGTAGTTTCTTCAAGCTTATGGTTAATCATTGCTGATTGCCATGAAAATTGTACTCAGTACATCTTGCATGTATAAGTCAGGTATGAAAGGCTGATCACCTTCATTACCAGTTGGTTCAAAAATGTTTGTTCATGTTTAAAACTTGTTCAGTCAAAAAATTGTTCGTGCTAGTTCTCAATTATATTGATGAATTATAGAAAGCTCATTATTCATACTCTTCAATCATGATATATCGTTATATTATTGTATATAAACTTGCTGGGCAACTTTCATGCTCACCCTTGCTATATCATGATAAAACATTGCAGATAAGGCGAATGCGTTCGGGTACAGGAAAAGGTTAAGGCCAAGTTCAGCTTGGGATAAAACGTGTGGCTATTTTGTAATAGTATAGTTTGATAAATGTGTTATATGTTAGAAAGTTTATGAATTGTGTATTAAGTTAAGGTTACTCGACCTTGGGGAATAGTGTGTAATGTAATGTATAAATAATTTATGTTTATATCTTCCGCAAATAGTAATAGAAATAGTATACCGGATCCGAGGTGATTTGGGACCTGGATTCGGGGCTACTACAGTATATCTACGAGCACTACTTATATAATCTTGATGTTTGGTTGAAGTATTATTCTCGATTAGAGACAGTGGAGATAATGATATGTCAAGAAAAGACTCACATTTGGAAAGAACATGATAGTAATCTTCTCTTTTTTCTTTGGGGTCTATTGGGTCAACCAAGGATAATTCTGTGGACATATGATAGCTATCATAACTTAGACGCGTGGCCTCCCATGTACGAAGGTTTCCTTGAGCACTTCCCAAATGTTTTAATTTTCAAAATAGTTTTTGACTGTACCTTTATGTAAGGTGCCATTGTGACGTGCTATCCAAGGTTGGGATGAGAGTCACAGTTGGTATATATTTGTATCAAAACTCACAGCATATGTATTGTTGTATTTTGCACGACAATTGTTGTAATAAAGATGTAGTTGTTTTCTGTACCATGTATTTGGCGACTCAGAATAGGTTGGATGGATTGGACCTATTTTGGGGGCGTTACATTTGGTATCAGAGCTTAGGGATATGTTCTCTGGCGGAGATCGAAGAATAGAACTAGGAGGGGAGAGATGAGTAAATCTTTCGCTAGTGTGTCCTACCTAAGCTTATCTGTTGGTCAGTCATAATATCGGGATATTATGTGATATGTTAATTTTTTCAATTAACCCTTATTTTGAAGCTGTATTCTAGAATGATATCTGAAATATAGAAGATGAGCAATGGAGAAATCATGATGACATGGAAGATGGAATCTGAAATGAATGCAAGGTATTCTCAACTCTTTGAAATACCAGGTACGTAAATTTCGAGGACAAAATTTCATAAGGAGGGGAGATTGTAAGACCCCGAATTTTATGAAATAAAAGTATTTACTTTTTCTTATAATTGTTATTCAGTAAATGGTTAAATTGATAAAAGGTTAAAGTTAAGGGTGATATATGTAAATATTTTAAATAAGCAAGTGGTTATAAAATACTCATTGTTGTCGGAGAATATTCGTTTGGTCATGAAATATTCTTTCTGTCGGGGAATATTCGTACGACGGCGCAGCTATTTATGGGCCCCATAACAGAACAACTGTCGGATGAAGAAAACGAAAAATTTGAGTTTTTACAAATAACGACGTAGTTGTTACCGTTAACACTGTTGGAATTCCCGGTGGTTAAAATACAGTAATACACGTGGTTGCACAGTAGCACACGATTTTCCACAGTATTTTTGAATTATTGATTCTTACATAAGAAGGCACTACTTAATAATTGTTACAGTAAGTACTGTTCAATATTTTATTTTATTGGTTCAATAATTGATGCGTTGATATTTTATATTATTGTTGTTTCAATAATTAACACTGCACAGTATTTTCCATTATCGGATCAATAATTCATATTATTTGAATAATATTATGAGATAACATTATTGGTAATGTCTAGAAAGTTCTGTCAAGGAGAGGTTTGGTCACCTAATTGCGCGCCAGTAAGAAAAAATTCTTATCAAAAAGCCCCCTATTTCCTGAGAACTGCCTGGTTGTCATTATTGTGATTCTGTAATATTATTTATGAATAATTAATTATTGATTTATATGATAAGGAAATATTTATTTGATATGGATATAAATGATGGATTTATTTATGTGGTTATAAATGAAGGAATTACTGTTGAGGTGTTTTATCAGTATTTTGTCAGATTGGAGGTATTAAAAGATCAAATCACTATTCTTGAGATATATTACGCGAGTTATAATTTTTAATCTGACAATTGGATCATTGTGATTTTTGGATATCTTATACATATATAAGTTGAGTATGTCCACAAATTTTGAACCTTTAAAAATGAACTTATAATTTGTTATGAATATTAAGAGGTGACAGATTCAGAAATTAGGTTTACAAATAATTTTGGTAGCAAAATTCTAGAATTGAGTGGGCCCCACTTGTGGTTGGTGAATAAATGTGCTCAATTTTATTTCAAATATAGTGGGTGGCAATAGTAGCAGGTAAAACCATCAGGTAACAGGTCAAGTCTGCTTCGGCGTGCTAACATTTTCTTATAAATAGAGGGCAAAGTTAGAATTGAAAATCACACCAGAAACATAAGCTTTCTCTCTTTTTCTCTCTATATTATCGAGTGTATTTTGTGAGTATTTAGATACTTTATGAGTTTCTATTTATCAGTGCAAGTTTTCTTCAGCTTTATACCGATATTACAGTCAGAAATACTGCTCTTTTGAGGTAAGAGATTTTAAGGGTTGTTATGTTTTTTAGTTTCATAATTTTTCTGACATTCAAAAATTTTGAAAAATTTAAAATGATAATTTGATGAATTTTCTAGATTGTGTCCAAAAATGGTGATTTTTGGATGTATAAATTAAAAGTTATGAATTTTATGGGAAAAAACTATTTTAAAAGTAAACCCTTATAACTCCTTGTGATTAACTCCAAAATTAATGAAATTTTTATTGGGAGTACATGTATATGATAGAAGTATACTTTGTAAATTTTGGAATTTTTGGACTAAAGTACAATTTATAATAAATGTCTAAATATTCGGCTGTTTTGTCCATATGAAAAATAGTAAATGAATTTTAAAAAAATTCTGAGAAAAATATATTTTCAATATGGAACTATATTCTGCTAAATCCCAGAAAAGAAAATTTGTTTGTACTGATTTGATATTTTTCATGAAAATGGACTAGTTATGAGTAAATGAATTAACTATGTTATGTGAAGTAAGAAAATTGGAAAATAGGATTTTATGGCTTGAGAATCCTATATGAGGTATATGCAGATTTTTGATGAGGGGTTTGGTTATTGGTGATAAAATCTTATGAGTTTAGCATTTTATGATGGTTAAATGCATTATTTAATAAAGTGTAAATAATTAAAATAAATTGTTTATATGTTTAAAAAATGTTATTCTTTCAATATCATTATACCGAAATATTGGTATGAATTTTATTGTAGAATTTCTACCTTTTTCATGTCGGGGTTATTATTTATAAATTACTATTCATAAGCTACTATTCATGAGTTACTATTCACAATAAAATTAGTTTCTTTTTCTGACCAAATTGTCATTGATTTATGAATCTTACTCTTGAAATTAAATCCGTGTTTTGGTCATATTGTTTTTATTATCATATATAACATTTTTATAATCCTGGTGAAGAAATTTTTTTTTGACTTGAGTGAAAAGATGGGTAGATTATTGGTTTGATCGTGACTATGGGTTCTCTTTGGCCAGCAGTGCAAAGTTGAATCGTTGAATGGTATGATCATCACCATTGAATTTTCAATTGAATATTTTTAGCTTAAGTGCAAAGGTGAATTGATCAACATGGTTATAATTTTTGTTTATATAAATTCTGAAATGATTATATATTTCTTTGAGATATTAATATCTTTGACCAGTAGTGCAAAGATGATCTGTTGTTGAATATCTTTGGCCCATAGTGCAAAGATGAATTGTTATTGAATATCTTTGGCCTCTAGTGCAAAGATGAACTGTTGTTGAATATCTTTGGCCCATAGTGCAAAGATGAACTATTATTGAATATCTTTGGCTTGTAGTGAAAAGATGAACTGTTGTTGAATATCTTTGGCCCGTAGTGCAAAGATGAAATATTGTTGAATATCTTTGGCCTATAGTGCAAAGATGAACTGTTGTTGAATATCTTTGGCCGTAATGCAAAGATGAATTTATTAGTATGATTATGAACATGAACTATGATTTAGTATAACCATGATCTTTGATATTTCAAGTAAAGACATATGATGAAAATTATCTTCGTCCTAGATGCGAAGAGAAATTTAGAATCACAATTATGATTATAAGTTATTCATATGATTGTGGACCAGAACTGTTGATTGATGTTACATGGATAAAATATTGTTGGTGGATTTTTAACATGGAGAAGATAATAAACTTTATGGTCTA
The DNA here is from genome assembly GCA_020205505.1 of Panax japonicus. Classification (NCBI taxonomy): domain Eukaryota; kingdom Viridiplantae; phylum Streptophyta; class Magnoliopsida; order Apiales; family Araliaceae; genus Panax; species Panax japonicus. The sequence continues at coordinate 13,646,144 of CM035109.1, forward strand.
TTTGACTCTTCTAATGGATTGCTCGTTCCGCTGCAACTATGGTTGAAATTTTTTATCATCTACCATATGTTCTAAATCTCTGATTTATTACTGTTGAAAGCTATTGATAATTTATTTATCTTTAGTCATGATATTCTTTACTGGGCTAGTTGAGCTCACCCTTTTGCTTCATAATTCCTTTCAGGTAATAAGAGTGTGTAGCTGGGTCGAGCGGGGTAACAGGGGAATAGAACGGTGGTCTCTAGCTGTGGAGATCCTCTCTAAACACTATAGAAAAGTGTGTTATACATCATTTAGTAGTTATATTTGGTGAATCAAATAGGGTGAGGCGAACCCAACTTTGGAAGAGTGTTTTGCCACTATCATACAAGATGTCTAATGACATACAACCTCGTGTTATCATAAGACAGGATTGTGCGCATCCACTTGCTAAGTATATCTACGAGCACTACCTATATAATCTTGGTGTTTGGTTAAAATATAATTCTCGATTAGAGACAGTGGAGATAATGATATGTCAAGAAAAGACTCACCATTGGAAAGAACATGATAGTAATCTTCTCATTTTTCTTTGGGGTCTATTCAGTCAACCAAGGATAATTCTGTGGACATATGATATCTAACATAACTTAGACGCGTGGCCTCCCATGTACGAAGGTTTCCTTGAGCACTTCCCAAAGGTTTTAATTTCCAAAACAGTTTTTGACTGTACCTTTATGTAAGGTGCCATTGTTGTGACGCCTCCAAAATAGGTATACATCACATATTCTGAGTCGCCAAATACATGGTACAGAATACAAATACAATCTTTAATATACAACAAGAGAGCTGTGAGTTTCAATACAAATACTGTCTTCTAGATAATATCCACTCTCAAAATAAGTCCTCATTACATTTATTATCACACTATTTAACAAAATAGTGAGGACTACTAATACTATCATCTGATCCATCACTCTGTTCCCCGACTCGTCTCAGCTATATTCTCATTTCCTGAAAAGAACAGTGAAAGAAAGGGTTAGCTCAACTAGCCCAGTAAGAAATATTATGACTAAGATATTGCAGAATAAATTATCATTAGTCTTCAACAATGTTAAACTGATAAAATACAATAGACATCAAGTTTAACTGCAGCGGAACAAGCAATCCATTAGAAGAGTAAAGTAGAGAATATAATCTACTATCTTCTATGATTTAAAAGGTTTTTCATGACTTTTATCACTGAGACTTAGATTAATAAATAATCCACATCATCCATGCACTACGGCCAAGGATATTCCTTAGTATCACAACCACAAATTATCCATGCACCACTGCCAAGGATATTCGTGTATTCATCAATGGTCATGATCATGCCAAGAACTGTCCATCAATGCACTACGGGTCAATGAGGACTTTTTCCACATCATTTGTAATATTACGGTTATGATTACACCGAATAATCCCTGGTCATAATCATACCAAGTCCATCTATGCACTATAGGCCACAGATGAGTTTCAACAAAATATAAACATGAGGATGATGACAATGATATAAGAATTCAATAAAACAAGTTCAAAAATTAATTTATCTAGGAACCAATAACGTCCAAATTGTCAACATGATACTGCTTTATAGAGAAAAATTCAAGAATGCTCAAAAGAATATTTCCATGAAAAGATACTGAATGAAGCGCAAATACAAAGGATATTACACTAATTTCGTGGAGTATAGAAGTCAAAACTTTAACCAACTGAGTATAATAAGGAATGGAATAACAAAAGAAATCACCAGGCATGCGATAGACCACACAGGCAGGTTATTCCAATAGAATAATAATTAACGGAACTAGGTCCGGCGTAAAACGCACAGACAGGATATTCCATCAGAATAATAAAGACGGAATCAGGTCCGACGTAAAACGCATAGACAAGATATTCCAACAGAATAATAAAGACTGAATCAGGTCTGGCGTAAAACGCACAGACAAGATATTCCAACAGAATAATAAAGACGGAATCAGGTCCGGCGTAAAATGCACAGACAGGATATTCCAACAGAATAATAACGAATAGAATAACAGAAGAATTTTACCAAGTAAAGGGTAGCCCGTATATACATGTTATTCCAACAGAATAATAAATAATGGAATAACAGAAGTTCTCTTCATGAATACAAAAGAAATAATACCCCTTATCGTAAAAGAACTTGATATAGGAAAAGAAAGGTAGCAGACTTCTCTATTTCTTTTTCTCTATAATTTTCTCTCTCTAGAGTTTTAGTGAATTCGTAAGAAATAATGAAGGAATGAGTTTCTATTTATAGGAGAATGGAAAGACACTGTGTAATGCAACAATTATGCAATCATATGAATTTTTTTTTAACTCACACACACAATTTGTCAATCAACCAACCAATAAGAATAAAGCAACATTATAATATATATATATATATATATATATAACCCACACACACAATTTGTCAATCAACCAACCAATACATATACATATACATATATATATATATATATATATATATATATATATATATATATATATATATATATATATATATATATATATATATATATATATATAACCCACACATGTTATAAACATAATTATACACATAATATTAATTACCTTAAAGCCACATCATTTTTCCCACTATTTTCCACTCACACACATCACTTTCACTCTCCCACCACTCTCCACTCACACATATAATATTATATATATGCACACACACCACAATTTTATATATATAGACTCCCTCCCCTATACGTAACTCTTTCCCACCTCCATTTTTAAAATTAGTTTTTCAACACATATGGGCCCCACATGTGGGCCCCACCTTTAAATAATTTTTTACCGATTATTTTGAAAAATGAATAAATGGGGGTCCATAAAATAAGCAAAACTTCATAAAAATCACCTTAATAATTTTAACAATATTTATCACCTTAATTATAATTCACAATATTAATCGACCAGGTCGTTCCAAGGAAAGAGGGGGCTTTCCAATAAGGATTTCTCCCTATTGACGCGCAATTAGGTGACCAAACCTCTCCTTTACAGAACTTCTAGACATCGTTAATATTGCAAATAATAATATTTATAACTTTGTCGTCTCAATTATTGATTTAATAATATATAAAATATTGACAATAATTGAATCAAATAACGTGAGATATTATGCAGTAATTACTGTAGCAATAATTAAACAAAACTGAGTGACTTCTCATGTAAGCATCAATAATGAATATTGTGTGCTACTGTGTAACTACGCGTATTACTATACTTTTAACACCGGGTGTTTCAACAGTTAACAGTAAAACTTCCGCCGTTATTTTCATAAAGTTTTTTTGTCATTTTCTTAATCCGACAATAATTTCGTTGTGGGATCCACCAATGATTGTGCCATTGTACGAATATTCTCTGTTAAAACGAATATTCTCCGACTAATCGAATATTATAACATAACTTGCGTACTTTACAAAATTTATAAATATTACCCACAACTATAACATTATGGAATATTATTCCATAATATTCAAAAATAATATTTATAGAAAATTCATCTTTATTTATAAAAGTTGGGGTCTTACAACCTCCCCTTCTTATGAAATTTTGCCCTCGAAATTAGGGTACGTACCTGGTATGTCGAAGAGGTAAGGATACCTTTATTTCATTTCAGATTCTAACTCCCAAGTCATTTCCTCAACATCGCGGTTTCTTCACAAAACTTTGACTTGAGGTATAACCTTGGAGCGTAGAATATGTTCCTTCTTATCCAAGATTTGAACAGGAACCTCTTCATACGTTAAATCTTCCGCTATTTCGTCCGGTTCTAACTCAATAATGTGGTATGGGTCTTTCACATATTTACGTAACATAGATATGTGAAAAACGTTATGAACACGGGACATACTTAGCGGTAAAGCAAGTTTATAGGCCACAGTTCCTACTCGATCGAGGATTAAAAATGGGCCGATGAATCGAGGATTGAGCTTTCATCTCTTTTCAAATCTCGTAACTCCTTTCCATGGAGCAACACGTAACAACACATGATCTCCTATATCGAATTCCATGTCCTTTCGATGAAGATCAGCATAACTCTTTTGTCGATCTTGTGAGGTTTTTATACGTTGTCGGATCGTTTGAATCTTTTCCATAGTCATACGTACCAACTCCGGTCCCAACAATGTTGCTTCACCCACCTCATCCTAGCATACTGGAGAATGACACTTTCTTCCATACAACGCCTCAAATGGAGTCATGTCAATTCTTACTTGATAACTGTTGTTGTAAGAAAACTCCACCAATGGTAAGAACTTGTCCCAGCTTCCCTTAAAGTCAAGGACACAGAGTCTTAATAAATCTTCAAGAGTTTGAATAGTCCTTTCTGATTGTCCGTCCGTCTAAGGGTGATATGCTGAACTAAATCGTAAATCCGTGCCCATGTCGGGGGGGGGGGGGTGCCTAACACCTTCCCTCCGCATAATTAAGTCCCCGAACCTTAATAAATCTCGGTTTCACCAACCCGTTTAACATTGTCGCATCACTGGGTTAATGTGCAAACCTTTTCTCGGTTGTGTTGGTACAACCATTTAAAAAACCAACTGGGGACTCTTAACAGTCCATCGTCGACATTATACATGTCGGACCTTTTTCACATATTTTTTCAAACAAATCTCACCAAAAATGAGAACAACAAAGAACAAGTAACAGAAAGGGACATCTAAAAAATCCCGACGTCGACAGGTGGCGACTCTGCTGGGGACTCCAGTAAGAGGACTTATGTGAGACCCCAAAATTTTATGAATAAATATTTAAATTTCTCGAAATATTTTTTTAAATATTATGGTGTGGATTTGATATAATGTTATAGTTGTGGGTTATATTTATAAATTTTGCAAAGTAAGCAAGTGGTTATATAATATTCGATTGGTCGGGGAATATTCGTTTTAAACAGGGAAAATTTGTACGATGGCACAATCATTGGTGGACCTCACAACGGAAGTATTGTCGTAGTTAGAAAATGACAAAATTATCTTTCTATAAAAATAATGGCGAAAGTGTTACCGTAAAAACTGTTGAACTATTCTATAGTAAAAGTACAGCAATACGCGTGGTTGCATAGTAGCACACGGTATTGTTTATTGATGCTTACGTGAGAAGTCGTTCAGTAATACTCAATTATTGCTACAGTAACTGCTGCATCATATCTCCCATATTATTGATTCGATTAGTGTTACAGTATCATCTGCATAATATGTTATTATTAAATCAATAATTGAGACGACAAAGTTATTCATATTATTAAATTATAATATTTACAATGTCTAGAAGTTCTGTCAAGGAGAGGTTTGGTCACCTAATTGCGCGCCAATAGAGAGAAATCCTTATTGGAAAGCCCCCTCTTTCCTGGGAACGACCTGGTTGTTAAATATTATGAGTTATAATATTAATGATGAATAATTTCGTGTTGATTAAAGATGAATTTTATAGTTCCATTGTGTTGGAATTATCTGTGTTAGTGAAAATCGACATTTGTTTCGATAATAATTGATGTATGGAGGTTATATTGTTCAATCGGGTATTCGTGGCACTTTTCGTGTCAGAGTACTATTCACAAGTTACTATTCACGAGTTACTATTCTTGAGGTACTATTCACCCGTAAGATATATTTCTTTTCGGTCTAAATTATTTTTGGGTACTATATTATTCCATGAGGAGATGTGCTAATTTTTCAGAACGTTGGTTGAAGTTATAATAGTAAATCAATATGGATCGTTGGTTGAAGATATAATAGTAAATCAATATGGACCGCTGGTGGAAAGTTATAATAGTAAATCAATATGGATCGCTGGTTTAAAGTTTTAATAGTAAATTAGTATGGACCGTTGCTTTAAGTTTTAATAGTAAACCAATATGGACCGTCCGTTTAAAAGTAAATCAATCTGGACCATTCATGAATTAGTTACTATTCAGTCTATTCTCCTATAAATAGAAGCTCATTCCTTTATTATTTCTTACGAATTCACTGAAACTCTAGAGAGAAAGAAGAAAAGTATTCTGCTACTTCACTACTCCAATATTCAGTTTCTTCTAAGGTAGGGGATATTATTTGTTGTACACCTAAGGGGTATTCTTTCTTTCTTATTCATGAAGAGAACTTCTGTTATTCCATTCTTTATTATTCTGTTGAAATAACTTGTATACGCGAGGTAACCTATACTTGGTTAATTTCTTCTGTTATTCCATTCTTTATTATTATGTTGGAATAACATGTCTATGCAAAATACTGCATACATAGTGAAATTCTTCTATTATTCCATTCTTATTATTCTGTTGGAATAACCTGTTTATGCGAAGTACCGCATACATGGTAAAATTCTTTTAATATTCCGTTCTTTATTATTCTGTCGGAATATCCTGTCTGTGCGTTTACGCCGGACCTGGTTCCATTATTTATTATTCTGTCAGAATATCCTGTCTGTGCGTTTACGCCGGACCTGGTTCCATTATTTATTATTCTGTCGAAATATCATGTCTGTGCATTTACGCCGGACCTGGTTCCATTATTTATTATTCTATTGGGAATAACTTGTCTGTGCAGTCTATCGCACGCATGGTAAATACTTCTGTTATTCTATTCTTTATTATTCTGTTGGAATAACCTGTCTATGTGGATTACCACATGCATGGTGAATGATCCTTTGTATTCATTCCTTATTAAATTGTGAAAATGATCTGTATAAGTGGATTACCGTATGGTGGGTGAAAATCCATTTACAGTTTCATATATTCTATTATACTCAGTTGGTTAAAGTTTTGGCTTCTATACTCTGTGAAATTAGTAGAATATCCTTGATATTTGAGCTTCATCCAATATCTTTTTATGGAGATATTCTTCTGAGCATTCTTGAATTTTACTGCACAAAGCAGTATCATGATGACAATTTGGACGTTATTGAGTTCATGATAAATTAACTTATAAATCTTTAAAATTTATTCTTGAACTTGTTTTATTGAATTGTCATCATCATCATGCTTATATTATGTTGAAAGTCATCTTTGGCTTACGTGCATAGATGGACTTGGTATGATTATGACCAGGGATTATTCGGTATAATAATGACTGTAATGTGACGAATGATGTGGTAAAAGTCCTCATTGGCCCGTAGTTCATTGGTGGACAGTTTTTGGTATGATTATGACCAAGGATTATTCGGTATATTCATGACCATTGATGATTACATGAATATCCTTGGCCGTGGAGCGGGGATGATTCGATTTTATTTATTAAGCTGAGTCTCAGCGATAAAAGTGATGAAAAACCTTTTGAATCATAAAAGATAGTAGAGTTTATTCTCTACTTGACTCTTCTAATGGATTGCTTGATCCGCTGCAGTTAAACTTGATGTTTATTATATTTTATCAGTTTAACACCGTTGAAGGCTAATGATAATTTATTCTGCATTGTCTTAGTCATAATATTTCTTACTGGGCTAGTTGAGCTCACCCTTTCTTTCACTGTTCTCTTCAGGAAATGAGAACGTAGCTGGGACTAGTCGGGGAACAGAGTGATGATCCTAGATGGTGCATTAGTAGTCCTCACTATTCTGTGAAATAGTGTGATAATAAATGTAATGAGGACTCCATTGAGTGTGGATATTGTCTAGATGACAATATTTGTATTAAAACTCACAGCCTATGTTTTGTCGTATTTTACACGACTGTTGTATAATTAAGTTTTATTTGTATTCAATACCTTGTATCTGGCAACCCAAGATGGGTGATGTATACCTGTTTTGGGGTTGTCACAACTTAAGCCGCTATTACAATCTTTTCAAAACTGTTATCTACTTGTGTGTGGATGTTGCATTTACATTTATGATGAATGTGTACGAATGCATTTACTTATTGCACTTAGTGCTTCACACCATGTCTGCTTGTGATATTAGTGCTTCGCACATGTCATCATTTCCATACGGTGAGACGCGATGTATGTGAATGTATGTTGTGTGGTCCCTCCACCAGGAGGCTATCCCGTCGGTGTTTGATTACTAGACTCGTGGGAAGACTAATTCCCCAAGGATCAGGAAAGGCACCACCTAAATTCGCTCCAGTTGAAAGACCGGATTAACTTCCCGTTGAGTAAATTGAGATGATTTGGCAACCTTCATGCCAAAAAGCCGCGAGAGTAACCTAAGATAGGTCAGTCTCTGATAAACCCAAAATGTAGGAAAGTCTCTTCATGCTCTCTCATTTCAATTACTTGTAAACACAATTACTTGTAATTTCATTCCATATCTATCTCCATGTAATGAGAAATATGAAGAAATGTGTACACATACATATTTTAATTAACATGCTACAAACAGCTAACATCCGTTTTGCAGGATAAAATTCCTAAAATAGACACATTACATAGCATGTAATTATACACATTCCCTAAAGACTAAACTATGCAAGTCTTTCGCAGGGAACCAATTGGACCTACTACCCGGTCAAAATCCAAAAAAGCTACATGCCTACAGTCTATCATGTCGTCATCTGACCAGATTGACCTTAATCCAGTTTCTCGCAAAAAATTCGACGGATTAAGCAAACAAATTACAGATTTAGCTGTTCTACTCAAAGAACTACACCAGTCTACTCAGGGTCCAAAAATACCCATACATGCTAAATCCTCCACACAAGGGGGATCCCAGGTCATTACAATACCTGAACTGCAGTTGAATACGACTAACAAAACTCATGATGCTACCCATCCCACTAGAGATCCAGACACCGGTGACATCAAAAAGAAAGTCTTCCAAATAGAAGAGACCCTTCGTGCTAGCAAAGGAATTGGAGCACACGGGAGTGTTTCATATGATGACCTTTGCATTTTCCCTGGTGTTCATTATCCAGAAAAATTAAAGACTCCTGATTTTGAAAAATATGACAGATTAGGATATCCTTACACACATTTAAAGGTGTTCATTGGAGAACTTGGATCGTATGCAGAGGATGAAAAGCTCAGAATGCAACTGTTCCAAAAGAGTCTAACTAGAGAAGCCCGTTCGCGGTACACAAGATTAGATAACTCAAAAATCCATAGTTGGGAAGAGCTAGCACATGCTTTCCTCACTCAATACATCTTTCAGTCTCAGATGGCTCCTGACCGGTATCAAATTACCAAGATCAAGAAACAGTCTAACGAGTCTTTCAGAGAGTATGCTCAAAGGTGGAGATGCCTGGCTGCCCAAGTTATTCCTTCCATGACGGAATCAGAGATGGTCATGAATTTCATAGACATACAAGAAGCACCTTTCTATGAAAGAGTTTTAGCCCGCATCGGCAAACCATTTTTTGAAATGGTCAAGCATGGGGAGATGGCTGAGATAGGATTGAAGTCCAGAAAAATTCATGACCTAGCTGCCCTTAAAGCCGTTTCTGATTACATCCAATCCAGAAATTATGGAAACAACCCTCGAAGGGTCCATAAAAAGAAAGAGGAAGATGTTTCCCTGATACTATAGGGTCAAAAAGGCAATCAGAACATGCCTATTCAAAGGAGAAACTACACTCCCTTTCAAGCTCAGTCTTTGAATCCTCCAGTACCAAAAGGTGGAGAAGTCAAACACCCTCGAGTGTTCACACCCCTAGGGGACACACTCGAGAATATTCTCGCTCTTCTGACAACATAGAAGAAAATTACACATCTTCTTCCACCAACCAGCCCTAATAGACGGGATTTCAATGCTGCTCAAAAATGTGCTTATAATGGTGGAGTGCCTGGACATGATACTCATGATTGTTGGGCCTTGAAGCACAAGATCTACGATTTGATAGACAACGGTGAGATTGTGGTCACCAAACCAGATCAACCTCACGTTCAAGACAACCTTCTTCCTCAACACAAAGAAGAAGAGGTCAACATGATCAATTGGAGCAATGGACAGAATTCCAATTTCAACTGTGAATCTTCCCAGACCCTCAAAGAAGGTGTTGACAAATGGGATTATGCCAAATTCTAGTTCACAACGGAACGAAAGATGAAAGCTATATGTAAGCAAATTGAACAATTGTCAGAATTGGTGACTTATCAGCATCAAGTGACACGTCAATTAATCAGCCAGGAGCATGCCAGTCTCCTACCTCTTGTCATGAATATTCCCTCGTCACATTCAGAAAATGAAATGCTAGAAGACAAAGTGACAAAAAGAGCAAATGCCAAAGCCCGTCGGGATTTTGCCAACAAAAGGGAATTCACCTATTTAGGCCAACCTATAGAGGAAATCCTTCAGATGTTAATCAATGAAGAAAGAATCACTTCCCTTCTACCTCCAATCAACCCACGTTCAGGACGGTATAACTATAATGGAGTATGTCAATATCATTCCCATTCTCGCGGTCACAGCACAGAAGAATGCTGGGCACTCCGCCACCTCATCCAAAATCTAATTGAAAGTGGTGTCCTGTACCTAGCGGACGATGATATTGTGTTACGTGTAAGTGAGAATACATGTCCTACTAAGTGGAAGAGTTTGGTAGCAGTCATATCCACTGAAACTAATAGGGCTAACAAATCACTCACAATGCCAACAATTCAACTCAAGGGAAGTAACAATCCTTGGAAAGTGGCCGCTCCCGAGCTAATCAACTTGCCTTACAGAGCACAATATCCTACTGTTATCTTACAAAGCATAATATCCTATTGTGAAGGATCCACTTCACATGCAACTGCTACAGTGTCGAAGGAAAATCCATTGTATCTTCCCCAACGGGTGATGAAGTCTACCACCAAATCAAAGGGGAAAATACCCATGGAGAAGATTAAAAAATTCCTCCGCACTGTGGGTTATAACAAAGCCAAGGTGGTTTTAAGCTTAAAAGAAGCTTTACAATAAATATCAATTTTGGACTCGGTCCTAACTTTCGAGAATCACCGGATGATCTTGCTGAAGGTTTTAGAAGAAGCCTATCTACCAACATCAGTTGATACGGAAAAGTTTCAACATCTGGTTGATCACATTTTCAACAACAAGGTGATATCCTTTACTGATGATGACATACCACCCGAGGGGATTGGTCATTGAAAATCGTTACACATTGAGGTCTTGTCCTCCGGATACATGCTAGTTGGAGTCTTGATAGATGGAGGTTCATCTCTAAATATCTGTCCATACGCTACCTTGGTGAAGATGAATATCAATATTAACCAACTCCGGAGTAGCCATATCGTCATCAAAGCTTTTGATGGAGCTCGTCGAAATTCAGTCAGAGTAATTGAACTGCCAATCGAAATTGGTCCCCATACATTCTGCGTATCTTTCCACGTATTCAAGATAGATTCGGGATACAACCTGCTCTTGGGATGACCTTGGATTTATATGGCAGGGGCAATCCCCTCCACCCTTCATCATCAACTGAAATACATTATCAACAATAGCCTAGTCATGGTCAATGCTGAACCAGAGTGTCCTCAACACGGGGACATGCCATTCAACAATGCCAATGCAGATGTTGAACCGGTCAGTTTTCATGCCTTAGAAGTAAGTCATATCCAACACCATGCTGTTGGAATGCCATTTCCCGAACCCAAGATTTCTGCCGAGGTAATGTTGGCTACTCAAGAAATGATGTCATTGGGTCATAAGCCTGGACAAGGGCTGGGAAAAGATTGCCAGTGTATTAAGTACACAATTTAATTAACCAAGTAAACTGGAACAGCTGGACTAGGTTATTCTACCAGTTCTAGTCATAGGAATCCTCATAAGCATCAACAGATTCCTTCAGCTTCAACCATGCGGCGTTTATCTTTGCCAGCAAACTCTGAGTCCGCACAACCTCCTGTAAAGGTGCTAGCCAACGTAATGGCTATGTTATTTCCCAAGTCAGTACTGATGAAGGAAAAAGAAATCTTTGTTTCAAAACCCACAGTAGAAGAGGAGAAACAAAGAATTAAGCAAGACATCATCCGAATGATGTCGGGCATACACATCATTATTCATGACAAACATACAAACAGATATACCCAGACGATGATTGCCCAGACGTAATGACCATCATTCAGGAGAAGGAGGACGATGATAACTCCTCCATCAATGCGGTCCACCTGGACTTTGCCCTTGCCAATTGAAACAAATTTCCTTGCATTGGTCGACAAGGGTGAAACGGGAAAAACTCTTTTTGCCCTATAGATATAATATCTGCTTACTTTTCTATACAATATTAGTAGTTTATTTTGCCAGTATATGTTAACACTGTGTATGATCAAAACGTTTCATATATACTAAGTGAAAGCATATTTTATTTTAGGACCCTGAATTTAGATGTGCCTATACTTACTGATACGATGCCTCTTCTCCACAAGGATTGTACCTTTGATGTAGAGATGAATTCAGCCTTGATATCAGGATGACATTGAGGTGCCTCCAGAAATTTAAGAATGGGTCAGAGACAAACCTAAACCCAACCTTGATCAAACCACTTCTTTCAATCTCGGAACCTTAGAAAACCCTAAGTTAATCTAGATTGGTTCAGAACTTACCCCAACCTAAAGGAATGACATGGTTACGCTATTAACCTAATTCCAGGATGTGTTTGTATGGTCTCATGAAGACATGGTGGGTTTGTCCACTGACATTTTCCTTCATCGCCTTCCCATTAAAGAGGGATTTAAGCCAGTCAAGCAAAAGCTCGGGCAATTGAAACCTGAGTGGAGTTTAAAGGTGAAAGAAGAAATTGAGAAATAATTTCAAGCTGGCATCATCATGGTGTCCACATATCCTGAGTGGATATCCAACATTGTTCCCATGCCTAAACCTAGAGGGAAGGTGCGAGTTTGCGTGGATTACCGGGACTTGAACAAAGTTTGCTTAAAAGATAGCTTTCCCGTGCCATTTATCCACATTCTTATTGACAATACTGCGCAATACTGCATGTACTCTTTTACTGATTTCTTTGCGGAGTACCATCAGATCATGGTTGTTGTGGAAGATCGTGAGAAAACTACTTTCATCACACCTTGGGGAACCTTTTGTTATAGACGGTTGTCATTCGGCCTCATCAATGCCAGAGCCACCTACCAACGAGCTATGATGGCTCTCTTCCATGACTTAATTCACAATGAGATCGAGATCTACGTGGATGACATCATTGTCAAATCCCAAAAAAGGAGGAAGGCCACTTAGACCATCTCCGAAAGCTATTCAACAGGTTACGTAAGTACAACTTGAAGTTGAACCCAGCCAAATACACCTTTGGCGTTAGATCGGGCAAGTTGCTAGGATTTCTAGTCAGCCACAAAGGGATTGAGCTGGATCCTACAAAAATCTAGGACATTACGGAAATTCCCATTCCTCAGATAGAGAAGAAAATAAGGGGATTTTTGGGAAGAATCAACTTCATTAGCCGGTTTATCTCTCAACTCACAGCAACCTGTGAGCTAATCTTCAAGCTATTAAGGAAGAACTCCTCCATGAAATGGAATGATGAGTGCCAGAATGCCTTCCTCATAATTAAAGAACAGCTAGTCAAAGCTCCCGTATTGGTGCCACCCAGGGATGATGTTCCCCTGTTCATGTACCTGTCTATAAGTGACAACACCATGGGCTGTATGCTGGGACAGAAGGACGATAGAGGCCAAGAACGAGCTATCTATTACCTTAGCAAAAGATTCAGCAGCAGTGAACACAGGTACACACTGATTGAGAAGACAAGTTGTGCTTTAGCATGGGCTTCCATGAGGTTACAACATTACCTCCATGGTCACACAACCCATCTCATATCCCGCGTGGATCCTCTCAAGTACGTGCTCAATAAACCCATATTAAATTATCGGCTGTCCCGATGGAAGTTGATCCTACAATAATTTAACATCGTATATGTGACTCAAAAGCCCATCAAAGGTCAAGGAATCGCGGATCAACAGGCCGCCGCACCTTCAGGGGATTTCAAACCCTTGGAAACATACTTCCCCGATGAAGGAGTAATAACAGTTCAGCAACACCATCAGTACGATACACACCAAGCATAGAAGATGTATTTCGATGGAGCTGTTAATATGGAAGGTTCTGGAGCTGGACCAGTTCTAGTATCTGGTACGGGGGAACAGTATCCCGTCGCCGTCAAATTGTAGTTTGTCAGCACCAACAACACATCTGAGTATGAAGGTTGTATCATGGGGCTAAAACATGCCCGTTCAATGGGCATCAGACGGTTAACTGTCTTTGGGGATTCAGAGTTCGTAATCAGACAATCCACCGGAATCTATCAAACCAAGGAACTACATTTGCTGCCTTACCATCGGCAAGTTTTACAGATGGTTTTGGAGTTTGAAGAAATCTCATTTCAACACGTTCCTCGTAATAGGAATGACTTTGTAGACGCATTAGCAACTTTGGCCTCCTTGATTCACATATCAGACAAGGAACACTTGCCAAGCGTCACAATTTCCCTGCACAAGGCCCCAACCTATTGGAATTACGTTGGAGAAGTATCGGATGAGCTACCTCCCATCCAACATCCTTGGTATCAACATATCAAGGAATACCTACGAGATGGATCTACACCTGCTAAGGCAAACCCGACTGAGAAAAGGCGGATCCATCGACTGTCTATGAAATTCTACCTGAGTGGAGATGTGCTCTACAAAAGAGATACAGGACTAGGTCTCCTCAGATGTTTAGACAAAGATCAAGCCCAAAGGATCATGGATGAAATCCACGGCGGAGTCTGTGGCCCCCACCTTGTCAAAAAAGTCCTCAGGACAGGACATTACTGGTTATCTTTCAAATCTGACTGCAATGACCACGTCAGGAGAAGCTATCAGTGCCAAATTCATGGGAATGCTATACAAGCTCCTCCACGGGAACTCCACAATATGAGTTCACATTGGCCCTTCTCAATGTGGGGAATGGACGTTATCGGGACCATTGAGCCTAAAGCCAGTAATGGACATCGATTTATCTTCACCATGATTGACTACTTCACCAAGTGGGTAGAAGAAGCCTCCTTCCCCAGGGTTACCAAAGAAGTCATCATTGCTTTCATCAGAAATAATGTCATTTTTCGATATGGACAACCAGAGGTGATTGTGTCAGACAATGCTAAGAACCTCAACAACAAAATGATGGAGGAATTATGCAGTAAATTCCACATCAAACATCTTAACTCTGTCATCTACCGTCCAAAGATGAATGGTTCTATTGAAGCGACTAACAAAAATATCAAGAAGATCAAGCAAAAGATGTTCACCAACGACAAAGATTGGCCTGACTTATTGCCTCTTACTATGTTAGCCTACAGAACCTCAATGCGCACTTCCACTGGGGCAACCCCCTATGCATTAACCTATGGGGTGGAAGCAGTGCTCTCCATAGAAGTTGAAATGGAATCCCTCAGAGTGTTGATAGATGCTCAGCTGGATGAATACCAATGGGTAAAAGACAGATATCACCAATTGTCTCTAATAGACGAAAGGCGAACCGCGACTATCTTCCATGGTCAGCTATATCAACAAAGGATCGCCAGATCCTACAACAAAAAAGTACGGCCACGACAGTTTAAACAACATGACTTGGTTTTGAAGAAGATCATTGACAACCAAGATCAATCTAAGGGAAAATTCGCTCCTAACTGGGAAGGCCCGCTTGTTGTCAAGGAAGTATTGACAGGAGGCGCTCTCAGATTGCAAGAAATGGACGGCGATGAATTTCCACAACTCATCAATTCGGACACTATGAAATGATACTATGTCTGAAGTTGCCATCAAGCAAACATCCTGATGTTGGATCATCATATCACCATTCATTCCGGTTCTTCAACCCTTTACCACATACAATTCTTCCACACTTCACCCCTCAGGGAAAATATACTTTTTCAAGCCAGCAGCTTGGCTTCTCTACATTCCAACGACTTAGGTCATCCCACTACAGATTGAACCTCTCGCATTTACAGTTTGGCTACCCATACATGGGATCAAACTTCTCATACCTACATTTTATCCTCAACCTAGGATTAAACTTTCTCCTCCCCGCACTTTGACCTGCACATGGGATCACGCTTGTCCACTCTTCCTGAAGGGCGAACTACGTCGACCTGATCTCCTCTTCAATAGGAGTACGTAGGCAACTATTTCATATGGCCCGGTCGCAATAAATCAAAAAACCACAAAAACATTTCTACCCCTTTCTCCTTACAAAAACAAACACAACAAAAACACCATTCCTGCCACATACAGCGTTGAACCTCTTACACCAGGTTCGAACTACGCAGACCTGATCTCCTCTTTAATAGGAGTACGTATGCAGCCATTCATGGTGCGGTCTCACCCCCTACCAAAACAAAAACCATTATTAACTGGTACTGGGATCATCCTTCAATCCACTACATTTCATTCAGCTTCAGACCAAAGGGATGGAATTACCTGAACTCCTCCTAAATAGGAGATTCGGCGACCATCTAAGATGCAGTTGTGCCTCAAAGAGCAACATCAATCCATAAGCAATGGAATTAACTAGGCTTCTCCTAAATAGAAGTAATGGTGACCATCTGTGGTACGGTCAATCTCAGAGAGGAAAACCATCATCCTCTCCATATTTCCATATAGAAACTAGTCCCAAGACACCAAAGATGGTAGGGATACACAAAGATCGATGATCCATTCTGAACTGTCCATAGACAACTCAATGTCCATCCATCCAAGAGGAATTTAAAATACATCAAGATCGCAAGCCCTAAAGCAGCAGGCAAAATATCAAGCAAGTAGCAAAGCATATCTAAAAGGGAAGTGATCAAAAATATATTTCCCTATCATATATATATAATGATGTTTGATATGCACAATATAAACTATACATGACAAAATAGCTAAGCTAGGCTATGCAGGAAAATACACGCCCATCTACAAGTCAGGGTATATGTGAGCTAACAAGCCCAACATGGCGTCCCTCTCAAAAAAGGAGGCGAAGCTGTGGTCTCCTGTACGAGAATATCCACACGACCTAACAGATCTGCAGCCATCTGCATGGTGACCATGTGATAATCAATATATGTGCTCATCTCTAAAATCATGCTAGTGGTAAGGGACCTCACTGCAGTACTATCTGTGACGGCTACATCCCGGGTAGATATGGCACTATCACGCTCGACTATCACTATATCTCTGGCTGATCTAGCCTCATCCCGCTCAACAACAGCGGCATCTCTGCGAGCTAATGCCTCGTCTCTCTCTAACAGAGTTGTGTCTCTCCCATCAAGGGCAGTCAACATCAAGGATCTAGCCTAATCTCTCTCGAAGGTCATCAGATGAAGACTCTGCTTAAAGTACTGTGCTGGGTGTTGAATCACAACAGTACTGGTACTGAGAGAATCTAGAAGAGATGCTGGAAATCCAGCACCTAGCCCCTCCTCGATGTGGGAATCGATGTCCTCCATGGGCTCTACATCACCCAACTCACTATCCAGTACTGTGGATACTACCGTAACCGATAAAATCTCTATCTCCATCCATGCGAAATACTCTACTGAACAACCCGGATGGCTCAGAAAAAAATCAGCTATCTCACGCTGATCCCACCATGCATACACACGGGATTGGTCCTCTGCTGAAAGATAGCGAGAATCTGAATGCTGACATATTGCCCCCCTCGAAAGGATGAAAGTCTTGAAACTGGTCAAACTGCGACATCATGGCCAGCGGGTGATAAGTAGTCACGCCCATGCCCGGAGCATGAGTAATGAAGCTGTATGGTGAGCTAATCCCCGAACACGACAATATGACAAATGGATCTATGATATCCGCCAAGAATGTGGACTAAGACATAGCATCTATGCATTCCAATGGTTGAAAGGAGTATGGCATGGCTATATCGTGGGTGAACCAATACCCATGTCGTCTAATAGTGCCAATCGGTCTCAAATGTGACATAAACCACACATATAGCATGACCGAGCTGCCCGTGAACACTCCTGTCAAATAAGTGCAGCAGTAGGTGACTGACCGCAGGGTCTCTGCAATGATCATAGGTGTAATGGTACGACCATCCCTGAGAGCTCTCACGGCCATGATTACTCCGATGTCTATCTCATCCATGTATCGTGGCATATAGACAAACGACAGTACACACAAAAGCAGTACATCAACCCTGGCTAGACGCCAATGATCCTCCGGTGCGGTGAAATCCCCGGAATGTCGTGAATAACTATCCTCAAAGCCAAATCTGTCAAACAAAAAATGCTGGGATATAACGTGGCTCGATGTAAGCTCAACTTGTACCACTCTGCGCCTCAATCCAGTGAGGGTCATAATCCAGTGAAGGCCATATGCACGCAAGGTCTGTCCAGCGGCAGCATCGTCAACCGTATATACTCCTCCAGAGCAGGAGTTAACTCTGGGTTATTACCCTAAAAGATCAACGTGATCCCCGACGGGGGTTACAACATGGATCCCCGATGGGGATTACAACGTGGAAGCCCTGGCAGAGGGTTACAATGCACATTCAGCCGTTGACACACACATTAACGAAGGTCAAGTAGCCTTAACATTATCTCAGCCGATGGCAATGAAACCTATCAAAGCTCGAGAGCTATTCAAGGATTTCATGCTCGATTACTCATATTCCCCAGCAGATCCCTGGCGGGGGTTACAGTGCATTCTACCGTTGATTCACATACCAGTGAAATACACGTCAACAAAGGTCAGGCAGCCCTGACGACATTTGTTGTTCGCAGTCAATCCAACAGAATCTTGACATGTCCTTGCGATACCAACAAAGAAAGGTCAACATCATCAAGGAGGATCAATGATGGAATATGTTATACACATCCTCAAACAGACAAAGCTTCATCCCCATAGATCTCTTACACATTAGAGGCACCTCTTTGGAATGAAGTCTGTATCAAGGATCCAAAACTTTGGTGATAACTCCAACATCAACATCCTAACATAATCGGATCACACAGCCGATCAGGTCATATTTGCCAAACCTTGGTGAACATTAAAAGGATCCAGCAATCGTCTCCAGCATGTTGGGCAACAACCCCGCATATATGCATCATACATTTGCATCATGTTGCATTTCAAGTGTCTAGGATTCTTTATCCTACTCATGCATCGCATTGCATGAATATGATAAAGAGTTGCATCTGTAGACACTCGAAATTTTCTGTACACCTGTCACTAACCTTGCAGGAGGACAGATTTTTCTTTCAAGAGAGAACCATGGAAGACAGTTCATATCCATTCCGAATACTACCGAAAGTTCAGCATCAACCCCGGAACACAAACTGGGAGTAACAACTCAAACCTCGAATATAACACCGAGGCGTGCAGGTCCAATACAGGAACAGACATTGGAGAAGACCGATTAATCTCAGAGATAGCCCCGAGGTATCCAGTCTCAGTCCCAATTGTAAGACCCCAAATAATTAATAAATGAAATTTAATTTCCTCTAATTATTATTTTAAATAGTAAGGGTGAATTTGATTAATGTGGTTAGTTATGGGTAAAATGCGCAAATATTTTAAATAAGCAGGTGGTTATAAAATATTCATTGTTGTCGGAGAATATTCGTTTGGTCGTGGAATATTCTTGTTGTCGAGGAATATTCGTACGACGGCGCAGCCATATGTGGGCCCCATAATGAAAAGCGATTGGATGAAGAAAACGACAAGTATAAGTTGTTTATAAATAACGGCGTAGTTGTTACCGTTAATACTGTTGGAATACCCGGTGGTTAAAAGACAGTAATACGCATTGTTGCACAGTAACACACGGTATTGCACCAATTATTGATTCTTACGTAAGAAGGCACTAATCAATAATGTTTACAGTAATTACTGTTCAGTATTTTATTTTATTGATTCAATAATTGCTGCATTGATATTTTATATTACTGTTGTTTCAATCATTGTCACTAGACATTATTTTTTTATTATCGAAGCAATAATTCATATTATCTGAATAATATTATTTGATAATATTATTGGCAATGTCTAGAAAGTTCTGTCTAAGGAGAGGTTTGGTCACCTAATTGCGCGCCAGTAAGGAGAAATTCTTATTGGAAAGCCCCCTCTTTCCTGGGAACGGCCTGGTTGCCAATATTGTGATTCTGTAATATTATTTATGAATAATTAATTATTGATTCATATGATGAGGAAAATATTGATTTTATGTGGATATAGATGGAGAAAATTTTTAATGTGACAATTGTTGAAAATTAATAATTTATCTTTTTCTGATAAAATAATTCATTTAAATATATTATTATATTTTAATAATATAATAATGATGATATTTTTACGATGAATGTGGGATATATGAGTATATGTGGAGGAGTATTTTTGTTACCAAAAATATTTAAAACATGTTTTTCATGTTGGTGGACCCCATTTATTGACTGAAATTTGATTATAGCCTGTAAAATCGCCTGTTTGTGGATTTTGGTCGATTTCTGTTTAGAATTTGGAAAAATTTTCTTCTGCAAAGTTGTAGAGAATTGAATTTCCTATAAAAATTTGCGAGATTTGAATTTTCTGGCAAAAGGGTTATTTATTATGAATTATTGAAGTTCCGAAGCTCCGAAATAATTGATTTTTGGAACTTTAAAATATTTTTATTTACAAAAACGTTTTTTTTATTTTGTTCCCTCATTTAGCATGTGTTCAATGGCTGAAAATCAGATTCAAGGGTTGGCGTAGAAAACTTAATATATATATTAATATTATATTAAATTTTCTGCTTTGGTGTTCTAAGCAATTTCCTATAAATAGGTGCTTAGGTTAGAATTGAAAATCACACCAGAAACTGAAGTTTTTCTCTCTATATTATCGAGCGTATTCTTGTGAGTATTTTGAGTATACTTTGAGTATTGCTATACGATGCAAGTTCAAGTCATGGCCTATATCCGGTGTTTCAACTAAAAATACTGTCTTTCGAGGTAAGGGATGTTATTTTCTTCTCAAATGATATTATTTCTTCAATATCATTATGCTGAAATATTGGTTGGAACTTTTTATCAAATTTGGAACTTTTTCATGTAGGGTTACTATTCATGAGTTACTATTCATGAGTTACTATTCATGAGTTACTATCCACGAGTTACTATTCACGAGTTACTATTCATGAGTTACTATTCACGAGTACTATTCACGAAGCGTGAAGATGTTTTTTGTGAAATTTCTATCTTTTGGTGTCGGAGTTACTATTCACGTATACGGCACTATTCACGTATACGGTACTATTCACGAATACGGCACTATTCACCGAAAAAATGAAATTTCTTCTTTTTGTCCAAAATATCTATTCTGGATACTAGCTTTGATTGTATCCATGTTTTGATCATTCTTGAATTTTACTTCAGTATGATTATTTATGAAATATTTTTGAACTCGAATTGTTTAAAGTACGAATCCTTAATACTTGTTATTTTGTTTCACTGGATTCGTTTCCTTTAAAATATTTTTCATCATCCTCAGCCCTAAATGATGGTGTTACTGAATATCTTTGGCCTGTAGTGCAAAGATGAATGATTTCTTGATGAATATCTTTGGCCCGTAGTGCAAAGATGAACAGGTGTTTAGATGAACATGACCAACTGATGAATATCTTTGGCCTGTAGTGCAAAGATGAATATTTGATTTGATTTGAGATATATATTGATTGATGTTACAGGGATAAAATATTGATGATGGACTTTTAAATTCATAGATGTTGGTAGATTTCATTCTCTACTTAACTCCTCTAATGAATTGTTGTTTCCGCTGCAGTTGTTGATTTAAAACTGGTTGTCTATTGTATTCTATTAGATTTTTCCCTGTTGAAGACTAACGATAATTTGTTGTATATTATCTTAGTCATAATATTCTTTACTGGGCTAGTTGAGCTCACCCTTTTCCTTTTTGTTCCATTTTTCTTCTCAGGAGGTGAGAATGTAGCGAGTACTAGTCGGGGTATGGAATGAAGGTTCTAGAGAGAGTTGTTTAGTAGTCCTCACCATTTTTGTAAAATAATGTATCAATAATTATGATGGAGATTTATTTGTATGAGGATATTGTCTAGACGGCAATAGTTTATATGTTGTAATAATAAAGTTGTAGTGATTTCTGTTCCATGTATTTGGCGACTCAGAATGGGTTGGATGGAATGGACCTATTTTGGGGGCGTCACAGTTGGTATCAGAGCTTAGGGATATGATCTCTGGCGGAGATCGGGGAATAGAACTAGGAGGGGAGAGACGAGTAAATCCTTCGCTAGTGTGTCCTACCTAAGCTTATTTGTTAGTTGGTCAGTATATAGGGATATTATGTGATATATTGATTTCCTTAATTAACCCTTGTTTTATGACAGTATTTGAGAATGTCGACTGAGAATGTTAACAGTGGAGTAAATGAGACCGTAGAGACGCATGTACTCACCAATGAGGAGAACGTGAAACAGGCTGACAATGTTCCTCCTGTGAACAACACCACTGAGCAGACGATGAACGACGGGATGTTTAGGAGCTTTTTGCAGTTCATACAAAACCAGAAGAGGGAGACTCGTGTTCAAAATACAGGAGAAAATGATAGCAATTCGCGGGTGGTCACAGCCAAACAGTTCAAAGAGTTGGGACCACCAGAATTTAAGGGAAAGCCCGATCCGATCATGGCAAAAACGTGGGTCAAAAAAATTACCAAGATATTCGATGTCTTGGGATGTACGGAGGAACAGAAGGTTCCATTTGCCCCCTTTATGTTCCGTGGCGAGGCAGACTACTGGTGGGAGTCTGTGAAGCGTACCCATCCAGCTGCACTCAGCATGTCATGGGAGACGTTTCAGAAACTTTTCAACGAAAAATACTTTCCTGAAAGTATTCGTCATATGAAGGAAGTGGAGTTTATTAGACTGGAGCAGAATAACATGACGGTGTCCCAGTACGAGGAGAAGTTCGCGGAGTTATCCAGGTTTGTACCTCATTTGGTGGAGAATGAGGAATGTATAACGCGGATGTTTCTGAGAGGTTTAAAACCCGACATTTGTCAGTATCTCATTTCTCATAAATTTTCTATCTATTCAGATGTTGTCAACAGGGCTCAGTTGTTAGAGAGAGATAACGAGTACGTTCAACCGAGGGACCATAACCAGGATCATACCGAAGATAGCAGTCATCAGAATAACGATAACCAGTGGAGAAAGAGGAATATGGACAAAGGCGGTAACCACTTTGGTGGTAATCGTGGCCATGAAAATAAAAGAAGAGAGTTGGGAAGAGATTTTAAAAAGAAGAGATTCAACAACGACCATGTGAAGACGTCAGCGCCAGTAGCAACTGGTTCCAAGGGAGGAGAAAGACCACCGGTCGTATGTTACAAATGCGGGAAAGAGGGACATATCAACCCAAACTGCCCACAACAGTTTAAGGTATGCTATAATTGTGGAAAAGAAGGACATATCGCTCGAGAGTGTACGGTAGTGAAACCAATTCCAGTGGGGACAGTGATTCAAAAGGCTGTCCCAGAAAAGTCAAAGTCAACGGTTCCTGGAAGAGCGTTTGTCGTGACCGGTCAAAATGCGCGGAACCCGAACGAAGTTAGCACGGGTTAGTTAATTATAATTCTTGCGAAGTTTATACCTTACTAGGTACCGGTTCTACCCATTCTTTTATCTCTCTTGCTTACGCTCAACGTTTGAACTTGACTACGGAGAAATTAGACTTTGACCTATCTATGGAGACTCCGTTAGGAGAAACTTTCATTACATCCGTTGTTTAGAAATCTTGCTTGATTCAGGTTGGCACTATCACATTACCTGTTAACCTTATTTCTATAGAGATATTTGCTTTTGATGTGATTTTAAGGTTAACTACTCATCATGCCGAAATTGATTACTTTCGTAAGGTTGTTAGTTTTCATATTCCTAAGCAACCTGTTATTCGAATTCAAGCAATCAAACCATTGTAGTCAAACATTTTCATATCAAGCCATGAGGTCATTCGTTTATTACGGATGTCAAGTTTTCTTAGTCCATGTTATGGATTTGAATAAAGACACGTCAGATTTGAATGATATTTCTGTTGTTAGTAAATTTCCTGATGTATTTCCTGAAGAATTTCTTGGCTTACTCCCAGAGCGTGATATTGAATTTGTATCGACTTTAAATCCGGTACAAAACCCATTTCTAAAATCTCATATCGAATGGCTCCTATTGAACTTCAGGAGTTAAAAATTCAACTGTAGAAGTTTGTACCCGAGCCTTTATCTTGTGACTTCCTTTGTGGAATGCACTGAAGTCAGACTCTCCGTAGGGGACGCCATATTCGTACGGTAGTAAACTGATAGGTGTTATTATGAAGTGCTATCCAAGATTGGGATATGAGTCACAGTTGAGAGCAACCTAAGTCAGTAATCGAAATACGTAGCTTTCTAGGCTTAGTTGGTTATTATCGGAGATTCGTTGAAGGATATTCTCGAATCGCTACTCCATTAACGCAGCTGACTCGTAGAGATACAACATTCAAATGAAGCAAGGAATGTGGAAAGAGCTTCGAAGAACTCAAGAGGAGACTCATTCCAGCACATGTTCTAACTATGCCATCCTGGAAAAGCGAACGTGGTAGCTGACGTGTTGAGTAGAAGATCGTATACGAGTATGAGTACGATATTGTTGAAGACTCATTTCGTATAATTTACAAATAATAGAGACGGAGATGAAAACTCTAGGTATCCACGTGATGATATACGAGTATAATCGACTTTAATCGAAAAAGTTAAAGTTGTTCAAGCTACACAATGGAGCTGATGAATTTGAAGAAAGAGATGCAAGAAGTTGTTATTTCAAAAGTAAGAATCGGTGAGGTGAGGAAAGCTCAAACCTTTGATTTATTAATCCATTTGAAATTCTCGATCGAATAGGAACTGTGGCCTATAGACTCGTTTTATCGCAAAGTATGTCACGTGTTTATAACATTTTTTTTATGTACCGATGTGGACGACTCGAACCATGTTATTGAGTTAGAACCGGACGAAATAGTCGAAGACTTAACGTACGAGGAGGTACCTGTCAAGATGTTGGATGGGAAGGAGCATGTCCTACGCACGAAGGTCATACCATAAGTTAAAGTTTTGTGGAGGAATCATGGTATAGAGGAAATGACCTTGGAGTTGGAAACAGAAATGAAAGCGAGGTATCTTTACCTTTTCGAAACAGCAGTTACGTACGTCAATTTCGAGGACGAAATTTCATAAGGAGGGGAGGTTGTAAGACCCCAAATAATTAATAAATGAAATTTAATTTCCTCTAATTATTATTTTAAATAGTAAGGGTGAATTTGATTAATGTGGTTAGTTATGGGTAAAATGCGCAAATATTTTAAATAAGCAGGTGGTTATAAAATATTCATTGTTGTCGGGGAATATTCGTTTGGTCGTGGAATATTCTTGTTGTCGGGGAATATTCGTACGACGGCGCAGCCATATGTGGGCCCCATAATGAAAAGCGATTGGATGAAGAAAACGACAAGTATAAGTTGTTTATAAATAACGGCGTAGTTGTTACCGTTAATACTGTTGGAATACCCGGTGGTTAAAAGACAGTAATACGCGTTGTTGCACAGTAACACACGGTATTGCACCAATTATTGATTCTTACGTAAGAAGGCACTAATCAATAATGTTTACAGTAATTACTGTTCAGTATTTTATTTTATTGATTCAATAATTGCTGCATTAATATTTTATATTACTGTTGTTTCAATAATTGTCACTAGACATTATTTTTTTATTATCGAAGCAATAATTCATATTATCTGAATAATATTATTTGATAATATTATTGGCAATGTCTAGAAAGTTCTGTCTAAGGAGAGGTTTGGTCACCTAATTGCGCGCCAGTAAGGAGAAATTCTTATTGGAAAGCCCCCTCTTTCTTGGGAACGGCCTGGTTGCCAAAATTGTGATTCTGTAATATTATTTATGAATAATTAATTATTGATTCATATGATGAGGAAAATATTGATTTTATGTGGATATAGATGGAGAAAATTTTTAATGTGACAATTGTTGAAAATTAATAATTTATTTTTTTCTGATAAAATAATTCATTTAAATATATTATTATATTTTAATAATATAATAATGATGATATTTTTACGATGAATGTGGGATATATGAGTATATGTGGAGGAGGAGTATTTTTGTTACCAAAAATATTTAAAACATGTTTTTCATGTTGGTGGACCCCATTTATTGACTGAAATTTGATTATAGCCTGTAAAATCGTCTGTTTGTGGATTTTGGTCGATTTCTGTTTAGAATTTGGGAAAAATTTTCTTCTGCAAAGTTGTAGAGAATTGAATTTCCTATAAAAATTTGCGAGATTTGAATTTTCTGGCAAAAGGGCTATTTATTATGAATTATTGAAGTTCCGAAGCTCCGAAATAATTAATTTTTGGAACTTTAAAATATTTTTATTTACAAAAACGATTTTTTAATTTTGTTCCCTCATTTAGCACGTGTTCAATGGCTGAAAATCAGATTCAAGGGTTGGCATAAAAAACTTAATATATATATTAATATTATATTAAATTTTCTGCTTTGGTGTTCTAAGCAATTTCCTATAAATAGGTGCTTAGGTTAGAATTGAAAATCACACCAGAAACTGAAGTTTTTCTCTCTATATTATCGAGCGTATTCTTGTGAGTATTTTGAGTATACTTTGAGTATTGCTATACGATGCAAGTTCAAGTCATAGCCTATATCCGGTGTTTCAACTAAAAATACTGTCTTTCGAGGTAAGGGATGTTATTTTCTTCTCAAATGATATTATTTCTTCAATATCATTATGCTGAAATATTGGTTGGAACTTTTTATCAAATTTGGAACTTTTTCATGTCGGGGTTACTATTCATGAGTTACTATTCATGAGTTACTATTCACGAGTTACTATTCACGAGTTACTATTCATGAGTTACTATTCACGAGTACTATTCACGAAGCGTGAAGATGTTTTTTGTGAAATTTCTATCTTTTGGTGTCGGAGTTACTATTCACGTATACGGCACTATTCACGTATACGGTACTATTCACGAATACGGCACTATTCACCGAAAAAATGAAATTTCTTCTTTTTGTCCAAAATATCTATTCTGGATACTAGCTTTGATTGTATCCATGTTTTGATCATTCTTGAATTTTACTTCAGTATGATTATTTATGAAATATTTTTGAACTCGAATTGTTTAAAGTACGAATCCTTAATACTTGTTATTTTGTTTCACTGGATTCGTTTCCTTTAAAATATTTTTCATCATCCTCAGCCCTAAATGATGGTGTTACTGAATATCTTTGGCCTGTAGTGCAAAGATGAATGATTTCTTGATGAATATCTTTGGCCCGTAGTGCAAAGATGAACAGGTGTTTAGATGAACATGACCAACTGATGAATATCTTTGGCCTGTAGTGCAAAGATGAATATTTGATTTGATTTGAGATATATATTGATTGATGTTACAGGGATAAAATATTGATGATGGACTTTTAAATTCATAGATGTTGGTAGATTTCATTCTCTACTTAACTCCTCTAATGAATTGTTGTTTCCGCTGCAGTTGTTGATTTAAAACTGGTTGTCTATTGTATTCTATTATATTTTTCCCTGTTGAAGACTAACGATAATTTGTTGTATATTATCTTAGTCATAATATTCTTTACTGGGCTAGTTGAGCTCACCCTTTTCCTTTTTGTTCCATTTTTCTTCTCAGGAGGTGAGAATGTAGCGAGTACTAGTCGGGGTATGGAATGAAGGTTCTAGAGAGAGTTGTTTAGTAGTCCTCACCATTTTTGTAAAATAATGTATCAATAATTATGATGGAGATTTATTTGTATGAGGATATTGTCTAGACGGCAATAGTTTATATGTTGTAATAATAAAGTTGTAGTGATTTCTGTTCCATGTATTTGGCGACTCAGAATGGGTTGGATGGAATGGACCTATTTTGGGGGCGTCACAGTTGGTATCAGAGCTTAGGGATATGATCTCTGGCGGAGATCGGGGAATAGAACTAGGAGGGGAGAGACGAGTAAATCCTTCGCTAGTGTGTCCTACCTAAGCTTATTTGTTAGTTGGTCAGTATATAGGGATATTATGTGATATATTGATTTCCTTAATTAACCCTTGTTTTATGACATTATTTGAGAATGTCGACTGAGAATGTTAACAGTGGAGTAAATGAGACCGTAGAGACGCATGTACTCACCAATGAGGAGAACGTGAAACAGGCTGACAATGTTCCTCCTGTGAACAACACCACTGAGCAGACGATGAACGACGGGATGTTTAGGAGCTTTTTGCAGTTCATACAAAACCAGAAGAGGGAGACTCGTGTTCAAAATACAGGAGAAAATGATAGCAATTCGCGGGTGGTCACAGCCAAACAGTTCAAAGAGTTGGGACCACCAGAATTTAAGGGAAAGCCCGATCCGATCATGGCAAAAACGTGGGTCAAAAAAATTACCAAGATATTCGATGTCTTGGGATGTACGGAGGAACAGAAGGTTCCATTTGCCCCCTTTATGTTCCGTGGCGAGGCAGACTACTGGTGGGAGTCTGTGAAGCGTACCCATCCAGCTGCACTCAGCATGTCATGGGAGACGTTTCAGAAACTTTTCAACGAAAAATACTTTCCTGAAAGTATTCGTCATATGAAGGAAGTGGAGTTTATTAGACTGGAGCAGAATAACATGACGGTGTCCCAGTACGAGGAGAAGTTCGCGGAGTTATCCAGGTTTGTACCTCATTTGGTGGAGAATGAGGAACGTATAACGCGGATGTTTCTGAGAGGTTTGAAACCCGACATTTGTCAGTATCTCATTTCTCATAAATTTTCTATCTATTCAGATGTTGTCAACAGGGCTCAGTTGTTAGAGAGAGATAACGAGTACGTTCAACCGAGGGACCATAACCAGGATCATACCGAAGATAGCAGTCATCAGAATAACGATAACCAGTGGAGAAAGAGGAATATGGACAAAGGCGGTAACCACTCTGGTGGTAATCGTGGCCATGAAAATAAAAGAAGAGAGTTGGGAAGAGATTTTAAAAAGAGGAGATTCAACAACGACCATGTGAAGACGTCAGCGCCAGTAGCAACTGGTTCCAAGGGAGGAGAAAGACCACCGGTCGTATGTTACAAATGCGGGAAAGAGGGACATATCAACCCAAACTGCCCACAACAGTTTAAGGTATGCTATAATTGTGGAAAAGAAGGACATATCGCTCGAGAGTGTACAGTAGCGAAACCAATTCCAGCGGGGACAGTGATTCAAAAGGCTGTCCCAGAAAAGTCAAAGTCAACGGTTCCTGGAAGAGCGTTTGTCGTGACCGGTCAAAATGCGCGGAACCCGAACGAAGTTAGCACGGGTTAGTTAATTATAATTCTTGCGAAGTTTATACCTTACTAGGTACCGGTTCTACCCATTCTTTTATCTCTCTTGCTTACGCTCAACGTTTGAACTTGACTACGGAGAAATTAGACTTTGACCTATCTATGGAGACTCCGTTAGGAGAAACTTTCATTACATCCGTTGTTTAGAAATCTTGCTTGATTCAGGTTGGCACTATCACATTACCTGTTAACCTTATTTCTATAGAGATATTTGCTTTTGATGTGATTTTAAGGTTAACTACTCATCATGCCGAAATTGATTATTTTCGTAAGGTTGTTAGTTTTCATATTCCTAAGCAACCTGTTATTCGAATTCAAGCAATCAAACCATTGTAGTCAAACATTTTCATATCAAGCCATGAGGTCATTCGTTTATTACGGATGTCAAGTTTTCTTAGTCCATGTTATGGATTTGAATAAAGACACGTCAGATTTGAATGATATTTCTGTTGTTAGTAAATTTCCTGATGTATTTCCTGAAGAATTTCTTGGCTTACTCCCAGAGCATGATATTGAATTTGTATCGACTTTAAATCCGGTACAAAACCCATTTCTAAAATCTCATATCGAATGGCTCCTATTGAACTTCAGGAGTTAAAAATTCAACTGTAGAAGTTTGTACCCGAGCCTTTATCTTGTGACTTCCTTTGTGGAATGCACTGAAGTCAGACTCTCCGTAGGGGACGCCATATTCGTACGGTAGTAAACTGATAGGTGTTATTATGAAGTGCTATCCAAGATTGGGATATGAGTCACAGTTGAGAGCAACCTAAGTCAGTAATCGAAATACGTAGCTTTCTAGGCTTAGTTGGTTATTATCGGAGATTCGTTGAAGGATATTCTCGAATCGCTACTCCATTAACGCAGCTGACTCGTAGAGATACAACATTCAAATGAAGCAAGGAATGTGGAAAGAGCTTCGAAGAACTCAAGAGGAGACTCATTCCAGAACATGTTCTAACTATGCCATCCTGGAAAAGCGAACGTGGTAGCTGACGTGTTGAGTAGAAGATCGTATACGAGTATGAGTACGATATTGTCGAAGACTCATTTCGTATAATTTACAAATAATAGAGACGGAGATGAAAACTCTAGGTATCCACGTGATGATATACGAGTATAATCGACTTTAATCGAAAAAGTTAAAGTTGTTCAAGCTACACAATGGAGCTGATGAATTTGAAGAAAGAGATGCAAGAAGTTGTTATTTCAAAAGTAAGAATCGGTGAGGTGAGGAAAGCTCAAACCTTTGATTTATTAATCCATTTGAAATTCTCGATCGAATAGGAACTGTGGCCTACAGACTCGTTTTATCGCAAAGTATGTCGCGTGTTTATAACGTTTTTTTTATGTACCGATGTGGACGACTCGAACCATGTTATTGAGTTAGAACCGGACGAAATAGTCGAAGACTTAACGTACGAGGAGGTACCTGTCAAGATGTTGGATGGGAAGGAGCATGTCCTACGCACGAAGGTCATACCATAAGTTAAAGTTTTGTGGAGGAATCATGGTATAGAGGAAATGACCTTGGAGTTGGAAACAGAAATGAAAGCGAGGTATCTTTACCTTTTCGAAACAGCAGTTACGTACGTCAATTTCGAGGACGAAATTTCATAAGGAGGGGAGGTTGTAAGACCCCAAATAATTAATAAATAAAATTTAATTTCCTCTAATTATTATTTTAAATAGTAAGGGTGAATTTGATTAATGTGGTTAGTTATGGGTAAAATGCGCAAATATTTTAAATAAGCAGGTGATTATAAAATATTCATTGTTGTCGGGGAATATTCGTTTGGTCGTGGAATATTCTTGTTGTCGGGGAATATTCGTACGACGGCGCAGCCATATGTGGGCCCCATAATGAAAAGTGATTGGATGAAGAAAACGACAAGTATAAGTTGTTTATAAATAACGGCGTAGTTGTTACCGTTAATACTGTTGGAATACCCGGTGGTTAAAAGACAGTAATACGCGTTGTTGCACAGTAACACACGGTATTGCACCAATTATTGATTCTTACGTAAGAAGGCACTAATCAATAATGTTTACAGTAATTACTGTTCAGTATTTTATTTTATTGATTCAATAATTGCTGCATTGATATTTTATATTACTGTTGTTTCAATAATTGTCACTAGACATTATTTTTTTATTATCGAAGCAATAATTCATATTATCTGAATAATATTATTTGATAATATTATTGGCAATGTCTAGAAAGTTCTGTCTAAGGAGAGGTTTGGTCACCTAATTGCGCGCCAGTAAGGAGAAATTCTTATTGGAAAGCCCCCTCTTTCCTGGGAACGGCCTGGTTGCCAATATTGTGATTCTGTAATATTATTTATGAATAATTAATTATTGATTCATATGATGAGGAAAATATTGATTTTATGTGGATATAGATGGAGAAAATTTTTAATGTGACAATTGTTGAAAATTAATAATTTATCTTTTTCTGATAAAATAATTCATTTAAATATATTATTATATTTTAATAATATAATAATGATGATATTTTTACGATGAATGTGGGATATATGAGTATATGTGGAGGAGGAGTATTTTTGTTACCAAAAATATTTAAAACATGTTTTTCATGTTGGTGGACCCCATTTATTGACTGAAATTTGATTATAGCCTGTAAAATCGTCTGTTTGTGGATTTTGTTCGATTTCTGTTTAGAATTTGGAAAAATTTTCTTCTGCAAAGTTGTAGAGAATTGAATTTCCTATAAAAATTTGCGAGATTTGAATTTTCTGGTAAAAGGGCTATTTATTATGAATTATTGAAGTTCCGAAGCTTCGAAATAATTGATTTTTGGAACTTTAAAATATTTTTATTTACAAAAACGTTTTTTTTATTTTGTTCCCTCATTTAGCATGTGTTCAATGGCTGAAAATCAGATTCAAGGGTTGGCGTAGAAAACTTAATATATATATTAATATTATATTAAATTTTCTGCTTTGGTGTTCTAAGCAATTTCCTATAAATAGGTGCTTAGGTTTGAATTGAAAATCACACCAGAAACTGAAGTTTTTCTCTCTATATTATCGAGCGTATTCTTGTGAGTATTTTGAGTATACTTTGAGTATTGCTATATGATGCAAGTTCAAGTCATAGCCTATATCCGGTGTTTCAACTAAAAATACTGTCTTTCGAGGTAAGGGATGTTATTTTCTTCTC
The DNA here is from genome assembly GCA_020205505.1 of Panax japonicus. Classification (NCBI taxonomy): domain Eukaryota; kingdom Viridiplantae; phylum Streptophyta; class Magnoliopsida; order Apiales; family Araliaceae; genus Panax; species Panax japonicus. The sequence goes on from CM035109.1 coordinate 13,678,731, forward strand.
AAATGATATTATTTCTTCAATATCATTATGCTGAAATATTGGTTGGAACTTTTTATCAAATTTGGAACTTTTTTATGTCGGGGTTACTATTCATGAGTTACTATTCACGAGTTACTATTCACGAGTTACTATTCATGAGTTACTATTCACGAGTACTATTCACGAAGCGTGAAGATGTTTTTTGTGAAATTTCTATCTTTTGGTGTCGGAGTTACTATTCACGTATACGGCACTATTCACGAATACGACACTATTCACCGAAAAAATGAAATTTCTTCTTTTTGTCCAAAATATCTATTCTGGATACTAGCTTTGATTGTATCCATGTTTTGATCATTCTTGAATTTTACTTCAGTATGATTATTTATGAAATATTTTTGAACTCGAATTGTTTAAAGTACGAATCCTTAATACTTGTTATTTTGTTTCACTGGATTCGTTTCCTTTAAAATATTTTTCATCATCCTCAGCCCTAAATGATGGTGTTACTGAATATCTTTGGCCTGTAGTGCAAAGATGAATGATTTCTTGATGAATATCTTTGGCCCGTAGTGCAAAGATGAACAGGTGTTTAGATGAACATGACCAACTGATGAATATCTTTGGCCTGTAGTGCAAAGATGAATATTTGATTTGATTTGAGATATATATTGATTGATGTTACAGGGATAAAATATTGATGATGGACTTTTAAATTCATAGATGTTGGTAGATTTCATTCTCTACTTAACTCCTCTAATGAATTGTTGTTTCCGCTGCAGTTGTTGATTTAAAACTGGTTGTCTATTGTATTCTATTATATTTTTCCCTGTTGAAGACTAACGATAATTTGTTGTATATTATCTTAGTCATAATATTCTTTACTGGGCTAGTTGAGCTCACCCTTTTCCTTTTTGTTCCATTTTTCTTCTCAGGAGGTGAGAATGTAGCGAGTACTAGTCGGGGTATGGAATGAAGGTTCTAGAGAGAGTTGTTTAGTAGTCCTCACCATTTTTGTAAAATAATGTATCAATAATTATGATGGGGATTTATTTGTATGAGGATATTGTCTAGACGGCAATAGTTTATATGTTGTAATAATAAAGTTGTAGTGATTTCTGTTCCATGTATTTCGCGACTCAGAATGGGTTGGATGGAATGGTCCTATTTTGGGGGCGTCACACCAATCATGGGAATAGCTACCAACCTTGGTGATCACCCCAAGGAATGTAGTTTCTGCGATAACCCTGGAAATGCTTGTTTCAAATGCAATCAGCTTCAATCTCGGCGCTCACAACGAGACACACAGTACCAACCCAGAGATAACACCGGGAGGACAGGCACACCTCAAAGTTGACACTGATGACTTTCAACACTTGCAGCAGTCTAATCTTAGGGAAGCCCTAAGCAACGTCTGCTTTATCAGCCCAAACCGGTGATAACACCGGTGAGGGGCAACCTCATCATCTTGCCAACGCGATGCCACATCACGTCATCTCAACATTCTATACACACATCTCTACACAACGATGTCCCGCAAGAATCAAGGAAAACCAATCCCGAGTGACTATTGTGCGGGGTAACAGATAGAATTTGAAGCTTAAAGATCGGAGGGCATCGTCCCATCTTCAATGACTTCGTACAAACTCTAATCCTATGCCATTGTACAACTCTCAACAACGGCGGTCCGAAATAGGTCATATATACCTCAATCGGATGCCCGGATTGCAATTCTGAAAGTTCGAGCAGACATTGCAGTGCCTACGTGCATGTAATACAAGACGACCTGACCCGAGAAAACCGGGGCAACCCGGGCAGCCTCAGGTACACCTGCGGCTCCCCCTTCTATAAATAGAGGGCTTGGGGTGGCCATTTTGAGAAGAGAAAGAACGAGGAAGCCCTGTCAAATTTGTTTCGTACTTGCAATATACTGAGTGCTTTCCCATTTTAAACACTTGTGAGTTCATATATAGCTACTTTTGTAATTACAAAAGCCAGTTTTTACCCATTTTAAAGATATAGAAGCCTTCTTTGGCAGCCCACTGTAAGCCTTCTCACACACTTTAAAGCCTTTCTCTTTATCTCTGCACACACCCTTCTTCACGTTGAGAGTCATGTTGCGTGTGTTTGCTCGGACATCGGTCCGTGGTTTTGTTTAAGTTTGTATATACATATTTATATATATATATATATATATATATATATATATGGACTAACATTATTGAGTTATGCCTCGATTGAGCCTACACTTCGGTCTGGAGCGTTTATTTGCTTCTATATATATATATATATATATATATATATATATATATATATATATATATAAACTGTGTGTCGAACTTTGTTCGATGAGCCTAGACTTTGGTCTGGAGCGTTTACTGCTTTAATATATATACATTTATATATATTAACTGTGTGTCGAACTTTGTTCGATGAGCCTGGATTTTACATCCAGTGCGTTTACTCGCTTTTATATATATATATATATATATATATATATATATATATATATATATGGGAGCCCTTCCATAGCAACCGGTTGCTGTGAGTACTGTGAAACACCCCCTTTTTGTACCGTTGATAAACTTATTGAAAGGCTGAGATGAAACATAAATATACCAAGCCGGCATAACTTGTACCGGCTTTTATTTTATTATGAGGACCCCACCATAGTCAACACGTTGTCAGTTTATTGAAATAAAATGAATTTTTAATATTAAATAATGCCCGACCGGCACAGCTTGTATCGGCTTTGCCTTTTTTATAAAATACTCCCAGCCGCTACAAGCTCTTACGGCTGTAAAAAAAAAAATCAAAACCGAGACAAGCTCTTCCGGCTTGTAAAAAAAAAAAATCAAAACCGGGACAAGCTCTTCCGGCTTGTCCTTTGTTGGTATTGTGTTTGTTGCTATTTCAAAACTCTTTATCTAAATATTTAATAAGAATTAATATTTCAAAACTCTTTATCGAAATATTAATTCTCAAATTATAATAATCGCGTGGATAATAATTCTTTATAAAAAAATCACGGCAGTTCTCTTCCTAGGAGTGGCCCCACGTGTGAAGATCGTACGCCGTCGCTGAGCACACTAATTTTATTACCAACAAAGGACAACCCGGAAGAGCTTGTCCCGGTTTTTTTTTTTTACAGCCGTTAGAGCTTGTCCCGGTTGATTTTTTTTTTTACAGCCGTAAGATCTTGTAGCGGCTGAGAGTATTTTATAAAAAAAGGCACAGCCGGTACAAGCTGTGCCGGTCGGGCATTATTTAATATTAAAATTTCATTTTATTTCAATAAACTGACAACATGTTGACTATGGTGGGGTCCTCATATTAAAATAAAAACCGGTACAAGTTGTGCCGGCTTGGTATATTTATGTTTCATCTCAGCCTTTCAATAAGTTTATCAACGGTACAAAAAGGGGGTGTTGCACAGTACTCACAGCAACCGGTTGCTATGGAAGGGCTCCCTATATATATATATATATATATATATATATATATATATATATATATATATATTCGTCCCGCCTGGAGTTTCCTCCGTGGTGGTTGATAGCTTTACATCTTTATTTACATTTCGTCCCGCCTGGAGTTTCCTCAGTGGCGATTGATAGCTTTTACAGTTTTATTTACATTTCTTGATCCCCCATGGAGATGCTTCGTGGCTGGTGATCATGTCTTTATATATATATATATATATATATTTATTTACCTCTTTTATATATATACCTGCTTACTGCTTTCATACAAATTGCGGTATCATGTGCGCCTAGGAATCATGTGATCACAGATTCAGCCTATTGGATCTAGATTCAGTTCCCGTGCTGGACATTTTTAGCTGTAAGCAGCTTGTAAATTATTCTGCGGTGTCTGAATTTCCTCAGATGGTTTCCATACCCGCGAGGAAGTCAGCATTTTTCTTTATATTATTTTCATACGGATGCATCGCATCTGTAAAATAAAATTAATCAAGTCGAACACGTAATAAAATGGAAGTGTAAAAGGTCTCAATTACTATTGAGCATCAGGGTTTGAAAAAACCTTTTTTATAAAACATCATTGCTATATCTTGCTAAAAACTAAATTTTTACTTAAATTCAAACCCTGTGTATATAGGTGCGAACGAGGCCTCGCACTACTTCCAAATAACAACACATTGACCCACACAAACACACATTCAGATAATCGTTTCTTGAAAAGAGGCGGTCACCGTGATAACTCGGATGTCGGGGGTGCCTAACACCTTCCCTCCGCATAATCAAGTCCCCGGACCTTAATGAATCTCGGTTTCACCGACCCGTTTAACAGTGTCACATCACTGGGTCAATGTGCAAACTTTTTCTCGGTTGTGTTAGTACAACCATTTAAAAAACCAACTGGAGACTCTTAACAGTCCATCATCGACATTATACATGTCGGACCTTTTTCACTTATTTTTTCAAACAAATCTCTCCTAAAATGAGAACACCAAAGAACAAGTAACGGAAAGGGACATCTAAAAAATCCCAACGTCGACACTAAGTTTGTGACACCCCCAAAATAGGTCCATTCCATCCAACCCATTCTGAGTCGCCAAATACACATGGTACAGAAACAACTACAACTTTTACCACCCATAAGCTGTGAGTTTGAATACAAACATTATCATCTAGACAATATCCACATGCAAATAAATCCCCATCATAATTATTGATACATAATTTTACAAAAAATGGTGAGGACTACTAAACAACTCTCTCTAGAACCTTCATTCCATACCCCGACTAGTACTCGCTACTTTCTCGTCTCCTGAGAAGAAAAATGGAACAACAAGGAAAAGGGTGAGCTCAACTAGCCCAGTAAAGAATATTATGACTAAGATAATGTACAACAAATTATCCTTAGTCTTCAACAGGGAAAAATCTGATAGAATACAATAGACAACAAATTTTAGATCAATAACTGCAGCGGAAACAACAATTCATTAGAAGGGTTAAGTAGAGAATAAAATCTACTAACATCTATGAATTTAAAAGTCCATCATCAATATTTTATCCCTGTAACATCAATCAATATATATCTCAAATCAAATCAAATATTCATCTTTGCACTACATGCCAAAGATATTCATCAGTCGGTCATGTTCATCTAAACACCTGTTCATCTTTGCACTACGGGCCAAAGATATTCATCAATTGTTCATGTTCATCTCAACACCTGTACATCTTTGCACTACGGGCCAAAGATATTCATAACAAAATCAACCATCTTTGTACTACAGGCTAAAGATATTCAGTAAAACCATCATTTAGGACTGAGGATGATGAAAAATATTTTAAAGAAAACGAATCCAGTGAAACAAAATAACAAGTATTAAGGATTCGTACTTTAAACAATCTGAGTTCAAAAATACTTCATAAATAATCATACTGAAGTAAAATTCAAGAATGATCAAAACATGGATACAATCAAAGCTAGTATCCAGAATAGATATTTTGGACGAAAAGAAGAAATTTCATTTTTCGGTGAATAGTGTCGTATTCGTGAATAGTGTCGTATACGTGAATAGTAACTCCGACACCAAAAGATAGAAATTTCACAAAAAACATCTTCACGCTTCGTGAATAGTACTCGTGAATAGTAACCCCGAAATGAAAAAGTTCTAAATTTGATAAAAAATTCCAACCAATAATTCAGCATAATGATATTGAAGAAATAATATCATTTGAGAAGAAAATAACATCCCTTACCTCGAAAAACAGTACTTCTAGTTGAAACACCGGATATATATATGACTTGAACTTGCACCGTATAGCAATACTCAAAGTATACTCAAAATACTCACAAGAATACGCTCGATAATATAGAGAAAGAAAACTTCAGTTTCTGGTGTGATTTTCAATTCTAACCTAAGCACCCTATTTATAGGAAATTGCTTAGAACACCAAAGCAGAAAATTTAATATAATATTAATATATATATATATATATATATATATATATATATATATATATATATATATATATATATATATATATATATATATAATCATCTATGCCAACCCTTGAATCTGATTTTCAGCCATTGAACACATGCTCCCTTCTAGAAAAATAAATAAAAAACGTTTTTATTATTTAAAATAATTAAAACTTCCAAAAATCAATTATTTCGGAGCTTCGAAACTTCAATAATTCATAATAAATAGCCCTTTTTGCCAGAAAATTCGAATCTCGCGAGTTTTTATAGGAAATTCCATTATCTACAACTTTACAGAAGAAAGTTTTTCCAAATTCCAAGCAGAAATTGACCGAAATCCATAAACGGACAATTTTACAGACTATAATCAAATTTCAGTCAATAATTGTGTCCACCAACACACAAAATATGTGTTAAACATTTAATGCCACAAAAATACTCTTCCTCCTCATATACTCATATATCCCACATTCATTATAAAAATATCATCGTTAATATATTATTAAAATAATATATTTAAATGAATTATTTTATCAGAAAAAGATAAAATATTAATTTTCAACAATTGTCACATTAAAAATTTTCTCCATCTATATCCACATAAATTCAATATTTTCCTCATCATATAAATCAATAATTAATTATTCACAAATAATATTACAGAATCACAGTACTGGCAACCAGGCCGTTCTCAGGAAAGAGGGGGCTTTCCAATAAGAATTTCTTCTTACTGGCGCGCAATTAGGTGACCAAACCTCTCCTTAGACAGAACTTTCTAGACATTGCCAATAATGTTATCTAATAATATTATTCAGATAATATGAATTATTGCTTCGATAAAGAAAAATACTGTGTAGTGACAATTATTGAAACAACAGTAATATAAAATATCAATGCAGCAATTATTGAATCAATAACATAAAATACTGAACAGTAATTACTGTAACAATTATTGAGTAGTGTCTTCTTACGAAAGAATCAATAATTGGTGCAATACCGTGTGCTACTGTGCAACAACGCGTATTACTGTCTTTTAACCACTGGGTATTCCAACAGTATTAACGGTAACAACTACGCCGTTATTTATAAACAACTTATACTTGTTGTTTTCTTCATCCAATCGCTTTCCGTTATGGGGCCCACAAAAGACTGCGCCGTCGTACGAATATTCCCCGACAGCTAGAATATTCCACGACCAAACGAATATTCCCCGACAATAATGAATATTTTATAACCACCTGCTTATTTAAAATATTTGCGCATTAAACCCATAACTAACCACATTAATCAAATTCACCCTTACTATTTCAAAAAAATAAATAAAGGAAATTCATTTTTATTTAAAAATCTTCGGGGTCTTACAAAGTTTTACCTATTTCACCTTGTACGTTCCTTCATGGCTCATGATGATAGTATCTCATATTTCTTTCGATGTACTGCAGCCGAAGACTTTGTCGATTTCTAATTATACCATCCCACTTAGCAAGGTATTCATGGCTTTTGAATTGTAGGACATCATGTGCGACTCATTCAAATCCATCTCCATGACCGTTTTAGGTCTGCAATCATGCCTAGGAATGACGGGTCCATTGTCAACAACCCACCATTCACATGGATTTATGTTAAGATATATCTTCATCCTGAACTTCCAGAAATTGAAGTTCTCACTGCCCATCAATAATGGAAGTCGGCTAGTGGACTTCCCCTCTTGAAAATTAAGATGTGTCATTAGAATCGTACCCTACGGTCTGCAAGACACACGTTAATAGATCTAAAGCTCTGATACCAAATAAAATTCAAAAATGTATATATGCACAACTAGAGGGGGGCTGAATAGGTGTTTTATGATGAAAGTGATCTACAATGACAATTTTATATTCTGTCTGCTTAAGTATATTAATCTGAAACACAGAACCTTAATATGCAAAACTTCCTGAATTGAGAAGTGCATAATATAACTTGTGGTTTAGTGCAGAATTTAAACAATGCAAGTAAGATAAATAGTATATAAGAACACCAAGATTTTTTACGTGGTTAGACCCTTAACTTCTAATGGCTTAATCCACGTCCAATACCAATTGATATTGGAGACTCTTTTATTAACTTTAGAATTTAAGCAATTACAAAGTTAACTCCCTGTACAAATAGCTCTGAACTCGATGGACACCACTGCCCTCTTTGCACAACTGTAACTTTTTGCACCTCTGCAACTGCTTGCACCACTGCAACCACATGACTATCTACCACTAGATCACACAAACCAAACTTGGCTTGTATATAAGTTTTAATATGAACGAATATGATTACAATATATCTGTAAATTTCTAGCACAATAAATTAAGAACAAGGCACAATCAGTTTGTTAGAAATTTTTCAATAGAAGCACTGATAAATATATTCTCTCAATCCATTGTCTGCATAAGCTTTAGCCAAGAGGATGATATATATATAGAGTAAACGTAATGGCCTTAAAAGCTAAGTATACCTCTATCTTAGTTTTTCTTTTAACAAAAGGATATATATACATAGATAAGGACCAAAGGTAAAGAAAACTAATAACCCAATTTCAGCAAACCCAACAAGAAGAAATAACAAGCTGATGTGAAAGAATATTTGAATTTGAAAATAGAATTAACTTGAATCAAGGGATAAAATTTAGAAAAATTAGCAACTTTAATTAAGGGATATGATCCCGCCAGAATAACCAAATTGAACACAAGGAATCAGCCCAATCATCTTTATGGAAGAAATCTTGATATTGATATAGCTTTGGAAAACAGATTTGTACTTTAGAAATCATGACTAATGTACTCTCAATTTAGTTGGTTTCCAAAAATAGCTTCTTTTAGAGGATTTGAATTTTAAGCTCATGAAACATTTTAAAAATTATTTCCAGCAAATAAATTAAATTTCCTTGAAATTAATTAAATGAGCTAAAAATTCTTACATTTGATTATCTAGGTGAGATCCTATGAACCTAACCATGCGGTGGCTCTAAACAACATTTCTTCATGAAGACCCACTTGAAATCTTGATACATATTGGTCCATAACCTGAAAATCACAAAACATCTCCATACAAAATATATGTTATCATCATTAAAATAAAAACTCATAAATCAACATTCTCTCCTTTTTGATGATGATAAATGATAATATATAACTTTACAAAACAACTTATCATCATTAAAACCAATAACATATAAACCAATAATATATATATATATATAAGCTATATATATACACAGTTGTGTATTACATGTTTTCCTATATATATATATATATATATATATATATATATATATATATATATGTTGAAGTCAACTGTTTAACATAATTTCCTTCCTAACGTGAGAGGAAGCCACCTCTTGTTTTTGTTCTGCGGGTGACTTCGTCATACTATTTTATTTAATTTAGTTTCTAAGTTTAACAAATTTTGTTTTTTAATTTTTATGTTAATAGCACAATATGAATTACACATGCATTACGTGTGGCCAACCCCCTAGTTTAGATAATCCATGTCTATTGAGTTACAAAGTCTTGTTAACCCTACGTGATTTTGTAACAGATGTTTCCATGAATATGATTCTTATACAAAGGGAATATATATATATATATATATATATATATATATATATATATATATATATATATATATATATATATATATATATATATATATATATCGAAAAATATATATGCACAACTGTATATTACACAGTCGGCTATAGCGACGGATTTTTGGGCTATAGCGACGGTTTCACTTGTCGTAATAGCTATTCTGGGCTACGGCGACAGGTGAACCGTCGTCATAGCACAAAAAACCCGTCGTCATAGACCGACTATGTAATACACAGCTATGTATATATATAACCTATATATATATAGCAACTCCATATACAATAATGGTAATATATAATTTTTTTATGAAAAACCATAAAAGATTACTACAATGGCAGTACGACTCAATTACTACTTGACTAAAATACTATCAATACAATAATGGAGTGAGTTTATTGACTTGGGATTTAAAATTGGTCATTCTGAATTAAAACGTGTAGTATGGGTGTGTTGGATTTAAAATTGGGCGGTTTTTAAATCCCAAATGTAATACACTAAAAATGATGCGTTAAGTTTAAAACTTATAATTTGCGTTTATGAGTTAAAAAATATGCATTTGAATAAGCTCAGGTAGACGAACAAGCTCCAAAAGCCTCAAAAACTCCAAAAGCCTTAAACCAAACATTAGGGGTGATCATGGTGCGGTTTGGTACGGTTTGAAACTCAAATCGCACACAAAACCGTTTAGGTGCGATTTGACAAATCCAAAATCGTACATGAAACCGTTTGTGATTGTTGCGTTTTGGTTTTGAATCGTGCGGTGCGATTTTGGTTCCAAATCCAATTGAAACAACAAAATTTTATGCAATTTAAATTAACAATTTAGCATCACACAATATTAAAGTTGTAAAACAGATAATTGTATGAGATTTGTATGGTGATGTGATCATGTAAATTGATACCATCCAAATTCAAGAATTAGTAGCTTAATTTTCATGGGAGGTTCATTACACAAGGTTAATTAAAACATCTCTCCTGTAATAGGATTATATAATTAATTAATTTTCATGGTGCGGTTTGGTTTCGGTTTTATGCGTACGATTTTGGCACCGAAATATTGGTATGGATTTTATTATGAAATTTCTACCTTTTTGTGTCGGGGTTACTATTCACGTATACAGCACTATTCACGAATATGGCTCTATTCTCCGAAAAATAAAATTTTCTCTTTTTTATCCAAGATGTCTATTATGGTAACTATCTTTGATTGTATCCATGTTTTGATCTTTATTTTTGAATTCTGCTTCACAGTTGGTTATTATGGAGTATTTTTGAACTTGGATAAACTAAAGTACGAATCCCTAATCTTTGATCTTTTATCTCACTGGATTCGTTTTCTTTAAGATATTTTTCGTCATCCTCAGTCCTAAATGATGATATTACTGAATATCTTTGGTCTGTAGTGCAAAGATGAATGATTACCTAATGAATATCTTTGGCCTGTATTACCTAATGAATATCTTTGGCCCGTAGTGCAAAGATGAACAGGTGTTGAGATGAACATGGCCAACTGGTGATACAAATGAATATCTTTGGCTTGTAGTGCAAAGATAAATATTTAATTCAAGATGTATATTGATTGATTTTATAAGGATAAAATATTGATGATGGACTTTTAAATCTTAGAAGATAGTAGAATTCTTTCTCTACTTGACTCTTTTAATGGATTATTGTTTCCGCTGCAGTTGTTCATCTAAAACTTGTTGTCTATTATATTTTATCAGATTTTTTCCTGTTGAAGACTGATGATAATTTGTTGTATATTATATTAGTCATAATATTCTTTACTGGTCTAGTTAAGCTCACCATTTTCTTTTTTGTTCCATTTTTCTTCTCAGAAGGTGAGAACATAGTAGGAACTAGTCGGAGTTTGGGGTGATGGTTCAGAATAGTTGTTTTAGTAGTCCTCACAATTTTGTAAAATAGTGTATCAATAATTTTAATGAGGACTCCTTTTGAGTTTGTATACTATCTATTAGACAATATTTGTATTCAAACTCACAGTATATGTGTTATCATATTTTGCACGATAATTGTATTACTGAAGTTGTATTTGTTTCTGTACCATTTATTTGGCGATTAAGAATGGGTGATGTATACCTATTTTGGGGGTGTCACAGTTGGTACCAAAGCTTAGGGATATGATGTAAGACCCCGAATTTTATGAAATAAAAGTATTCAATTTTTCTTATAATTACTATTCAGTAAATGGTTAAATTGATAAAAGTTAAGTTGATGATGATATATGATTTTTTTTTTCAAAATACACAAGTGGTTAAAAATATTCATTTTTGTCGGGGAATATTCGTTTGGTCAAGGAATATTCTTTCTGTCAGGAAATATTCGTACGACCGGCGCAGCCATTTGTGGGCCCCATAACAGAATAACTGTCGGATGAAGAAAATGACAAAATTAAGTTTTTATAAATAACGGCGTAATCGTTACCGTTAACACTGTTGGAATACCCGGTTGGTCAAATAAAGTAATACGCGTTGTTGCATAGTAGCACACGGTATTATACAGTATTTTTGAATTATTAATTCTTACGTAAGAAGGCACTACTCAATAATTGTTACAGTAATTACTGTTCAATATTGTATTGATTCAATAATTGCTGCGTTGATATTTTATATTATTGTTGTTTCAATAATTATCACTGCGCAATATTTCTCATTATCAGATCAATAATTCGTATTATTTGAATAATATTATTAGATAGCATTATTGGCAATGTCTAGAAAGTTCTGTCAAGGAAAGGTTTGGTCACCTAATTGCGCGCCAGTAAGGAAAAATTCTTATTGGAAAGCCCCCTCTTTCCTGGGAACGGCCTGTTTGTCATAATTGTGATTCTGTAATATTATTTAAGAATAATTAATTATTGATTCATATGATAAGAAAATATTTATTTGATGTGGATATAATTGATGAATATATTATTTTATGTGGATATAATTGAAGGAATTAATGCTGAGGTGTTTTATCAGTATTTTGTCGGACTGGAAGAATTAAAAATCATCTGTTTGTGGATTTCGGATAATTTTTGTTTGGAATTTGGAAAAATTTTCTTCTGCAAAGTTGTAGAGAATTGAAATTCCTATTAAAAACGCGAGATTTGAATTTTTCGACAAAGGGGCTATTTATTGTGAATTATTGAAGTTCCGGAGTTCCGAAATAATTGATTTTTGAAAGTTTTAATTATTTTATTTAAGAAAAAAGTTTTTGTGGTTGTTGGCACATGGGTGGCTGATGTTTTTGACCAAAGAAGGCTGTTAAGGAATTAAGAAAAATAAATTAATATTTTATTAATTTAGTCTCCTTTGGCGTTCTAACATTTTCCTATAAATAGAGGGCTAAGTTAGAATTGAAAATTACACCAGAAACAAAGTTTTCTCTCTTTCTCTCTCTCTATATTATTGAGCTTATTCTTGTGAGTATACTTTGAGTGTTGCTATACGGTGCGAGTTTCTGTCAGCACTATACCCGAAATTCAGTCAGAAATACTGCTCTTTTGAGATAAGGAATTTTAAGGGTTATTATGTTTTTCAGTTCGTACTTCTTCCGTCCTTCAGAAAATTCTGAAAAAATTTGAAATGATATTTTGATGAGTTTTATTGATTGTGTCCAAAAATGGTGATTTTTGGATGTATAGATTAAGAGTTATGAATTTTATGAGAAAAGACTATTTTAAAAGTAACCGCTTATAACTCCTTGTGGTTAACTCTAAAATTGATGAAATTTTTATTGAGAGTACATCTATATAATATCAGTATACCCTGTGAATTTCGGAATTTTTGGATAAAAGTACAATTTATGATAAATATTAAAATATTCGGTGGTTTTGGCCATATGAAAAATAGTAAATGAATTTTTAAAATTCCGAGAAAAATATATGTTCAATATGGAATAATATTATGCTAAATCCCAGAGAATAAATATTTTTAGAACTGATTTGGTATTTTTCATGAAAATGTTCTAGTTATGAGTAATTGAATTAAATATGTTATGCGAAGGAAGAAAATTGGGAAAATAGGATTTTATGGCTTGAGAATCCTATATGAGGTATATACAGATTTTTGATGAGGGTTTTGATTATTGGTGATGAAATCTTATGAGTTTGGCATTTTAGAATAATTAAATGCATTATTTAGTAAAGTATAAACAATTAAAATAAATTGTTTATAAGCTTAAGAAATATTATTCTTTCAATATCATTATACCGAAATAATGGTATGGATTTTATTGTAGAATTTTTACCTTTTTGTGTCGGGTTTACTATTCATGAGTTACTATTCATGAGTTACTATTCACGAGTTACTATTCACGGATACTATTCACTACAAAATTGGTTTCTTTTTCTAACCAAATTATAGTTGATTTATAAATTTTACTCTTGAGATTAAAACTATATGTTGATCATATTATTTTTATTATCATATATAACATTTCTATAACCCTAATGATGATATTTCTCTTTGACTTGAGTGTAAAGATGAGTAGATTTTTGGTATGATCATGACTATGGGTTCTCTTTGGCCAATAGTGCAAAGTTGAATTGTTGACTGGTATGATCATGACCATTGAATTTATAATTGAATATCTTTAGCTTAAGTGCAAAGGTGAATTGATCAACATGGTTATAATTATTGTTTATATAAATTCTGAAATGATTATATATTTCTTTGAGATAATAGTATATTTGGCATGTAGTGCAAATATGAACTGTTGATTAATGTATTTGGCCTGTAGTGCAAATATGAACTGTTGAGGAATATCTTTGGCCTGTAATGCAAAGATGAATTGTTGATGAATATCTTTGGCCCGTAGTGCAAAGATGACATGTTGTTGAATATCTTTGGCCAATAGTGCAAAGATGAACATGTGTTGAGATGAGCATGACCAACTGGTGATACAAATGAATATCTTTGGTCGTAGTGCAAAGATGAAATTATTAGTATGATTATGAACAGGAAATGTGATTTGGTGTAACCATGATCTTTGATGTTTCAGGTAAAGATAGGTGATGAAATTTATTTTCGTCCTGGATGAGAAGAGGAATTTAGAACTACAATTATGATTATGAGTTATTCATATGATTGTGGACCAGAATTGTTGATTAATGTTACAGGGATAAAACATTGTTGGTGGATTTTTAACATGGAGAAGATAATAGACTTTATAGTTTATTTGACTCTTCTAATGGATTGATCGTTCCGCTGCAACTATGGTTGAAATTTTTATCATCTACCATATGTTCTAAATCTCTGATTTTTTATTGATGAAGGCTATTGATAATTTCATTATCTTTAGTCATGATATTCTTTACTGAGCTAGTTGTGCTCACCCTTTTGCTTTACAATTCCTTTCAGGTAATAAGATTTTAGCTGGGTCGAGCGGGGGTAACAGGGGAATAGAATGGTGGTCTCTAGCTGTGGAGTTCTCCCTAAACAGTATAGACAAGTGTGTTGTATACATCTTTTAGTAGTTATATTTGGTGAATCATATAGGGAGAGGCAAACCCAACGTTGGAAGGGTGTTTTGCCACTATCATACAAGATGTATAATGACATACAACCTCGTGTCATCATAAGACAGGGGTGTGCTCATCCATTTGCTGAGTATATTTACGAGCACTACCTATATAATCTTGGTGTTTGTTTGAAGTATAATTCTCAATTTGAGACAGTGGAGATAATGATAAATCAAGAGAAGACTCACCATTGGGAAGAATATGATAGTAATCTTCTCGTTTTTCTTTGGGGTCTATTGGGTCAATCAAGGATAATTATGTGGCCATATGATATCTATCATAACCTAGAAGCATGGCCTCCCATGTACGAAGGTTTCTTTGAGCACTTTCCAAAGATTTTAGTTTCTAAAACAGTTTTTGACTATACCTTTATGTAAGGTGTCACTGTAAGGTGTTGTCCACGGTTGGGACATGTGTCACAATTGGTATATATTTGTATCCAAACTCACAGTATATGTGTTATTATATTTTGCACGACAATTGTTGTAATAAAGTTGTAGTTGTTTTATGTACCATGTATTTGGCGACTCAGAATGGGTTGGATGGAATGGACCTATTTTGGGGGCGTCACATATGATCCCTGACTGAGATGTAAGACAAGAACTTGGAGGGGAGAGATTGGGAATTCCTTCGCTAGTATGACCTGACTATGTTTATTTGGTATTTATTTGGTCGGTAAGAGTATAGGGATAATATGTGACATGTCAATTAACCCTTATTTTTTGGCAGTATTTGAGAATGGCAGCTGAAAATATTAATAATGGAGTGAATCAGACCGTGCAGACACCTTTAATCACCACCCAGGGGAACGTGAAACAGGAAGGCAATATTCCTCCTGTAAACAACAATAACGAACAAATGATGAATGATGGGATGTTTAGAAGCTTTTTGCAGTTCATGCAAAATCAGACGAGGGAGACTCATGCACAAAATACGGGTAGAAATGATAGCAATGTGCGGCTTGTCACAACCAAGCAGTTCAAGGAGTTGGGAGCACCAGAATTTGCGGGAAAGCCGGATCCGATTAAGGCGAAAATATGGGTCAAACAAATTGCCAAGATATTCGATGTCTTGGGATGCACGGAGGAACAGAAGGTTCCATTCGCCACCTTTATGTTCCGTGGTGAGGCAGACTACTGGTGGGAGTCTGTGAAGCGTACCCAGCCTGCCGTACTCAACATGTCTTGGGAAACATTTCAGAAACTGTTTAATGACAAGTACTTTCCTGAAAGTATTCGTCATATGAAAGAGGTAGAGTTTATCAGAATGGAACAAAACAACACTACGGTGTCCCAGTATGAGGCGAAGTTCACGGAATTATCCAAGTTTGCACCTCATTTGGTAGAGAATGAAGAATGAATGATGCGGATGTTCCTGAGAGGTCTAAAACCCGAGATTCAACAATATCTTATCTCTCACAAATTTTCTTTATAAACAGGGCTCAATTATTAGAGCGAGATAATGAGTATGCCCAACCGAGGGACCACAATTAGGGTCATACCGGTGACATCAGTCATCAGAGCGATGATAACCAGTGGGGAGGAAAAAATACAGTCAAAAGCAGTAACCACTCAGGTGGTAATCGTGACCATGATAATAGTAGAGGTGAGTCAAGTGGAAATTTCAGAAAGAGGAGGTTCAACAATGACGGGAAGACATCAGCAGCAGCACCAGCACATACAACAAATTCTATGGGAAGAGAACGACCGCCAGTTAGATGCTACAGATGCGGAGAGGAGGGACACATAAGTCCAAATTGTTCACAGCCTTCCAAGGTGTGTTTCAGTTATGGAAAAGACGGTTATATAGCCCGGTTTTATCCAGTAGCGAAGTCAAGCCCAGCTGGAACGGCGACACCAAAGGCGACTACGGAAAAAATAAAGTCGGCGGTTCAAGGGAGGGTGTTTGTCGTGATTGGCCAAAATGCGAGAAACCCGAACGAGGTGATCACGGGTAAGCTAATCATAAACTTTTGCGAAATTTATACCTTCTTAGATACCGGTTTTACCCATTCTTTTATCTCTCCTGCTTGTGGTCAACGTTTAAACTTGACTCCGGAGAAATTAGACCTTGACTTATCTGTTGAGACTCCGTTAGGAGAAAGTTTCATTACATCTAGTATTTATAAATCTTGCTTGATTCAAGTTGGAACCATAACATTACCTGTCGATCTTATTTCGTTGAAAATATTTGCATTTGATGTGATTTTAGGGATTGATTGATTAACCACTCATCATGCTAGAATTGATTGTTTTCGTAAGGTTGTTAGTTTTCATATTCCTAACCAACCTATTATGAGAATTCAAACAAACAAACCACTAAAGTCAATCATTATCATATCAAGCCATAAAGCTATTCGTTTATTAAAAATTGGATGTCAATCTTTCTTAGCCCATGTCATGGACTTGAACAAAAACACGTCAGATTTGAATAAAATTTCTATTGTTAGTGAATTTCCTGACGTATTTCCTAAAGAACTTCCTGGTCTACCCCCAGAACGTGAAGTTGAATTCTTTATTGATCTTGAACCTGGTACAAAGCCCATTTCTAAAACCCCATATTGAATGGCTCCTATTTAACTTCAAGAGTTAAAGGTCCAACTACAGGAGTTGTCAGACATCGGTTTCATTCGTCCTAGTATATCTCCTTGGGGTGCTCCTGTATTATTCGTAAAGAAGAAAGACGGGAGTATGCGACTTTATATTGACTACAGATATTTGAACCATGTCACCATCAAGAATAGGTATCCGCTACCTCGCATAGATGACTTGTTCGACCAGGTTCAAGGAGCACAATTCTTTTCAAAGATTGATCTTCGTTCTGGATATCATCAGCTGAAGATTAAAACTGAGGATATTTCGAACACTGCCTTCAGAACTCGGTACGGGCATTATGAATTCTTAGTCATGTCTTTTGGATTGACTAATGCTCTTGCTGATTTCATGGATATGATGAACCGTGTATTCAAAGAATATTTGGATCAGTTCATTGTTGTCTTTATTGATGACATCCTCATCTATTCTAAAAGTCGTGAAGATCATGAGCACCATTTGAAGCTGGTACTGTAAAGGCTTTGTGATAACAAGCTATATGCCAAGCTGAATAAATGCAAGTTCTGGCTTGTGGAAGTAGCATTCCTTGGGTATGTGGTGTCAAAATATAGAGTATTTGTCGACCCGGCGAAGATTGAAGCCATACTAAGTTGGGAGCAACCGAAGTCGGTGACTGAAGTACGTAGCTTTCTGGGCTTAGCTGGTTACTATCGGAGATTCGTGGAAGGATTTTCTTGAATCGCTACTTCGTTAACTCAGCTGACTCGTAAAGATATAAAATTCGATTTGAGCGAGGATTATGAGAAGAGTTTCCAAGAACTCAAGAGGAGACTCATTTCGGCACGTGTTCTGACAATACCATCTGGTTCGGATGGATTTGTTATCTACAGCGATGCTTCAGGCAAAGGTTTAGGATGTGTTCTCATGCAACATGGGAAAGTCATAGCCTATGCCTCGTGACAACTCAAAGAATATGAGAGGAATTATCCTACTCATGATTTGGAGTTAGTGGCAATTATTTTCGCATTGAAGATCTAGAGACACTACCTATATGGGGAGAAAGTGGAGATCTATACAGATCATAAAAGCCTCAAATTTTTCTTCACCTAAAAGGAACTCAATATGCGGCAACGACGTTGGCTCGAGTTGTTAAAAGATTACGACCATACCATTCAATATCATCATGGAAAAACAAATGTAGTAGCTTACGCATTGATTAGAAGATCATATGCGGGTACGAGTGCAATGTTGTTAACACAAAGGTCCATTTTGTATGACTTGCAAAGGATGGAGATAGAGATAAAGGCTCCAAGTACCCACGTGATGATATCAAGCATACGAGTAGAACCGACTTTAATC
The DNA here is from genome assembly GCA_020205505.1 of Panax japonicus. NCBI lineage: Eukaryota > Viridiplantae > Streptophyta > Magnoliopsida > Apiales > Araliaceae > Panax > Panax japonicus. The sequence goes on from CM035109.1 coordinate 13,697,726, forward strand.
GATAAAGTTAAAGTTGCTCAAGCTATAGACCTGAAGCTGATGCGTATGAAGAAAAAAGTGCATGAAAATGTTATTCCAGAAGCAAGAATCGATGAAGAAGGAATACTTCAAGTCAACTCAAGACTTTGTGTTCCTAACGATTCTGACTTGAAGCAACACACAACACACCGTTTGCAATCCATCTTGGGAGTACCAAAATGTATCATGATCTTCGACATACATTTTGGTGGAGCAATATGAAAAAAGAGATCACGAAGTTTATCTCGAGGTGTTTAACTTGTTAACGTGTAAAGGCGGAGCATCAAGTACCAAAGGGTCCATTGCAACCACTAGAGATTTTGAAATAGAAGTGGGAACACATTACAATAGATTTCGCTACGGGTCTTCCCAAGGTTTCTCAAGGCATAAATGCGATTTGGGTCATTGTTGATAGATTAACCAAGTCTGTTCATTTCTTACCTATACGGGAGACTTATTCCCTTGAACGTCTTGCTAGTATGTATGTAAATGAGATTGTGAGATTGCATGGAATTCCAGTATCCATAGTTTTGAATCGTAACCCAAGATTCACTTCACGATTTTGGGTTAGCTTACAGAAAGCTATGGGCACGGATTTATGATTTAGTTCGGTATACCATCCTCAAACGGATGAACAATCAGAGAGGACTATTCAAACTCTTAAAGATCTATTAAGACTCTGTGTCCTAGATTTCAAAGTGAGTTGGGATAAGTACCTACCATTGGCGTAATTTTCCTACAACAACAGTTATCAGACAAATATAGGTGTGGACGAAAGTTTCGCTCTCCAGTATTCATTATACCAAAATATTGGTATGGATTTTATTGTGAAATTTCTAACTTTTTGTGTCGTGGTTACTATTCACTTATACGACACTATTCACGTATACGACACTATTCACGAATATGGTACTATTCTCCGAAAAATAAAATTTTCTCTTTTTTGTCCAAGATGTCTATTATAGTTACTATCTTTGATTGTATCCATGTTTTGATCTTTATTTTTGAATTCTGCTTCACAGTTGGTTATTATGGAGTATTTTTGAACTTGGATAAACTAAAGTACGAATCCCTAATCTTTGATCTTTTATCTCACTGGATTCGTTTTCTTTAAGATATTTTTCATCATCATCAGTCCTAAATGATGATATTACTGAATATCTTTGGCCTGTAGTACAAAGATGAATGATTACCTAATAAATATCTTTGGTCTGTAGTGCAAAAATGAATGATTACCTAATGAATATCTTTGGCCCGTAGTGCAAAGATGAACATGTGTTGAGATGAACATGGCCAACTGGTGATACAAATGAATATCTTTGGCTTATAGTGCAAAGATGAATATTTAATTCAAGATGTATATTGATTGATTTTATAGGGATAAAATATTGATGATGGACTTTTAAATCTTAAAAGATAGTAGAATTCTTTCTCTACTTAACTCTTTTAATGGATTGTTATTTCCGCTGCAGTTGTTCATCAAAAACTTGTTATCTATTATATTCATCAGATTTTTCCCTGTTGAAGACTGATTGAAACAACCCGGGTCAAATCCCGAGTCTGGAATAAATCTCGGGTCAAATCCTAAGTCCGAATCGAATCAAAACCATCAAAATAAGGCCTCAAACTACTGGATCAATAGTATCTTCTTGGTTCATTTTCTCCCACCACAGGCTCCCAAAAAGTCATGACTTGAAGGTACTATTGGTAGTAACTTATTTCCTTATATGCACACAAATTTTTCCTCTATCTTTCGATGTGGGACTGGGGTGTTACAAACTCTCCCACTTAAATTTCTGACGTCCCCGTCGGAACCGATCACACACACGGCCCAAATATCTTTGTCTCTCTATCCATTGTGGGATAATACCGGCTGGTTTTGTGTCCCCACCTCTGGACCTTCATCTCTCCATTGTGGGATAATACCAGCAGCCTTCGTGTCCCCACCTTCGGCAACCAAATCTGATGACCCGACTCGAGCTTTCGAGAGTCAGCTTTTATACCATATGAAACAACTCGGGTCAAATCCCGAGTCCGGAATAAATCTCAGGTCAAATCCCAAGTCCGAATCGAATCAAATCCATCAAAATAAGGCCTAAAACTACTGGCCCAATAGTATCTTCTTGGGTCATCTTAGCCCACCACAGGCTCCCAAAAGGTCATGACTTGAAGGTACTATTGGTAGTAACTTATTTTCTTATATGTACACAAATTTTTCCCCTATCTTTCGATGTGGGAAAATAATTTCCCACAAGAAGGATAATATACAATAACGGTTTATGAATGATAATTCACTGAGTTTTCAATGGTAAAATATTCTTACCGGAACAATAAAATTTAATTCAACAACTATGAGTTTAAAAGAATAATGAACATTAAATTAACAATAGATATCAACATCAAAGAATACACTGAGGGTCACAAGACCACGAACTATACTCTAGGTTTCAAGTATTTCTACTTTAACCTTTAATAGTCTAAAAGACTATAATCATCATTTATGTCCTAGGTTAACATGTGTTTCTACTGTAACCTTTAACAGTCTAAATGACTATATGGACCATCATCCCGTACTCCAGGTGATCAGCCTTTTGTACTATGTATTGCACAAATATTTTAACTCTATTGCGTACTTCTAAAATAATCCCCTAATAATAGGGTTGTTCATCTAATCTTAGATTACCAGGTTCCGAACCAAATGAAGTTTTGTTGGGAATTATCTTCCAAGGAATTCTAGATCATTAGAATGCTTATCAACCAAGTACTGGTTGAATCCGATAGAAACAAATAACTATTCAAGAGTTTGATTATAATATCTTCATGAACAAGGTATATCGATGAATCAATATAAGCTAGAGTATTAACAATTTCTAAATTAAACAAATGTTATCATCGACAACATGCTTTCAAAATTTGTATGAGTACATATGCAAACCAAAGGAAGTTTGGTTTGGGTTGAATTCAAGGGTAATTTAGAGTTTAGAACATTCATCAACTAAGGATTAGTTGAATTGGTAAAGAATCGCTAAACAACTTAGAGTTCGATACAATAATGTAGGATATTATAATAACATTGGAGAACGAAGATCAAACAACAGTTATTAGTAGCTGAATAAACAACATTACAGACTTTGAATAACCTAAGTAATCTCGTTTGAAATAAAGAAATAAAGATTAACTAACTTGCTTTAACAATAAATGAGAGTTAAAGAATTCGCATGTCAATAAATCGTTAAACAAGAGGTTAGGGTTAGAGAATTTGCATAAGTATAACGTAATAGTGAAAAATAACCTTACTGAATAAGAAAGTAGCAAAGGTTAGGGAACTTGCCTCTTGCGTAAGCTATACAATTACAATTCACGTACTCCAATATCCTACACATACCATTAGGATCATCACATCAATTAGCCAAATACACATTAACCTTATAGATTCATTTCTCATCTTAGTTACGTTATAACATTTAGTTTAAGGTCTAACCATATAAATAAACCACATAACACAAAGCTGAAACTCACTAACACATTTTAGTGTAATCACAATATCAATTAGACATGTTAACATCAACTTCCAAAATAACTCCCATTTATAGTTAAACTTGTTAATTTAGTACAAGTCTTATGCTACTAGATAAATATCAAATATTTCAAGTGTTAACCTTCATAATACTTATTTACTAATCCTCATTCTCAATAACTCACAACATGTCATTTTCATAGTTTACTAAATTCTTATAACTTTAGAATCACTAACCACATAACACTATGTTGTTTTAACCTTGTCGTTACACATTTGACACATTAACATAATCTTAGACCAAGTTATAGTGGTGTTACAAAGTCTGCAGCAACAGAAGACCTCACTGTCTCAGGACAGGGTATGGCGCAGCTGTGCCATACACAAGCCTAGGACCGGCGCAGCTGCGCCATTTTTTGCCTTAGCGCAGAAACTCAAAAACGGCATGAACAGTAGCCGACTTTAGCTCAACTAACATGAATTTCACCCACCAAACAGTGAAATTAAGACGTAAAATAAATATACAACTATCATAAACATGATTGCTTTCATATTCAATCACTTAGCACAATTTAACAACAACTAAAACTATTTTAATTTCTCAAAATTCATATTTTTCATATAAAACTCCATTTTTGATATCTCTTGGAAAAATCATCACAGTAATCTCTATACTTGGCCAAATCACTTCATTCCATCTACGTTATGCTCGTGTCTTAATGAACTAACATAATCAATCTTCAATTTATAGTTTAACATAAGAATTGATCATCAAAATTGGTACTTACCTAAGCCATACAAAGAATACATATACTGTCAAAATTTTTTACTGTCAAAACAAAATTAGCATACAAATTTCTTATTTTAAACATAACTCTAGCATCATAAGCATGTATCATCAGAATTTACCAATTATATATCCACAATTCACCAATTGATTTCACAGAACACAAACACACCATGCCGTGAATTCATATATGTACATATATATAAATAAATAACATTAGGGTTACGAATAATACCTTCAATTAGCTTGGTAACCACTGAAATTATTGTGAATCACAGACTTTCTCTCAATTATCTTCCTAGCTTCTCTGTATTTTCTTCCTTCTTATCTTTTTAGGCTTAAGCCAATTTTCTTTTACGCAAAACATATTAAGCCTAACGCACAAAACCAAACGTCTATAACCGGCGTTGTAATAAAAACAATAATACGTTATCAGTTATAAATATATTTTTATATTATTTGATTTATTTTAATTTATTTTATTTGTTTTATTTATAATTCAAATATAAAAAAAAATCCAAAAGCCATAAGGCTCTGTTTGGCAAAAAGTCTTTAAATTAAAGACTTAATAGTTTAGGCCTTGTTTGGTCAAAAATAAATTAAACTACTTTAATTATTTTAATAAAAAATTTAGTTTATAATTTATAATTACATATTATTTATTTAGATTTCCATATCCATCATTAATCAAATAAATAATTATACATACTATATTTTAAATAAATATTGAACTTAAACAAATATCACAAAATTATATTCTCATTATAATTTTATTTAGTAATTTAACATACCATCTTAACTTATTAAATCAAAACAACAACTCTCTAACTATAAATTAATTTAATTTAGAATATTATCTGATAAATATAATTTATAAATATTTACTAACAAAAATCACATATTCATTTAATTTAAGAAATATTTTAAATTACAAAACAACAACTTCATCAATAAAATATTTATTTAATTTAATAAATATTTTAAATTACAAAAAATCTTGGATTGTTACATCCTTCCCTCCTTAAAAGGATTCTGTCCCTAGAATCACAACTCAAATAATCAAATCGTCACATTCTTCCCTCCTTAAAAAGATTATGTCCCCAGAATCAAAGACACAGACTAAACAAATAACTCATGGTAATTCTTCATCATTTCAGTTTCAAGTTCCCACGTAGAATCTTGGACGTTGTGGTTCCTCTATATCACATTCACAAAAGGTTTTAACTCATTCCTGTACACATGATCTTTTTAGTCGACTACCTGGATAAATATTTCCTAGTAGCACAACCACAACGGTTCGTACTTGGTCACATGATTGCAGTCAAGCTTGTTCGATCATCTCACCGAAACATGAAAAACATTACGAATGCGCTCTAACTATAGAGGTAAGGCTACCTCAAAACCATCTTTCAACTCCATCAATGCTTCCTATACTATAACTATTTTATACCCAATATAGTTCATCAAACTTACCACACTTTGAAAATCCAAGAACTTGCCATAATAATATGAGTTTAGGAACTTATCCTAGTCAGACCATAGGCGTCCATTCGTTGAGGGGTTCAAAACATACCATATGATTATGAGTCACGAACATACCATATGCTTTAGTTTTAAGAACCGAACCTAATCTTAATATCATATAACTTAATCTTAAAAGCCTCTAACTATCAAATATATACATGAGAAAAGAATCACATTTCCACCACATATATCTTGATAGCGCGATACCGATATTCCAATGATTATCAATGTGATAAACCAAGTATATGCACAAAACCTCTGCCCATTCCAAGATTTATACGACTTAGTCACCATATGAGTCCTCATTTGAAATCCCACCTAACATTACCTTACTCTTAAATTATTTCTAACTTATCCATAACTTGCTCAATGTGGATTACTCGCATGACATAATCGAAAACTTCTCATGCGCTTAGCATGCCTTCAAATGTTTGGATTTCCTTTTAGTTTGGCATTCGATTTGCAAACGATATGACATACTTCTTTCTAATTACGTTCCACACGTTCTTGCAACCCTTTTGAAAATTCGATGTAAATCGTGAATCTCGGTTCGACACAATTGACACAGAAACATCGTGTCTTGAAACGATTTCATAACTTCACACACTGCTTGATATGTAATATGCTAACTCTGACATACCAAAAATCTACCACCATATCTTGCCACCAATAGTAATATTGAAGGCAATATATAATTTTGTGCTTCCTAGTTGATTTAATATATAAATTTTATGCAAAACTTCCTTTTTAATTCCTGGTATTAGCGAAACCTAGTTTCTTCCTTCTACTTTTAACTATAACTATTTAGGACTTTGCATTCACAATCCTTGATCAACTCCCACTATCACTTCAATGCATGTTTAAATACCCATATATTTTGAATCGTCAGTCGGATCCCCTTTCACCTAAACATTTTAACTGACGTGATCTGTAAGAAATGACCATGTCGTTCTGCCTAAACACACTGCCTAATACATGGTATGATACGTCGCTATATAACACAAAGTTTTCTGTACTATTTGGTAGAGACAACATAGGTGCCATACTAAATTCTTCTTCAATTCTTGAAAATTCACTCTATAATTTACTGTCCATATAAATTCCACTGATTTCCTTGTCAATTTAGTTAACTAAGTAACTATCTTGCTCTTCACATAACCCATATATTATTTTCTTAATAACTTCTTGTTTTAAAACATCGATAAATAACTCTACCGCACAGACGTCTTACAACTAAAAGAATAAAATACTACCTTTGATTTCCTCAGAGTCTTAAGGTTTATGAGCTTTCTATGACAATGACTTATCACCACATGGTTTAACACGTGGCCTTTACTACAACACGAAATTTCTATGTACCAACGTAAAAGGAATCGTTATTCACACTTTCTATATTTAAGGAATAGTCTAACTCTTCCCGAAGCGAATCTAGTTTCTAAAAGAATTTATCAGGCATAAATTAACAAGTGGCGGTTAAATTAAATAACACGCAGCCATATAGATAACTGATAGGAACCATACCTTCCATTGCGTTCTGGATCTTCATGGTGGTTGCTTATTCAGTTGGTAGGCTCGGCGTAGCTAACTATATAATAACCAGTTTGCCACTGCCCCCTTTGCTTCCACTTACTTTTCCTACCGCTTTCTTTGGGCAACCTTGAGCCAAGTGCTCCTTCGATCAACACGTGAAGCAGGCTCTCTTCCTTGGTCTTGAACATTTTGGTGCAATGTGATCCTTCGATCCACAATTAAAGCACACCATTTTTCCCATCAAACAAAAACCTACATGTTTTTTTCCACAATTGCTACACGCCTTCACCTTCTTCTTTTCTTTCCCTTGCTGATTTTTAGCGTTAATATTATTGTCCCACTTTCTTTTACAAGTGTTACCGGTATGACTATCACCCACCTTAGCATCTTCACTCTTCTTTCCCCTATGTTCTTGATTGTATGTTAGCGTATTACCTTCCCCGTCTACATCAATTGTTCTCTCCAACCCTGTTGTAAACGAATATGGTTGGAACATCGAGATTTGATTATATAGCCAGAAATTCAGTTGATTTTTCAGTGCTCCCACCAGCAAATTCACTAATTGTGGCACTAGATTTGTGTTAGCTTCCCTATCGTATGCATTTTCCTTGGGGCTTTGTTGACGCTGTTGTCTTCTTCTAGGCGACATTTTACTGTATAAAACTTGAACTATTAGATCATCATTCATCCACACATTAACATTTTCAAACTTATCTTAACCACTTATAGATAACACATAATATATCTTAATAAACAATAATAATACTTTATTCATTTATTACATCACCACATCACAAAATAGTCATACTTTTATTTATATTATTTATCCCGAAATAATAAAATTCTAGGATTACTTTATCACATCCCACTATTTAATTCAAAAGTTAGGATCCACATCTATTAATTTTCATTATAATTTTTATAACATCTTATTATTTTTCTTGCAATCTACAAGAACATTCCATGTTGTACAACTTCATTGCGCTCTTGCTCCACGATACGAATCATCAGGAGATTGGAAGATTAAATTCTAAGTTTCATCATTGGCTTGGCGCTCTTTGACTTGTCTTCAACACGATCTATGCATTTAGAAGCCTTCACCCATGCGTCTTCAGCTCTCGCACGCTTTGCCGACTCCTTTCCCTTGTCATTCCTGCGCAATCTCGTTCATAACTAATAACTATCCTCTTTAATACTTAAACTGAGATAATCTCTACTCTACATCTATAAGTCGTGCGGTAAAGTCTTGAGTCATTACATCTTTTTATGCTAGCTCTATGGCTTTCCTAACTTTTTTTACTCATACTTCATATTTACCTTCTAAAATTCATCTTCCGGATCAAACTCATGCTCATACCCAAGTTTTACAACAAAAATCCATGGGTATGGCTTTCCCAATACCAACCATACTCAAACTATATTACTTCTCAGGGCTCTTAATCCTTATCTTCCTTCATCAATCTCTCTGATAACAAAGTTTTAATAACTCCACAACTTTATATGTATAATACTTGCTACTCATAAGTACTCACGAGCACATAAGTCATTAACACATAAGCACATAAAGTCTTTTATCATTTTATCTTCAATGAATTTCCTTAATTCATTCCTTAGAACTCGATAAGAGTTTATCACCTCTATGTTCTCGATCCCCTAGAAGGTTATAGCCTAAGGTTTCCCCACCAAAGGTTCATAACCTAAAGCTTTGATACCATATGAAACAACCCGGGTCAAATCCCGAGTCCGAAATAAATCTCAGGTCAAATCTCAAGTCCGAATCGAATCAAATCCATCAAAATAAGGCCTCAAACTACTAGCCCAATAGTATCTTCTTGGGTCATCTTAGCCCACCACAGGCTCCCAAAAGGTCATGACTTGAAGGTACTATTGGTAGTTACTTAATTCCTCATATACAGACAAATTTTCCCCCTATCTTTCGATGTGGGAGTGGGGTATTACACTGATGATAATTTTTTGTATATTATCTTAGTCAAAATATTCTTTATTGGGCTAGTTGAGCTCACCCTTTTCCTTTTTGTTCTATTTTTCTTCTCAGGAGGTGAGAACATAATAGGAACTAGCCATTGTTTGGAGTGATGGTTCAGGATAGTTGTTTTAGTAGTCCTCGCTATTTTGTAAAATAGTGTATCAATAACTGTAATGAGGACTCCTTTTGAGTTTGTATACTATCTATTATACAATATTTGTATTCAAACTCACAGTATATGCGTTGTCGTATTTTGCACGATAATTGTATTACTAAAGTTATATTTGTTTCTGTACCATGTATTTGGCGACTCAGAATGGGTGATGTATACCTATTTTGGGGGTGTCACACCAATGATTTTAACAGTTTGGATATCACAATTATCCTATAGCATCTTACTTAGTGAATATGGTACTTTGCTTTGGCAAACCTACATCCATTAACCAAGGTCTGTATTATAGAAATTTTCCATATGAAACTCTGAAACAATTCCAGATCATATCAAATCCGCCATAACACACACAATAATAGTACACCCAGAACATATCATATATGTCCAGTTTCGATTAATCATATTAATACGAATCTTCATGATTCTAATCCAATTAGAACATAAGATGTATTGTTATTCCAACTTCGATTATGATTAACAGAACATCATATACATGCATATATATTACAGATATAAATCAAAATTCCAGAATATGTATAAAGTAGAATATCATATATTCAATTTCAGATCGGTAAACATGCATCATCATATATCATATATACCGAATACAATTAAAACACGTAATCTAAATTAATGGTTTTCGCAAGTAGCTCTGATACCACTATAGGGATTTCGGCATAAAAACGCAGCGGAAAATATAAATTATAAAGCCAAATTTGAAACCCTAAAACAGGATCCATGCGAAAATAGGCATTAATTCAGTGTTTAAGAGATTATACCGATTATGAAAAGCTTTGATGCGGTCGAATCTCCAACACAATCCAAATGAACTACATCTCTACAGTATCCACACGAACACCCTGCGAATCGTCGTACGATCTGCAGAAAAAGGGTGTTGTGGTACTAGCCACCAAAGGAATGGATTTTCAAAATTTCTCTCTAGTCTCTCTCTAAGAGTGGCTAAGGTTTTTAGGTTATGATTCGTTAACCCTAAAATGACTGCTACATATCATATATATAGCAGTTAAAAGGGATTAATCAAAACCCTTTTAAAATTCGAATTTATTTATATATATATATTTCTTAATTAAGTCTTACTTAATTTATATATCTATATATAAATTATCCTATTAATTTAAATTCGTAATTTAAATACTATCAATCATATTGACATATTTAAATCTTTACAATTTAAATTACTTCCCTTTTAATTACGTTCTAAGTGTGTGACCCTATAGGTTATTATTACGTTGACAATAATTTTAAAATCATATTATAAAATTATAAACAGTGAGCGGCATCCAGTAATGCATCACTGCTACCCAAGTAATAATAAAATCGATGATTCGATACAACCTTTCCGTGACCAATGTTTCGATGTAATTTAATCCTTTTAACATTGACATCCTAGATTAAACTAGAGTCATGGAATATGTCATACTCTTCATAATTTAATCTGAGTTTTCTTGATCAATGAGTAGACTATATGAAACAAATCACTATTTGAGCATGGCCGTGCATTTTATAGTCCTACTCAATCAAGAGTCCTATGGATATCACTCCTAATAAATAGGAGGGTTAAATTCCATCTAGATCACTCATATTTCTCACACGATTCATGATGTACCTAATAATCACCTTTATAGTCCACCCTATTAAAGGTGACCTTTGATGATATCAAAGTATATAAATTCTCGTGTAGTAATATAATGATTTCAGGTCGGAGGACCATTACATCATTATCACTATGAGAATCGCTAATGACACTTCGATGCTCCACATAGAACTCTTATGGTGGGTCTGTCCAGTACATCGTTCTCTAACACATACCTATGCATTGACTTAATATCTCATATATTTATGACCAATGAGATTTAGTCATCAGTCAATCCATATACTAGTCTCAATGAATCATTGGTGTCCTATCAACAATGATACTCGACTAGGGACATTTAAGAGCAATGATACTAATTGTAATTATATAATATCACGTTCAAGTCATATACTTGAAACTATATAATTTGTATCACTATTCTAAGGAATTTTATTGTGTTAACATTTATATAACGCAGTAAATAAAATCATAAAAAAATTATTCATTTATTCAATCAAATATAATATCAAAATGTTAAGCAATTATATCAAATAATTGGCCTCTAGGTCATAAACTCTAACAATACGCACCAACTCCGGTCCCAACAATGTTGCTTCACCCTCCTCATCCCAACATACTAGATAATGACACTTTCTTCCATAAAACGCCTCAAATGGAGCCATGCCAATACTTGTTTGATAACTGTTGTTGTAAGAAAACTCCACCAATGGTAAGAACTTGTCCCAACTTCCTTTGAAGTCAAGGACACAAATTCTTAATAAATCTTCAAGAGTTTGAATAGTCCTCTCCGACTGCCCGTCCATTTGAGGATGATATGCCGAACTAAATCATAAATTCGTGCCCATAGTTTTTTGCAAACTAACCTAAAATTGTGAAGTGAATCTTGGGTCTCGATTAGAAACTATGGATATTGGCGTATCATGCAATCTTACAATCTCATTTATGTACATATGAGTAAGACTTTCAAGTGTATAAGTTTCTTTCATCGGTAAGAATTGAGCAAACTTGGTTAATCTATCAATAATGACCCAAATCGCATATATGCCTTGAGAAACCTTGGGAAGACTAGTAATGAAATCTATGGTAATGTGCTCCCACTTCAATTTTTGAATTTCAAGTGGTTGCAATGGACCTTTTGGCACTTGATGCTCCGCCTTGACTCGTTGAATAGTTAAACACCTTAAGATAAATCATGTTATCTCTCTCTTCATATTGCTCAACCAAAATGTATGTCGAAGATCACGATACATTTTGGTACTCCTAGGATGGATTGAAAATGGTGTGTTATGCACCTCCATCATGATTTTATACTTTAAGTCAGAATCGTTAGGAACAAAAAGTCTGGAGTTGACTCGAAGTATTCCTTCTTCATCGATTCTTGCTTCTGGAATAGCACCTTCTTGAACTTTCTTCCATATATGCATCAGCTCCAGGTCTGTAGCTTGAGTAGCTTTAACTTTATCGATTAAAGTCGGTTCTACTCGTATATTCTCCATCATCACATGGGTCCCTGGAGTCTTTAACTCTATCTTCTTCCTTTGTAAGTCATACAAAATGGGCCTTTGCGTTGACAATATCGCACTCGTACCCGCATATGATCTTCTACTCAATGCGTCAGCTACTACATTCTCTTTTCCAAGATGGTATTAAATGGTATGATCGTAATCTTTCAATAACTCAAGCCAACGTCGTTGTCGCATGTTGAGTTCCTTTTGACTGAAGAAATATTTGAGGCTTTTATGATCTGTGTAGATCTCCACCATCTCTCCATACAGGTAATGCCTCCAAATCTTAAGAGCAAAAACGACAGCTGCAACCTCTAGATCATGAGCAGGATAATTTCTCTCATATTCTTTGAGTTGTCTTGATGCATATAGGCTATGACTTTCCCATGTTGCATGAGAACACATCCTAACCCTTTGCCTGAAGCATCACTGTAGGTGATAAATCCCTCTGAGCCAGATGGTATTGTCAGAACAGGTGATGAAATGAGTCTCCTCTTGAGCTCTTGAAAAATCTTCTCACATTTCTCGCTCCAACCGAATTTTGTATCTTTCCAAGACAGCTGAGTTAATGGAGTAGTGATTCAAGAAAACCCTTCTACGAATCTCCGATAATAACCAGCTAAGCCGAGAAAGCTATGTACTTTGGTCACTGACTTAGGTTGCTCCCATCTTTGAATTGCTTCAATCTTTGTTGGGTCAATAGATATTTTGTGATTTGATATTATGTGCCTAAGGAATGCTACATCCTCAAGCCTGAACTCGCATTTCTTCAACTTGGCATATAACTTGTTTTCACGAAGCTTTTGGAGTATCAGCCTCAAGTGTTGTTCATGATCCTCACGGCTTTTAGAGTAAATGAGGATGTCATCAATAAAGACGGCCACAAAGTGATCCAAATATTCCTTGAATACTCGGTTCATCAAATCCATGAAAGCAGCAAGAGCATTAGTCAATCCAAAAGACACGACTAAGAACTCGTAATGCCCGTACCGAGTTCTGAAAGCAGTCTTTGGAATGTCATCAGTTTTAATCTTCATCTGATGATATCCAGGACGAAGATTAATCATTGAAAAGAATTTGGCGCCTAACAACTAGTCAAACATGTCATCAATGCGTGGCAATGAGTACCTATGTTTTATGGTGACGTGATTTAACTCACGATAATCAATACAAAGTCGCATACTTCCATCTTTCTTCTTCACGAATAGAACAGGAGCACCCCAAGGAGACATACTAGGTTGAATGAAACCGATATCTTACAATTCCTGTAGTTGGGTTTCTAAATCCTGAAGTTGAATAGGAGCCATTCGATATGGGGCTTTGGAGATGGGTTTTGTACCGGGTTCAAGGTCGATGCCAAATTCGATTTCACAATCCTTGGGTAGGCCAGGAAGTTCTTCGGGGAATACGTCGGGAAATTTATTAACAATAGAAATATCATTCAAATCTGACGTATTTTTGTTTAAATCTGTGATATGGGCTAAGAAAGCTTGACATCCATCTTTCAATAAATGAATAGATTTATGGCTTGATATGTCAGTGATTGACTTTAGTTGTTTGGTTGCTTGAATTCTCATAATAGGTTGGTTAGGAATATGAAAGCTAACAACCTTACAAAAATAATCAATTTTTGCATGATGAGTAGTTAACCAATCAATCCCTAAAATCACATCAAATGCAAGTATTTTTAAAGAAATAAGATCTACAGGTAATGTGAGGGTACCGAGTTTAACCAAACAAGACTTATAAACAGTGGATGTAATGAAGGTTTCTCCCAACAGAGTTTCAATAGAAAAGTCAAAGTCTAATTTCTCTGGAGTCAAATTTAAACGTTGAGCGCAAGTAGGAGAAATAAAAGAATGGGTAGAACCGGTATCAAATAAGGTATATGCTTCGCTAGAGTTTATGATTAGCTTAGCCGTGATCACCTCGTTCGGATTCCTCGCTTTTTGGGAGGTTACGACAAACGTTTTCCCTTGAACTACTGGTTTTGTCTTGTCTGGGACGGCCTTTGATGCCTCCATCCTAGCTGGACTTGACTTCGGTGTATGAAAAAATCGGGCTAGGTGACCTTCTCTTTCGCAATTATAACACGCTTTAGATTGATGTGTACATTTCGGACTGATATGTTGTAAGACACCAAATTATTAATAAATGAAATTTAATTTCATGATCTGTGTAAATCTCCACCATCTCTCCATACAGGTAATGCCTCCAAATCTTAAGAGCAAAAACGACAGATGCAACCTCTAGATCGTGAGCAGGATAATTTCTCTCATATTCTTTGAGTTGTCTTGATGCATAGGCTATGACTTTCCCTTGTTGCATGAGAACACATCCTAACCCTTTGCCTGAAGCATCACTGTAGGTGATAAATCCCTCTGAGCCAGATGGTATTGTCAGAACAGGTGATGAAATGAGTCTCCTCTTGAGCTCTTGAAAAATCTTCTCACATTCCTCGCTCCAACCGAATTTTGTATCTTTCCAAGACAGCTGAGTTAATGGAGTAGTGATTCAAGAAAACCCTTCTACGAATCTCCGATAATAACCAGCTAAGCCGAGAAAGCTATGTACTTTGGTCACTGACTTAGGTTGCTCCCATCTTTGAATTGCTTCAATCTTTGTTGGGTCAATAGATATTTTGTGATTTGATATTATGTGCCTAAGGAATGCTACTTCCTCAAGCCTGAACTCGCATTTCTTCAACTTGGCATATAACTTGTTTTCACGAAGCTTTTGGAGTATCAGCCTCAAGTGTTGTTCATGATCCTCACGGCTTTTAGAGTAAATGAGGATGTCATCAATAAAGACGGCCACAAAGTGATCCAAATATTCCTTGAATACTCGGTTCATCATATCCATGAAAGCAGCAAGAGCATTAGTCAATCCAAAAGACACGACTAAGAACTCGTAAAGCCCGTACCGAGTTCTGAAAGCAGTCTTTGGAATGTCATCAGTTTTAATCTTCAACTGATGATATCCAGAACAAAGATTAATCATTGAAAAGAATTTGGCGCCTTACAACTAGTCAAACATGTCATCAATGCGAGGCAATGAGTACCTATGTTTTATGGTGACGTGATTTAACTCCCGATAATCAATACAAAGTCGCATACTTCCATCTTTCTTCTTTACGAATAGAACAGGAGCACCCCAAGGAGACATACTAGGTCGAATGAAACCGATATCTTACAATTCCTGTAGTTGGGTTTCTAAATCCTGAAGTTGAATAGGAGCCATTCGATATGGGGCTTTGGAGATGGATTTTGAACCGGGTTCAAGGTCGATGCCAAACTCGATTTCACAATCCTGGGGTAGGCCAGGAAGTTCTTCGGGGAATACGTCGGGAAATTTATTAACAATAGAAATATCATTCAAATCTGACGTATTTTTGTTTAAATCTGTGATATGGGCTAAGAAAGCTTGACATCCATTTTTCAATAAATGAATAGCTTTATGGCTTGATATGTCAGTGATTGACTTTAGTGGTTTGGTTGCTTGAATTCTCATAATAGGTTGGTTAGGAATATGAAAGCTAACAACCTTACAAAAATAATCAATTTTTGCATGATGAGTAGTTAACCAATCAATCCCTAAAATCATATCAAATGCAAGTATTTTTAAAGAAATAAGATCTACAGGTAATGTGAGGGTACCGAGTTTAACCAACAAGACTTATAAACAGTGGATGTAATGAAGGTTTCTCCCAACAGAGTTTCAATAGAAAAGTCAAAGTCTAATTTCTCCGGAGTCAAATTTAAACGTTGAGCGCAAGTAGGAGAAATAAAAGAATGGGTAGAACCGGTATCAAATAAGGTATATACTTCGCTAGAGTTTATGATTAGCTTACCCGTGATCACCTCGTTCGGATTCCTCGCTTTTTGGGAGGTTACGACAAATGTTTTCCCTTGAACTACTGGTTTTGTCTTGTCTGGGACGGCCTTTGATGCCTCCATCCTAGCAGGACTTGACTTCGGTGTATGAAAAAATCGGGCTAGGTGACCTTCTCTTTCGCAATTATAACACGCTTTGGATTGATGTGTACATTTCGGACTGATATGTTGTAAGACACCAAATTATTAATAAATGAAATTTAATTTCATGATCTGTGTAGATCTCCACCATCTCTCCATACAGGTAATGCCTCCAAATCTTAAGAGCAAAAACGACAGCTGCAACCTCTAGATCATGAGCAGGATAATTTCTCTCATATTCTTTGAGTTGTCTTGATTCATAGGCTATGACTTTCCCATGTTGCATGAGAACACATCCTAACCCTTTGCCTGAAGCATCACTGTAGGTGATAAATCCCTCTGAGCCAGATGGTATTGTCAGAACAGGTGATGAAATGAGTCTCCTCTTGAGCTCTTGAAAAATCTTCTCACATTCCTCGCTCCAACCGAATTTTGTATCTTTCCAAGACAGCTGAGTTAATGGAGTAGTGATTCAAGAAAACCCTTCTACGAATCTCCGATAATAACCAGCTATGCCGAGAAAGCTATGTACTTCGGTCACTGACTTAGGTTGCTCCCATCTTTGAATTGCTTCAATCTTTGTTGGGTCAATAGATATTTTGTGATTTGATATTACGTGCCTAAGTAATGCTACTTCCTCAAGCCTGAACTCGCATTTCTTCAACTTGGCATATAACTTGTTTTCACGAAGCTTTTGGAGTATCAGCCTCAAGTGTTATTCATGATCTTCATGGCTTTTAGAGTAAATGAGGATGTCGTCAATAAAGACGACCACAAAGAGATCCAAATATTCCTTGAATACTCGGTTCATCGTATCCATGAAAGCAGCAAGAGCATTAGTCAATCCAAAAGACACGACTAAGAACTCGTAATGCCCGTACCGAGTTCTGAAAGCAGTCTTTGGAATGTCATCAGTTTTAATCTTCAACTGATGATATCCAGAACGAAGATTAATCATTGAAAAGAATTTGGCGCCGTACAAGTAGTCAAACATGTCATCAATGCGAGGCAATGAGTACCTATGTTTTATGGTGACGTGATTTAACTCCCGATAATCAATGCAAAGTCGCATACTTCCATCTTTCTTCTTCACGAATAGAACAGGAGCACCCCAAGGAGACATACTAGGTCAAATGAAACCGATATCTTACAATTCCTGTAGTTGGGTTTCTAAATCCTGAAGTTGAATAGGAGCCATTCGATATGGGGCTTTGGAGATGGGTTTTGTACCGGGTTCAAGGTCGATGCCAAACTCGATTTCACAATCCTGGGGTAGGCCAGGAAGTTCTTCGGGGAATACGTCGGGAAATTTATTAACAATAGAAATATCATTCAAATCTGACGTAGTTTTGTTTAAATCTGTGATATGGGCTAAGAAAGCTTGACATCCATTTTTCAATAAATGAATAGATTTATGGCTTGATATGTCAGTGATTGACTTTAGTGGTTTGGTTGCTTGAATTCTCATAATAGGTTGGTTAGGAATATGAAAGCTAACAACCTTACAAAAATAATCAATTTTTGCATGATGAGTAGTTAACCAATCAATCCCTAAAATCACATCAAATGCAAGTATTTTTAAAGAAATAAGATCTACAGGTAATGTGAGGGTACCGAGTTTAACCAAACAAGACTTATAAACAGTGGATGTAATGATGGTTTCTCCCAACAGAGTTTCAATAGAAAAGTCAAAGTCAAATTTCTCCGGAGTCAAATTTAAACGTTGAGCGGAAGTAGGAGAAATAAAAGAATGGGTAGAACCAGTATCAAATAAGGTATATACTTCGCTAGAGTTTATGATTAGCTTACCCGTGATCACCTCGTTCGGATTCCTCGCTTTTTGGGAGGTTACGACAAACGTTTTCCCTTGAACTATTGGTTTTGTCTTGTTTGGGACGGCCTTTGATGCCTCCATCCTAGCTGGACTTGACTTCGTTGTATGAAAAAATCGGGCTAGGTGACCTTCTCTTTCGCAATTATAACACGCTTTGGATTGATGTGTACATTTCGGAATGATATGTTGTAAGACACCAAATTATTAATAAATGAAATTTAATTTCATGATCTGTGTAGATCTCCATCCATCTCTCCATACAGGTAATGCCTCCAAATCTTAAGAGCAAAAACGACAGCTGCAACCTCTAGATCATGAGCAGGATAATTTCTCTCATATTCTTTGAGTTGTCTTGATGCATAGGCTATGACTTTCCCATGTTGCATGAGAACACATCCTAACCCTTTGCCTGCAGCATCACTGTAGGTGATAAATCCCTCTGAGCCAGATGGTATTGTCAGAACAGGTGATAAAATGAGTCTCCTCTTGAGCTCTTGAAAAATCTTCTCACATTCCTCGCTCCAACCTAATTTTATATCTTTCCAAGACAGCTGAGTTAATGAAGTAGTGATTCAAGAAAACCCTTCTACAAATCTCCGATAATAACCAGCTAAGCCGAGAAAGCTATGTACTTCGGTCACTGACTTAGGTTGCTCCCATCTTTGAATTGCTTCAATCTTTGTTGGGTCAATAGATATTTTGTGATTTGATATTACGTGCCTAAGGAATGCTACTTCTTCAAGCCTGAACTCGCATTTCTTCAACTTGGCATATAACTTGTTTTCACGAAGCTTTTGGAGTATCAGCCTCAAATTTTGTTCATGATCTTCACGGCTTTTAGAGTAAATGAGGATGTCATCAATAAAGACAACCACAAAGTGATCCAAATATTCCTTGAATACTCGGTTCATCATATCCATGAAAGCAGCAAGAGCATTAGTCAATCCAAAAGACACGACTAAGAACTCGTAATGCCCGTACCGAGTTCTGAAAGCAGTCTTTGGAATGTCATCAGTTTTAATCTTCAACTGATGATATCCAGAACGAAGATTAATCATTGAAAAGAATTGGGCGCCTTACAACTAGTCAAACATGTCATCAATGCGAGGAAATGAGTACCTATGTTTTATGGTGACGTGATTTAACTCCCGATAATCAATACAAAGTCACATACTTCCATCTTTCTTCTTCACGAATAGAACAAGAGCACCCCAAGGAGACATACTAGGTCGAATGAAACCGATATCGTACAATTCCTGTAGTTGGGTTTCTAAATCCTGAAGTTGAATAGGAGCCATTAGATATGGGGCTTTGGAGATGGGTTTTGTACCGGGTTCAATGTCGATGCCAAACTCGATTTCACAATCCTGGGGTAGGCCAGGAAGTTCTTCGGGGAATACGTCGAGAAATTTATTAACAGTAGAAATATCATTCAAATCTGACGTATTTTTGTTTAAATCTGTGATATGGGCTAAGAAAGCTTGACATCCATTTTTCAATAAATGAATAGCTTTATGGCTTGATATGTCAGTGATTGACTTTAGTGGTTTGGTTGCTTGAATTCTCATAATAGGTTGGTTAGGAATATGAAAGATAACAACCTTACAAAAATAATCAATTTTTGCATGATGAGTAGTTAACCAATCAATCCCTAAAATCACATCAAATGCAAGTATTTTTAAAGAAATAAGATCTACAGGTAATGTGAGGGTACCGAGTTTAACCAAACAAGACTTATAAACAGTGGATGTAATGAAGGTTTCTCCCAACAGAGTTTCAATAGAAAAGTCAAAGTCTAATTTCTCCGGAGTCAAATTTAAACGTTAAGCGCAAGTAGGAGAAATAAAAGAATGGGTAGAACCGGTATCAAATAAGGTATATACTTCGCTAGAGTTTATGATTAGCTTACCCGTGATCACCTCGTTCGAATTCCTCGCTTTTTGGGAGGTTACGACAAACGTTTTCCCTTGAACTACTGGTTTTGTCTTGTCTGGAACGGCCTTTGATGCCTCCATCCTAGCTGGACTTGACTTCGGTGTATGAAAAAATCGGACTAGGTGACCTTCTCTTTCGCAATTATAACACGCTTTGGATTGATGTGTACATTTCGGACTGATATGTTGTAAGACACCAAATTATTAATAAATGAAATTTAATTTCATGATCTGTGTAGATCTCCACCATCTCTCCATACAGGTAATGCCTCCAAATCTTAAGAGCAAAAACGACAGCTGCAACCTCTAGATCATGAGCAGGATAATTTCTCTCATATTCTTTGAGTTGTCTTGATGCATAGGCTATGACTTTCCCATGTTGCATGAGAACACATCCTAACCCTTTGCCTGCAGCATCACTGTAGGTGATAAATCCCTCTGAGCCAGATGGTATTGTCAAAACAGGTGATGAAATGAGTCTCCTCTTGAGCTCTTGAAAAATCTTCTCACATTCCTCGCTCCAACCGAATTTTGTATCTTTCCAAGACAGCTGAGTTAATGGAGTAGTGATTCAAGAAAACCCTTCTACGAATCTCCGATAATAACCTGCTAAGCCGAGAAAGCTATGTACTTCGGTCACTGACTTAGGTTGCTCCCATCTTTGAATTGCTTCAATCTTTGTTGGGTCAATAGATATTTTGTGATTTGATATTACGTGCCTAAGGAATGCTACTTCTTCAAGCCTGAACTCGCATTTCTTCAACTTGGCATATAACTTGTTTTCACGAAGCTTTTGGAGTATCAGCCTCAAGTGTTGTTCATGATCTTCACGGCTTTTAGAGTAAATGAGGATGTCATCAATAAAGACGACCACAAAGTGATCCAAATATTCCTTGAATACTCGGTTCATCATATCCATGAAAGCAGCAAGAGCATTAGTCAATCCAAAAGACACGACTAAGAACTCGTAATGCCCGTACCGAGTTCTGAAAGCAGTCTTTGGAATGTCATCAGTTTTAATCTTCAACTGATGATATCCAGAACGAAGATTAATCATTGAAAAGAATTGGGCGCCTTACAACTAGTCAAACATGTCATCAATGCGAGGAAATGAGTACCTATGTTTTATGGTGACGTGATTTAACTCCCGATAATCAATACAAAGTCACATACTTCCATCTTTCTTCTTCACGAATAGAACAAGAGCACCCCAAGGAGACATACTAGGTCGAATGAAACCGATATCGTACAATTCCTGTAGTTGGGTTTCTAAATCCTGAAGTTGAATAGGAGCCATTAGATATGGGGCTTTGGAGATGGGTTTTGTACCGGGTTCAATGTCGATGCCAAACTCGATTTCACAATCCTGGGGTAGGCCAGGAAGTTCTTCGGGGAATACGTCGAGAAATTTATTAACAGTAGAAATATCATTCAAATCTGACGTATTTTTGTTTAAATCTGTGATATGGGCTAAGAAAGCTTGACATCCATTTTTCAATAAATGAATAGCTTTATGGCTTGATATGTCAGTGATTGACTTTAGTGGTTTGGTTGCTTGAATTCTCATAATAGGTTGGTTAGGAATATGAAAGATAACAACCTTACAAAAATAATCAATTTTTGCATGATGAGTAGTTAACCAATCAATCCCTAAAATCACATCAAATGCAAGTATTTTTAAAGAAATAAGATCTACAGGTAATGTGAGGGTACCGAGTTTAACCAAATAAGACTTATAAACAGTGGATGTAATGAAGGTTTCTCCCAACAGAGTTTCAATAGAAAAGTCAAAGTCTAATTTCTCCGGAGTCAAATTTAAACGTTAAGCGCAAGTAGGAGAAATAAAAGAATGGGTAGAACCGGTATCAAATAAGGTATATACTTCGCTAGAGTTTATGATTAGCTTACCCGTGATCACCTCGTTCGAATTCCTCGCTTTTTGGGAGGTTACGACAATCGTTTTCCCTTGAACTACTGGTTTTGTCTTGTCTGGGACGGCCTTTGATGCCTCCATCCTAGCTGGACTTGACTTCGGTGTATGAAAAAATTGGACTAGGTGACCTTCTCTTTCGCAATTATAACACGCTTTGGATTGATGTGTACATTTCGGACTGATATGTTGTAAGACACCAAATTATTAATAAATGAAATTTAATTTCATGATCTGTGTAGATCTCCACCATCTCTCCATACAGGTAATGCCTCCAAATCTTAAGAGCAAAAACGACAGCTGCAACCTCTAGATCATGAGCAGGATAATTTCTCTCATATTCTTTGAGTTGTCTTGATGCAGAGGCTATGACTTTCCCATGTTGCATGAGAACACATCCTAACCCTTTGCCTGCAGCATCACTGTAGGTGATAAATCCCTCTGAGCCAGATGGTATTGTCAAAACAGGTGATGAAATGAGTCTCCTCTTGAGCTCTTGAAAAATCTTCTCACATTCCTCGCTCCAACCGAATTTTGTATCTTTCCAAGACAGCTGAGTTAATGGAGTAGTGATTCAAGAAAACCCTTCTACGAATCTCCGATAATAACCTGCTAAGCCGAGAAAGCTATGTACTTCGGTCACTGACTTAGGTTGCTCCCATCTTTGAATTGCTTCAATCTTTGTTGGGTCAATAGATATTTTGTGATTTGATATTACGTGCCTAAGGAATGCTACTTCTTCAAGCCTGAACTCGCATTTCTTCAACTTGGCATATAACTTGTTTTCACGAAGCTTTTGGAGTATCAGCCTCAAGTGTTGTTCATGATCTTCACGGCTTTTAGAGTAAATGAGGATGTCATCAATAAAGACGACCACAAAGTGATCCAAATATTCCTTGAATACTCGGTTCATCATATCCATGAAAGCAGCAAGAGCATTAGTCAATCCAAAAGACACGACTAAGAACTCGTAATGCCCGTACCGAGTTCTGAAAGCAGTCTTTGGAATGTCATCAGTTTTAATCTTCAACTGATGATATCCAGAACGAAGATTAATCATTGAAAAGAATTTGGCGCCTTACAACTAGTCAAACATGTCATCAATGCGAGGCAATGAGTACCTATGTTTTATGGTGACGTGATTTAACTCCCGATAATCAATACAAAGTCACATACTTCCATCTTTCTTCTTCACGAATAGAACAGGAGCACCCCAAGGAGACATACTAGGTCGAATGAAACCGATATCTTACAATTCCTGTAGTTGGGTTTCTAAATCCTGAAGTTGAATAGGAGCCATTCGATATGCGGCTTTGGAGATGGGTTTTGTACCGGGTTCAAGGTCGATGCCAAACTCGATTTCACAATCCTGGGGTAGGCCAGGAAGTTCTTCGGGGAATACGTCGAGAAATTTATTAACAGTAGAAATATCATTCAAATCTGACGTATTTTTGTTTAAATCTGTGATATGGGCTAAGAAAGCTTGACATCCATTTTTCAATAAATGAATAGCTTTATGGCTTGATATGTCAGTGATTGACTTTAGTGGTTTGGTTGCTTGAATTCTCATAATAGGTTGGTTAGGAATATGAAAGATAACAACCTTACAAAAATAATCAATTTTTGCATGATGAGTAGTTAACCAATCAATCCCTAAAATCACATCAAATGCAAGTATTTTTAAAGAAATAAGATCTACAGGTAATGTGAGGGTACCGAGTTTAACCAAATAAGACTTATAAACAGTGGATGTAATGAAGGTTTCTCCCAACAGAGTTTCAATAGAAAAGTCAAAGTCTAATTTCTTCGGAGTCAAATTTAAACGTTGAGCGCAAGTAGGAGAAATAAAAGAATGGGTAGAACCGGTATCAAATAAGGTATATACTTCGCTAGAGTTTATGATTAGCTTACCCGTGATCACCTCGTTCGGATTCCTCGCTTTTTGGGAGGTTACGACAAACGTTTTCCCTTGAACTACTGGTTTTGTCTTGTCTGGGACGGCCTTTGATGCCTCCATCCTAGCTGGACTTGACTTCGGTGTATGAAAAAATCGGACTAGGTGACCTTCTCTTTCGCAATTATAACACGCTTTGGATTGATGTGTACATTTCGGACTGATATGTTGTAAGACACCAAATTATTAATAAATGAAATTTAATTTCATGATCTGTGTAGATCTCCACCATCTCTCCATACAGGTAATGCCTCCAAATCTTAAGAGCAAAAACGACAGCTGCAACCTCTAGATCATGAGCAGGATAATTTCTCTCATATTCTTTGAGTTGTCTTGATGCAGAGGCTATGACTTTCCCATGTTGCATGAGAACACATCCTAACCCTTTGCCTGCAGCATCACTGTAGGTGATAAATCCCTCTGAGCCAGATGGTATTGTCAAAACAGGTGATGAAATGAGTCTCCTCTTGAGCTCTTGAAAAATCTTCTCACATTCCTCGCTCCAACCGAATTTTGTATCTTTCCAAGACAGCTGAGTTAATGGAGTAGTGATTCAAGAAAACCCTTCTACGAATCTCCGATAATAACCTGCTAAGCCGAGAAAGCTATGTACTTCGGTCACTGACTTAGGTTGCTCCCATCTTTGAATTGCTTCAATCTTTGTTGGGTCAATAGATATTTTGTGATTTGATATTACGTGCCTAAGGAATGCTACTTCTTCAAGCCTGAACTCGCATTTCTTCAACTTGGCATATAACTTGTTTTCACGAAGCTTTTGGAGTATCAGCCTCAAGTGTTGTTCATGATCTTCACGGCTTTTAGAGTAAATGAGGATGTCATCAATAAAGACGACCACAAAGTGATCCAAATATTCCTTGAATACTCGGTTCATCATATCCATGAAAGCAGCAAGAGCATTAGTCAATCCAAAAGACACGACTAAGAACTCGTAATGCCCGTACCGAGTTCTGAAAGCAGTCTTTGGAATGTCATCAGTTTTAATCTTCAACTGATGATATCCAGAACGAAGATTAATCATTGAAAAGAATTTGGCGCCTTACAACTAGTCAAACATGTCATCAATGCGAGGCAATGAGTACCTATGTTTTATGGTGACGTGATTTAACTCCCGATAATCAATACAAAGTCACATACTTCCATCTTTCTTCTTCACGAATAGAACAGGAGCACCCCAAGGAGACATACTAGGTCGAATGAAACCGATATCTTACAATTCCTGTAGTTGGGTTTCTAAATCCTGAAGTTGAATAGGAGCCATTCGATATGCGGCTTTGGAGATGGGTTTTGTACCGGGTTCAAGGTCGATGCCAAACTCGATTTCACAATCCTGGGGTAGGCCAGGAAGTTCTTCGGGGAATACGTCGGGAAATTTATTAACAATAGAAATATCATTCAAATCTGATGTATTTTTCCTTAAATCTGTGATATGGGCTAAGAAAGCTTGACATCCATTTTTCAATAAATGAATAGCTTTATGGCTTGATATGTCAGTGATTGACTTTAGTGGTTTGGTTGCTTGAATTCTCATAATAGGTTGGTTAGGAATATGAAAGCTAACAACCTTACAAAAATAATCAATTTTTGCATGATGAGTAGTTAACCAATCAATCCCTAAAATCACATCAAATGCAAGTATTTTTAAAGAAATAAGATCTACAGGTAATGTGAGGGTACCGAGTTTAACCAACAAGACTTATAAACAGTGGATGTAATGAAGGTTTCTCCCAACAGAGTTTCAATAGAAAAGTCAAAGTCTAATTTCTCCGGAGTCAAATTTAAACGTTGAGCGCAAGTAGGAGAAATAAAAGAATGGGTAGAACCGGTATCAAATAAGGTATATACTTCGCTAGAGTTTATGATTAGCTTACCCGTGATCACCTCGTTCGGATTCCTCGCTTTTTGGGAGGTTACGACAAACGTTTTCCCTTGAACTACTGGTTTTGTCTTGTCTGGGACGGCCTTTGATGCCTCCATCCTAGCTGGACTTGACTTCGGTGTATGAAAAAATCGGGATAGGTGACCTTCTCTTTCGCAATTATAACACGCTTTGGATTGATGTGTACATTTCGGACTGATATGTTGTAAGACACCAAATTATTAATAAATGAAATTTAATTTCATGATCTGTGTAGATCTCCACCATCTCTCCATACAGGTAATGCCTCCAAATCTTAAGAGCAAAAACGACAGCTGCAACCTCTAGATCATGAGCAGGATAATTTCTCTCATATTCTTTGAGTTGTCTTGATGCATAGGCTATGACTTTCCCATGTTGCATGAGAACACATCCTAACCCTTTGCCTGAAGCATCACTATAGGTGATAAATCCCTCTGAGCCAGATGGTATTGTCAGAACAGGTGATGAAATGGGTCTCCTCTTGAGCTCTTGAAAAATCTTCTCACATTCCTCGCTCCAATCAAATTTTATATCTTTCCAAGACAGCTGAGTTAATGAAGTAGTGATTCAAGAAAACCCTTCTACGAATCTCCGATAATAACCAGCTAAGCCGAGAAAGCTATGTACTTCGGTCACTGACTTAGGTTGCTCCCATCTTTGAATTGCTTCAATCTTTGTTGGGTCAATAGATATTTTGTGATTTGATATTACGTGCCTAAGGAATGCTACTTCTTCAAGCCTGAACTCGCATTTCTTCAACTTGGCATATAACTTGTTTTCACGAAGCTTTTGGAGTATCAGCCTCAAGTGTTGTTCATGATATTCACGGCTTTTAGAGTAAATGAGGATGTCATCAATAAAGACGACCACAAAGTGATCCAAATATTCCTTGAATACTCGGTTCATCATATCCATGAAAGCAGCAAGAGAATTAGTCAATCCAAAAGACACGACTAAGAACTCGTAATGCCCGTACCGAGTTCTGAAAGCAGTCTTTGGAATGTCATCAGTTTTAATCTTCATCTGATGATATCCAGAACGAAGATTAATCATTGAAAAGAATTTGGCGCCTTACAACTAGTCAAACATGTTATCAATGCGAGGCAATGAGTACCTATGTTTTATGGTAACGTGATTTAACTCCCGATAATCAATACAAAGTCGCATACTTCCATCTTTCTTCTTCACGAATAGAACAGGAGCACCCCAAGGAGACATACTAGGTCGAATGAAACCGATATCTTACAATTCCTGTAGTTGGGTTTCTAAATCCTGAAGTTGAATAGGCGCCATTCGATATGGGGCTTTGGAGATGGGTTTTGTACCGGGTTCAAGGTCGATGCCAAACTCGATTTCACAATCCTGGGGTAGGTCAGGAAGTTCTTCGGGGAATACGTCGGGAAATTTATTAACAATAGAAATATCATTCAAATCTGACGTATTTTTGTTTAAATCTGTGATATGGGCTAAGAAAGTTTGACATCCATTTTTCAATAAATGAATAGCTTTATGGCTTGATATGTCAGTGATTGACTTTAGTGGTTTGGTTGATTGAATTCTCATAATAGGTTGTTTAGGAATATGAAAGCTAACAACCTTACAAAAATAATCAATTTTTGCATGATGAGTAGTTAACCAATCAATCCCTAAGATCACATCAAATGCAAGTATTTTTAAAGAAATAAGATCTGCAGGTAATGTGAGGGTACCGAGTTTAACCAAACAAGACTTATAAACAGTGGATGTAATGAAGGTTACTCCCAACAGAGTTTCAATAGAAAAGTCAAAGTCTAATTTCTCCGGAGTCAAATTTAAACGTTGAGCGCAAGTAGGAGAAATAAAAGAATGGGTAGAACCGGTATCAAATAAGGTATATTCTTCGCTAGAGTTTATGATTAGCTTACCCGTGATCACCTCGTTCGGATTCCTCGCGTTTTGGGAGGTTACGACAAACGTTTTCCCTTGAACTACTGGTTTTGTCTTGTCTGGGACGACCTTTGATGCCTCCATCCTAGCAGGACTTGACTTCGGTGTATGAAAAAATCGGGCTAGGTGACCTTCTCTTTCGCAATTATAACACGCTTTGGATTGATGTGTACATTTCGGACTGATATGTTGTAAGACACCAAATTATTAATAAATGAAATTTAATTTCATCTATTTATTATTTTGAAATAGTAAGGGTTGATTTGATTAAAGCGGTTAGTTATGGGTAAAATGCGCAAATATTTTAAATAATCAAGTGGTTATAAAATATTCATTTTTATCGGAGAATATTCGTTTGGTCGTGGAATATTCTTACTGTCGGGAAATATTCGTACGACGGCGCAGCCTTGTGTGGGCCCCATAACGGAAAGCGATTGGATGAAGAAAACGACAAGTATAAGTTGTTTAAAAATAATAGCGTAGTTGTTACCGTTAATACTGTTAGAATACCCGATGGTTAAAACACAGTAACACGCGTTGTTGCACAGTAGAACACGGTATTGCACCAATTATTGATTCTTACGTAAGAAGGCACTACTCAATAATTGTTACAGTAATTACTGTTCATTATTTTATTTTATTGATTCAATAATTATTGCGTTTGTATTTTCTATTACTGTTGTTTCAATAATTGTCACTACACAGTATTTTCCATTATCAAAGTAATAATTCATATTATCTGAATAATATTATTAGATAACATTATTGGCAATGTCTAGAAAGTTCTATCTAAGGAGAGGTTTGGTTGCCTAATTGCGCGCCAGTAAGGAGAAATCCTTATTGAAAAGCCCCCTCTTTCTTGGGAACTGCCTAGTTGTCAGTATTATGATTCTGTAATATTATTTGTGAATAATTAATTATTAATTTATATGATAAGAAAAATATTCATTTTATGTGGATACAGATGGAGAAAATTTTTAAAGTGACAATTGTTGAAAATCGATATTTTATCTTTTCTGATAAAATAATATTTTATTATATTATTATAATATAATAATGATGATATTTTTACAATGAATGTGGGATATATGAGTATATGAGGAGGAAGAGTGTTTTTATTGCTTTAAATGATTAAAACATGTTATTCATGTTTGTGCACCCCATTTCTTGACTGAAATTTGATTATAGCATGTAAAATCGCCCGTTTGTAGATTTCGATCAATTTCTGTTTGGAATTTGGAAAAACTTTCTTCTGCAAAGTTGTAGATAATGAAATTTCCTATGGAAAAGATATGTGGTTCGAATTTTTCTGATAAAAGGGCTATTTATTAAGAATTATTGAAGTTCTGTAGTTCTGAAATAATTGGTTTTTGAAAGTTTTAATTATTTTTAATTACAAAAATGTTTTTTTGGTTTTTGTCATTATTTGGTGGCTGAATTCAGTTGTCAAAGAGGTGGGCGTGTATAATTTTTAATAATAATAATATTATATTAAATTTTCTGCTTTGGTGTTCTAAACATTTTCCTATAAATAGGGTGCTTAGGTTAGAATTAAAAATCACACCAGAAACTGAAATCTTTCTCTCTCTATATTATCGAGCGTATTCTTGTGAGTATTTTAAGGCTGAGTGTTGCTATACGGTGCAAGTTCCCTTCAACTCTATATCCAGTATTCCAGTCAGAAGTACTGTCTTTTCGAGGTAAGGGATGTTACTTTCTTCTTAAATGATATTATTTTCTTCAATATCATTATGCCGAAATATTGGTTTGAACTTTTTATCAAATTTGGAACTTTTTGTGTCGGGGTTACTATTCACGTATACGACACTATTCACGAATACGGCACTATTCACCGAAAAATAAAATTTTCTTCTTTTTGTCCAAAATATCTATTATGGATACTAGCTTTGATTGTATCCATGTTTTGATCATTCTTGAATTTTACTCCACTATGATTATTTATGAGGTATTTTTGGACATGGATAAACCGAAATACGAATCCTTAATATTTGTTATTTTGTTTCAATGGATTCGTTTCCTTTAAAATATTTTTCATCATCCTCAGTCCTAAATGATGATATTACTGAATATCTTTGGCCTGTAATGCAAAGATGAATGATTTCTGATGAATATCTTTGGTCCGTAGTGCAAAGATGAAAAGGTGTTTAGATGAACATGACCAACTGATAAATATCTTTGGCCTGTAGTGCAAACATGAATATTTAATTCCAGATATATATTGATTGATGTTACAGGGATAAAATATCGACGATGAACTTTTAAATTCATATATAGAAGATAGTAGATTGCATTCTCTACTTAACTCTTCTAATGAATTATTATTTCCGCTGCGAATATTGATTTAAAACAGGTTGTATATTATAATCTATTAGATTTTTCCATGTTGAAGACTAACGATAATTTGTTCTATGTTATCTTAGTCATAATATTCTTTACTGGGCTAGTTGAGCTCACCCTTTTTCTTTTTGTTCCATTTTTCTTCTCAGGAGGCGAGAATGTAGCGAGTACTAGTTGGGGTATGGAATGAAGGTTCTAGAAAGTCGTTTTAGTAGTCCTCACCATTTTTTGTAAAATAATGTATCAATAATTGTAATGAGGACTTATTTTGAGTGTGGATATTGTCTAGATGATAATATTTGTATTTAAACTCACAATTTTTATGTTGTATTAATAAAGTTGTACTTGTTTCTGTACCGTGTACTTTGACGACTCAGAATGGGTGTTGTATATCTATTTTGGGGGTGTCATTAGGAGGGGAGAGACGAGTAAATCCTTCGCTAGTGTGTCTTACCTAAGCTTATTTGTTGGTTGGTCATAATATAGGGGTATTATGTGATTTGTTAATCTGTTTAATTAACCCTTGTTTTATGGCAGTATTTGAGAATTTTGACTGAGAATGTTAACAGTGGAGTAAATGAAACCGTGGAGACGCATGTACTCACCAACGAGGAGAATGTCCAACAGGCTGGCAATATTCGTCCTGTGAACAACACCACTGAGCAGATAATGAACGATGGGATGTTTAGTAGCTTTTTGCAGTTCATGCAAAATCAGAAGAGGGAGACTTGTGTTCAAAATACAGGAAAAAATGATAGCAATTCACGGTTTGTCACAGCCAAGCATATCAAGGAGTTGGGACCACCAGAATTCTGGGGAAAGCCGGATCCGATTAAGGCAGAGACGTGGGTCAAACAAATTACCAAGATATTCGATGTCTTGGGATGAACGGAGGAACAGAAGGTTCCATTCGCCACCTTTATGTTCCGTAATGAGGCATATTACTGATGGGAATCTGTGAAACGTACCCATCCAGCTGTACTTAGCATGTCTTAGGAAACGTTTCAGAAACTGTTCAATGACAAGTACTTTCCTGAAAGTATTCATCATATGATGGAGGTAGAGTTTTATTAGACTGGAGCAGAATAACATGACGGTGTCCCAGTACGAGGCGAAGTTTGCAGAGTTGTCCAGGTTTGCACCTCATTTGGTGGAGAATGAGGAACGTATGACGCGGATGTTTCTGAGAGGTTTGAAACCCAACATACGTCAATATCTCATTTCTTATAAATTTTCTCTCTATTCAGATGTTGTCAATAGGGCTCAATTATTAGAGCGAGATAACAAGTACAGTCAACCGAGGGACCACAACCAGGATCATACCGGTGACAGCAGTCATCAGAACAATGATAACCAACGGAGAAAGAAGAATACGGATAAGAGAGGCAACCACTCTGGTGGTAATCATGGCCATGAGAATAGAAGAAGCGAGTCGGGGGAGATTTTAAAAATAGGAGATTCAATAATGACAATGTGAAGACGTCAGCACCAGCAGCAACTGGTTCTAAGGGAGGAGAACGACCACCGGTCGTATGCTATAAATGTGGAAAAGAGGGACATATTAGCCCAAACTGTCCACAACAGTTCAAGGTATGCTATAATTGTGGAAAGAAATGACATATCGCTCGAGATTGTACTGGAGCGAAACCAAGTCCAGTGGGGATGGTGACTCAAAAGGTTGTCCCAGAAAAGTAAAAGTCAACGGTTCCTAGAAGAGCGTTTGTTGTGACTAGTCAACATGCGAGGAACCCAAACGTGGTGATCACGGGTAAGCTAATCATAAATTCATACAAAGTTTATATCTTACTAGATACCGGTGTTACCCATTCATTTATCTCTCCTGCTTCTGCTCAACATTTAAATTTAACTCCGGAGAAATTAGACTTTGACCTATCTGTGAAAACTTTGTTAGGAGAAATTTTTATCACATCCATTGTTTATAAATCTTGTTTGATCCAAGTTGGCACCATCACCTTTCCTTTTGACCTTATCTCTTTAAAGATACTTGCATTTGACGTGATTTTAGGGATTGATTGGTTAACTACTCAGCATGCCAAAATTAATTGTTTTCGTAAGGTTGTTAGTTTTCATATTCCTAACAAACCTTTTGTGCGAATTCAAGCAACTAAGCCATTAAAATCAATCACTGTTATATCAAGTCATAAAGCTATTCGTTTATTAAAAAATGGATGTCAAGCTTTCTTATAGCCCATGTTATGGATTTGAATAAAGACACGTCATATTTGAATAATATTCCTGTTGTTATTGACTTTCCTGATATATTTCCTGAAGAACTTCCCGGTCTAACCCCATAACGTGAAGTTGAATTCTTTATTGATCTTGAACCTGGTACAAAGTCCATTTCTAAAACCCCATATCGAATGGCTCCTATTGAACTTCAGGAGTTAAAGGTCCAACTACAGAAGTTGTTGGACATCGGTTTCATTCGTCCTAGTACATCTCCTTGGGGTGCTCCTGTTTTATTCGTAAATAAGAAAGACGGGAGTATGCAACTTTGTATCGACTACCAGGAATTAAACCATGTCACTATCAAGAATAGGTATCCGCTACCTCGTATTGATGACCTATTTGACCAGTTACAAGGAGCACAATTCTTTTCAAAAATCGATCTTGGTTCTGGATATCATCAGCTGAAGATTAGAACTGAGGATATTCCAAAGACTGCCTTTAGAACTCGGTACGTGCATTATGAATTCTTCGTCATGTCTTTTGGATTGACTAATGCTCCTGCGACTTTCATGGATATGATGAACCGAGTATTTAAGGAATATTTGGATCAGTTCTTTGTTGTCTTTATTGATGACATCCTCATATATTCCAAAAGTCATGAAGATCATGAACACCATTTGAAGATGGTACTCCAAAGGCTTAGTGAAAACAAGTTATATGCCAAGTTGAAGAAATTCGAGTTCTGGCTTGAGGAAGTAGCATTCCTTTGGCACGTGGTGTCAAAACATGGAGTATCTGTTGACCCGGTGAAGATTAAAGCAATACAAAGTTGGGAACAACCGAAGTCGGTGACCGAAGTACGTAGCTTTCTGGGCTTAGATGGTTATTGTCGGAGATTTGTGGAAGGTTTTTCTCGAATCGCTACTCCATTAACTCTGCTGACTCGGAAAGATATAAAATTTGTATGGAGCGAGGAATGCGAGAAGAGTTTCCAAGAGCTTAAGAGGAGACTCATTTCGGCACCTGTTTTGACCATACCATCTGGTTCGGATGGATTTTTTATCTACAGCGATGCTTCAGGCAAAGGGCTAGGATGTGTTCTCATGCAACGTGAGAAAGTTATAGCCTATGCCTTACGAAAACTTAAAGAATATGAGAGGAATTATCCTACTCATGATCTAGAGTTGGAAGCAGTCATTTTCGCGCTAAAGATCTGGAGGCACTATCTATATGGGGAGAAAGTGGAGATATATTCAAACCATAAAAGCCTCAAATATTTCTTCACCCAAAAAGAACTCAACATGCGGCAACGACGTTGGCTCGAGCTGTTGAAAGACTACGACCATACCATTCAATACCATCCTGGAAAAGCGAACGTGGTAGCCGACGCATTGAGTAGAAGATCATATGCGGGAACGAGTGCGATGTTGTCAACACAAAGGCCCATTTGGTGTGATTTACAAAAGATGAAGATATCATTCAAGACTCCGGGGACCCATGCAATGATGTCAAGTATACGTATAGAACCAACTTTAATCAAAAACGTTAAAGTTGCTCAAGCCACAGACCCGGAGCTGATGCGTATGAAGAAGAGAGTGCAAGAAGGTGTTATTCCAGAAGCAAGAATCGATGAAGAAGGAATAATTTGAGTCCACTCCAGACTTTGTGTTCCTAATGATTCTGATTTGAAGTACAAGATCATGATGGAGGAACACAATACACCATTTGCAATCCATCCTAGAAGTACCAAAATGTATCGTGATCTTCGACATACATTTTGGTGGAACAATATGAAGAGAGAGATTGTAAAGTTTATCTCGAGGTGTTTAACTTATCAACGTGTAAAGACGGAGCATCAAGTGCCTAAAGGCCCATTGCAACCACTTGAGATTCCAAAATGGAAGTGGGAACACATTACCATGGATTTTGTTACGGGTCTTCCCACAGTTTCTCAAGGCATAAATGCTATTTGGGTTATTGTTGATAGATTAACCAAGTCTGCTCATTTCTTGCCGATACGGGAGACTTATTCCCTTGAACGTCTTGCTCATATGTATGTAAATGAGATTGTGAGATTACATGGCATGCCAGTATCCATAGTTTTGGATCGTGACCCAAGATTCACTTCAAGATTTTGGGTTAGCTTGTAAAAAGCTATGGGGATGAATTCACGATTTAGTTCAGCATACCATCCTCAAACGGACGGACAATCAAAGAGAACTATTCAAACTCTTGAAGATCTATTAAGAATCTGTGTCTTAGACTTCAAAGGGAGTTGGGATAAGTATTTATCGTTGGTGGAATTCTCTTATAACAACAGTTATCAGGTAAGTATAGGTGTGGCTCCATTTGAAGCATTATATGGACGAAAGTGTCGCTCTCCAATATGTTGGGATGAGGTGGGTGAAGCAACATTGTTGGGACCCGAGTTGGTACGTATGACTACAGAAAAGATCTAAATAATTCGACAACGTATACAAACGGCACAGGATCGACAAAAGAGTTATGCGGATCTTCATCGAAAGGACATAGAATTTAGTATTGGGGATCATGTATTGTTGTGTGTTGCTCCATGGAAGGGAGTTACAAGATTTGGGAAGAGAGAACAGTTCAATCCACGATTTATTGGTCCATTTCAGATTCTTGACCGAGTAGGAAATGTGGCCTATAAACTCGCGTTACCTCCAAGTATGTCTCGTGTTCATAATATTTTTCATATATCAGTGCTACGTAAATATGTGAAAGACCCAAACCACGTTATTGAGTTAGAACCGGACGAGATAGACGAAGACTTAACGTACGAAGAGGTACCTGTCAAGATCTTGGATAGGAAAGAGCATGTCCTACACACAAAGGTAATACCATAAGTTAAAGTTTTGTGGAGGAACCATGCTATTGAGGAAATGACCTGGGAGTTGGAAACAGAAATGAAAGCGAGATATTCTCATCTTTTCGAAACACCAGGTACGTACGTCAATTTCGAGGACGAAATTTCATAAGGAGGGGAGGTTGTAAGACCCCAAATTATTAATAAATAAAATTTAATTTCCCCTATTTACTATTTTGAAATAGTAAGGGATGATTTGATTAAAGTGGTAAGTTATGGGTAAAATGCGCAAATATTTTAAATAAGTAAGTGGTTATAAAATATTCATTTTTATCAGATAATATTCATTTGGTCGTGGAATATTCTTACTGTCGGGGAATATTAGTAAGACGGCGCAGCCTTATGTGGGCCCCACAACGGAAAGCGATTGGATGAAGAAAACGACAAGTATAAGTTATTTATAAATAACGTCGTAGTTGTTACCGTTAATACTGTTGGAATACCCGGTGGTTAAAACACAGTAATACGCGTTGTTGCACAGTAGCACACGGTATTTTACCAATTATTGATTCTTACGTAAGAAGGAACTACTCAATAATTGTTATAGTAATGATTCAATAATTGTTGCGTTGATATTTTATATTACTGTTGTTTCAATAATTGTCACTACACAGTATTTTTCATTATCGAAGCAATAATTCATATTATCTGAATAATATTATTAGATAACATTATTGGCAAAGTCTAGAAAATTCTGTCTAAGGAGAGGTTTGGTCAACTAATTGAGCGCCAGTAAGAAGAAATCCTTATTGGAAAGCCTCCTCTTTCCTAGGAACTGTCTGGTTGTCAGTATTGTAATTCTGTAATATTATTTATGAATAATTAATTATTGATTTATATGATGAGAAAAATATTCATTTTATGTGGATATAGATGGAGAAAAGTTTTAAAGTGACAATTGTTGAAAATTGATATTTTATCTTTTCTGATAAAATAATATTTTATTATATTATTATAATATAATAATGATGATATTTTTACAATGAATGTGGGATATATGAGTATATGAGGAGGAAGGGTATTTTGTTGTATTAAATGTTTAAAACATGTTTTTCATGTTTGTGCACCCCATTTTTTGACTAAAATTTGATTATAGCCTGTAAAATCACCCGTTTGTGGATTTCGGTCAATTTCTGTTTAGAATTTGGAAAAACTTTCTTCTGCAAAGTTGTAGATGATGAAATTTCCTATGAAAATAACATGTATTTTGAATTTTTCTGATAAAAGGGCTATTTATTATGAATTATTGAAGTTCCATAGTTCCGAAATAATTGATTTTTGAAAGTTTTAATTATTTTTAATTACAATTTTTTTTTTGGTTTTTGTCATTATTTGGTGGCTGAATTCAGTTGTCAAAGAGGTTTGCGTGAATAATTTTTAATAATAATAATATTATATTAAATTTTCTGCTTTGGTGTTCAAAGCATTTTCCTATAAATAGGGTGCTTAGGTTAGAATTGAAAATCACACCAGAAACTAAAATATTTCTCTCTCTATATTATCGAGCGTATTCTTGTGAGTATTTTAAGACTAAGTGTTGCTATACGGTGCAAGTTTCCTTCAGCTCTATATCCAGTATTCCAATCAGAAACACTGTCTTTTCGAGGTGAAGGGTGGTATTTTCTTCTTAAATGATATTATTTTCTTCAATATCATTATGCCGAAATATTGATTTGAACTTTTTATCAAATTTGAAACTTTTTGTGTCGGGGTTACTATTCACGTATACGACACTATTCACGTATACGGCACTATTCACGTATACGGCACTATTCACGAATACGGCACTATTCACCGAAAAATGAAATTTTCTTCTTTTTGTCCAAAATATCTATTTTGGATACTAGCTTCGATTGTATCCATGTTTTGATCATTCTTGAATTTTACTCCACTATGATTATTTATGAGGTGATTTTGGACATGGATAAACCGAAATACAAATCCTTAATATTTGTTATTTTGTTTCATTGGATTCGTTTCCTTTAAAATATTTTTCATCATCCTCAGTCCTAAATGATGATATTACTGAATATCTTTGGCCTGTAGTGTAAAGATGAATGATTTTTGATGAATATCTTTGGCCCGTAGTGCAAAGATGAACATGTGTTTAGATGAACATGACCAACTGATGAATATCTTTAGCCTGTAGTGCAAAGATGAATATTTAATTCCAGATATATATTGATTGATGTTACAGGGATAAAATATCGACGATGAACTTTTAAATTCATATATAGAAGATAGTAGATTGCATTCTCTACTTAACTCTTCTAATGAATTACTATTTCCGCTGCGAATATTGATTTAAAACAGGTTGTCTATTGTATTCAATTTGATTTTTCCCTGTTGAAGACTAACGATAATTTGTTCTATGTTATCTTAGTTATAATATTCTTTACTGAGCTAGTTGAGCTCACCCTTTTCCTTTTTGTTCCATTTTTCTTCTCAGGAGACGAGAATGCAACGAGTACTAGTTGAGGTATGGAATGAAGGTTCTAGAAAGTTGTTTTAGTATTCCTCACCATTTTTGTAAAATAATGTATCAATAATTATAATGAGGACTTATTTTGAGTGTTGATATTGTCTAGATGACAATATTTGTATTTACACTCATAGTTTTTATGTTGTATTAATAAAGTTGTAGTTGTTTCTGTACGATGTATTTTGACGACTCAGAATGGGTGTTATATACCTATTTTGGGGGTGTCACATATGTCCCTCCCCTCCGCATTTTTAACATACAATTGGTTGTCGTTCCCCTTCCTTAACAACAGATGCTGGTGATGACGTCTTTCCATCATTGTTGAATCTCCTCTTCTTGAAATTTCCACTTCTATTATCTTGGCCATGATTTCCACCGAAGTGGTTACCATTTTTGGCATGTTGATTCCCTCCACGTTTGTTGTCACCGCTTCGATGACTGCTACCACTGGTATTATCATTTTGTCAGCTGTTCTCTCATGGTTGGGTTGACTCGTTATCGCGCTCCAATAACTGAGCCCTATTTACAACATCTGAATACAAACATAGTTTTTGAGAAATTAAGTATTGATGTATCTCTGGTTTCAAACATTTTAGAAACATCTGCGTCATTCTCTCCTCATTATCAACCAAGTGGGACGCAAACCGGGACAACTCGACAAACTTAGCTTCGTACTGTGACATGGTCATATTATTTTGCTCCAGTTTAATAAACTCTACTTCCTTCATGTGATGAATACTTTCGGGAAAGTACTTGTCGTTGAACAGTTCTTGGAACTTCTCCCAAGACATCTTCAGTACGGCAGGTTGAGTACGCTTTACAGATTCCCACCAGTAATTTGCCTTTCCTCGCAACATAAAGGTGACAAAGGGAACCTTTTTCTCCTCGGAGCATCCCAAGACAACAAATATCTTGGTGATCTGCTTTATCCACGTCTCTACCTTAAGTGGTTTTGGCTCTCCAATAAACTCTGGTGGTCCCAGCTCCTTGAACTGTTTAGCGGTGAACGTATGAGAGTTTTCAGTGTTTCCACCTGCATTTTGAACAGGAGTCATTCTCGCCTGATGTTGCATGAATTTCATAAAGCCTCTGAACATCCCATCATTTATCATTTGATCAGCGTTGTTGTTTTCCTGAGGATTATTTCCATCCTGATGCACATTATCCTGGGTATTGATCGTTGGTGACTCAACGGTCTCATGTGCTAATTTGCTTATCTCAACATTTTTGAATGCCATTTTCAAATACTGCCACAAAACAAGGGTTAATTAACATGTCACATATTATCCCTATACTCTGACCGACCAATTAAATACCAAATAAACTTAGGTAGGTCATACTAGCGAAGGAATTCCCTGTCTCTCCCCTCCTAGTTCTTGGCTCGCATCTTAGCCATGGATCATATCCCTAAGCTTTGATACCAACTGTGACGCCCCCAAAATAGGTATACATCACCCATTTTGAGTCGCCAAATACATGGTACAAAATTCAAATACAACTTAATTATACAACTGTCGTGTAAAATATGACAAAAGATAAGCTGAGAGTTTTAGTACGAATATTGTCTTCTAGACAGTATTCAAACTCAATGGAGTCTTCAATACATTTATTATCACACTATTTCACTGAATAGTGAGGGCTACTAATGCAAATATCTGGACCGTCACTCCGTTCCCCGACTAGTCCCAGCTATATTTTCATTTCCTAAAGAGAACAGTGAAAACAAAGGGTGAGCTCAACTAGCCCAGTAAGAAATATTATGATTAAGATAATGCAGAATAAATTATCGTTAGCCTTTAATAGTGTTAAACTGATAAAATATAATAAATATCAAGTTTAACTGCAGCGGAACAAGCAATCCACTAGAAGAGTCAAGTAGAGCATGATATCTACTATCTTCTATGATTTAAAAAGTTTATCATCAATTTTATCGCTGAGACTCAGCTTAATAAATAAACCACATCATCGAATCATCCCTGCACTATGAGCCAAGGATATTCATGTAATCATCAATGGTCATGATTATACCGAATAACCCCTGGTCATAATCATACCAACAACTGTCCATCAATGCACTACAGGCCAATGAGGATTTTTACCACATCATTTGTAACATTACGGTCATGATTATACAGAATAATCCCTGGTCATAATTACACCGATCAATAGTACATCTATGCACGTAAGCCACATATGACTTTTATCCCAATATAAGCATGAGGATGATGACAATGATATAAGAATTCAATTAAAAGAAAGCAAAGGATAATTTTTTAAAGATTTATAACTTAATTTATTGATAAGTGGATTTTATAAACACTTATCCGATATCTTTTACTAGAATTAGTTGCTTATATTTATGTGTCTTAGTTACTTTTCATGCATTTTGTGTTCATTTTGTAGGTTATACATTTAGGAGCAGTGTGAGCGACTATTGGTAAGGAAAAGCAAGGGAAATGCAAAGAAAAGCAATCCGAATATCATTTGGGCTATCGTGTTTATTTCATGTTCTTGGTTTGGAACTTGGACTATGTTGTAGAACTTCTTCAAAGCTTTCCTGAACTTCTTGAATCATTCCAATCGGAGTTCGGATGCACGAGTTATGATCTTTGTATCAACAAACGTCGAACTTCGCTGTTTTGGTTAGCCAGTTTCATAGTAGTCACTTCCAGACAACTTTTAGCCTTCATCCGTCCAGAATTTCTGAATCATCAAAGAATGAAAGTTGTAGACCTAGTCGATAGCTTCGATTTGATAGGTGGCTGGCCCTGTAACTCTTCCCGGATCAAACGTTATGGCCATTTTACCAGAGCACACTGCAGCAGAAAATCAACCTCGCGGGCGCGCGATTTCCTGCGCGGCCATGTTAATTACACTTGCAAAAAGACGCGATTTAATACTTGTGCACGGTCGGGCCCAATTTTAGGCCAATTCTTGCGTGGCCGCGCGACTTCGGTTGTTCACTAAAGCTGACTTTTCATTAAACAGTGCAATTGAAGCGTAACGGAGAGGGGGATTCATTTAGGGCTTATATATTAGACGTATTTTAATTATGTAGGAGAATATATTCCACCCCTTGGGGGATAAAGCTACTATTATTTTCTTTTCTTCTCTTTCTTTTTAAATTAGATTAGAACCCTAGATTAGATTAGAGTTGAAGATTGAAGCAATTGAAGAGCATAGGAAATTCAGAATTGGAATAAGAGAAGAATCTCATATTTGCATTCCTAATTCCCTAACTTCTCTTTACTTCTATCTTTATTTCTCAATGTATAGTCAATTGTGGATTATAGATTTTGATTCTATGATGAGTTAAACTTTATTTTGGGATTGCAATGGATTCTATTGCTTAGTTTAATCTCATATACTTCATTGTTGACCTTATTGATTTCTATGGGATTGTCTATTAAGATTCATACTTATTTGCTTAGTTGATTGGCCATCAATTACTGTGATAACTTATATGAACTTGAAAGATGAAGTATGGGTTTGGATCTGATC
Source organism: Panax japonicus (assembly GCA_020205505.1). Classification (NCBI taxonomy): domain Eukaryota; kingdom Viridiplantae; phylum Streptophyta; class Magnoliopsida; order Apiales; family Araliaceae; genus Panax; species Panax japonicus. The sequence goes on from CM035109.1 coordinate 13,739,269, forward strand.
TTAATAGCATGTGATTGTATATTCTATATTGTGTTGGGATGTAAGATTTGTGCTTAGGATAGACATATACCGAAGCACCATTCGTAGTCAATTGAGAATTTGGATAAAACCCTAATTATTTGTAAATCACATAGACATATAGTGGTTTAGGTACTGTGGGTGTTCATGTGTATTCTATCAAATGTGGATTATACGTGATATGGTTATGGTACATTGAGAGATGGCTATACTTTACTCTCGTGTTCTCGACTAACAAACCGATACAATTAGTTTGGCTTAACATGAAGTGTATGGATTTGAATGAGTCAATAGATGAAATTGTAATCTAAGGTCTTCATTATCTAATCTCACTCTAGGAATAGTTAGGTTTATTTAATTTTGTAGTTTAAATACAAAATATAATATCATTCGTTTAAATAAGACTAAGATGGTTATGGGTTAATGCTTATTGAACTTTGTTAGTTTATTCTCCGTGGAAACGATACTTACTTACTCTTTATTACTTGTTGACCATGTATACTTGCGTGTTGTGCGTAACTAGAAATTACCCAACAAGTTTTTGGCGCCGTTGTCGAGGAATTAACTTAATAAATTTTTGCCAACATTAATTTCAATCAAATTTGTCTTAATTTAATTTTTTTTTGTTTTAATTATCTTCTTATATTTCTCTCTTTTCAGGTACCATGGGTGACTTTGCTTATCAATGGCCTTATACAAATATGATTCAACCAAGGGACACAAGCACTGAGGGACTCAATGTATTTTCTACATTGTCGGCACAAATTGCAACACTTTCGGAGAGGTTAGATATTCTTACATCCCAACGCACTCGAGAAATTGTAGTTACATTTGAATACTGTGCTGGCGAGCATTCGAGTTATCAGTGCAACATCTAGGTTGGACAAGTGCAGTTTGGGGGTGTTTGCTTCAACAACGATGTTTATCCTGATTATCAACATGGTTGGGGGTATCACCCAGATTATGAATTGAGTTATAACTATCCCGACCAATACTTCATCCCAAGTCCAACACATCCATCAGATTTATCATATCCACCTTCAACGCAACAAGAGGAAAATTCAAGGTTGAAGGAATTCATGTCAAAAAGCATAGCAGACCTTGAAGAGATGATGATGAGTCAGGAGTTATCAAGCCAAAATATTAACAAACAGATGGAACAACTTATTAACTCCTCAATGAATGGTCCTCAATACATGGATTTTGAAACTAAACAAGATAATTCAAGATTAGAGGATTTGTGTTTCAAGTGTATAGCATCAAGTGAGGAGAAGATGATTGAGCAAGAGAGGTCAATTTGAAATCTTCATAATCAGATGGATCAAATGTTCTAAGCCTTGAACAATCGCCCTCCAAACAATTGGTGCTATGACATGGACGATGAAACTGATGGAGAGCCAGATGTGTTCATGCCACTGAATGAACTGAAAGGAGTGGACATTGAGGAGACAACTGGGGGTATGGAAAATGAAGATCATGAGCTGATGTGTATAATACCCCAAGTGCCTTCTCAGTTAGAGTTGAAAAATTCAGTGAAATTTGCACACCCATGTCCCCTTGGTAGTCACATCCAAAGTACCAATTTCTGCGATTATGAGGCCTCTTACAAACCATGGTGGGCTGAGGAAGAGATAATAGAAGAAGAAAATCATGTTGTATCTGTCATGCCTCAATAAAAAAATCTATTCACAAATACAACGGGAGAAGCACCTGGCGATGCAATAGAAATGGAGACATCATGTACAGGAAATATGCTAGGTGACTTCAATCCGAAGATTCTCATGATGGGGAACCTACCAAAGCACATAGCGGTTCTAATGGATGGAGGGTTCTTATCTTATCGTATAGGAATCGAATAGCAGTATAAAGAAAAGAGTCCAGCTAACAGATTATAAACCGAGTGCTCGATGGGAGGCACCCCATCCAATCTTTATCATTCCTTGTTTAATTTTTATTTACATTTCCATATTTAGTAGATGTTAGATAGTTGTAAGTATTAATAATAGTTTGATTGTTTCTCCTCTCAGGTTCAATCCAATTGCTATAAGCATTCAGGATCAAATAGAAGTCAAAAAACCAAAGCTGCCAGAGTACAGGGTCGCGCGACCGCGCCCAACTATAAGCCAAACTCTGCGCGGCCACGCCATAGCTCAGTCACAGAAAAAAATGCTAAATTTTTAGAATTTCTGACTCAAGTATTTGGACAGATAGAAGCCCACACTAAGTCTCCAACTATAGAATATCTCAAACTTAGCCATCGCCTGATATACCATTGAATCACGAGGTAGCGAACGGAGATGACATTGCCACTTAGGGGAGTATTCATTCAGTTTTAATTACAATGAGGGCATTATTTATTTTAAGTTTGGGGGTATTGGGATGTAGTGAGTAGTTGTTGCATATAGTTAGTTGCATAGTAGGAGTATTTTAGTACTCCCTCCTATTCATATTAAGTGTCGTTTTAGAGAGTTTTATTTTATTCAATATAAGTGTCGTTTTGGAATCCCTATGCAATATTGAACTATTTTTTCCTAATTTACCCCTCTATTTAATATGCTTAGTAAATGCAATTCCATGGACCATTGTGGAGAGAGAAATAATTAATTAGGGATACAAAAGATATTTTGTGTTATTTCTTAATAAGTGTGCTTAACTCTAAAAAGACACTTAATATGAATAGGAGGGAGTATGAATTTTTTTTTAGTTTTCTTTTGCCTTGTTTACTTAGTATGTGTTTAGTTGTATAACATTGCATAATCTCAGGTTTTTAGTTAGTTGAATTCTAATTTGGCCAATGATGACATAGAAATTTGATAGATTTTTTAATTTAGTGGATAACACGAGCTTAGTTATAATGTTATACATGATTTAATTCATTCTTGTTGTTTAGATGCTATCGGTTAGCACATAGGTGTTCATATCTGCTTGTTGGTTTAAGAATAACTTGTTTGTTTTCTGAGTAGAAAATGTTGTTTTTAAATATGGAATTGTGTATGAAGTAGACATAGACTATGAAAACACAGATACTCAAACTTTGGGAACACATGGGTATGCTTACTATTGGGACGAGATGGAACGCAAAACGCACTCGTTTAAATAAAAATGGAAAGTGAGATTCACTCGCTATATATATAAAAAAAAATCAATAAACACTGCAAAAAAGTGTGAAAATTGCCCTCGCGAGTAAAAATAAGGCTGAATAAACCCATTGTTAAACCTTAGTTTGTATTGATGTGTTGGAGTAGTTGATGTCTCATTAGTATATGCAGTTCTTGATTTAAACTTCAATTTTCTACCTTAAGCAATAAAGCATGTGGTATCTTCACCTTTGTCAAGCTTATCTGTGAACACATCACACACACACAACATCTTTATATCAGGTTAGGACTATCTGATTGTATGTCATTATGCCTTTAGCTTATTTTGATGCTTTGTTCTTGAATCTTGATATTTCTTTGAGGCATGTCTCACTGGAATTCATAACATGACTGAAAATCTGGGGAATCATTTTCATAGTAGCGTAGCTCACATAGCATGTAGATTGCATTATATTGTGTTGATTGCGGATAAGCAACGGTTTAAGTTTGGGGGTATTTGATAAGTGGATTTTATATACACTTATCTGGTATCTTTTACTTGAATTAGTTGCTTATATTTATGTGTCTTAGTTACTTTTTATGCATTTTGTGTTCATTTTGTAGGCTATACGTTTGGGAGTGGTGTGAGCAACTATTGGTAAGGAAAAGCAAGGGAAATGCAAAGAAAAGCAATCCGGATATAATTTGGGCTATTGTGTTCATTTCAAGTTCTTGGCTTGGAACTTGGACTATGATGTAGAACTTCTTCTAAGCTTTTCGAAACATCTTGAATCATTCCAATCGGAGTTCGGATGCACGAGTTATGATCTTTGTACCAACGGATGTCGAATTTCGCTATTTTGGTTAGCCAGTTTCATAGCAGTCACTTCCAGACCACTTTCAACCTTCATCCGTCCAGAATTTCTAAATTATCAAAGAATGAAAGTTGTAGAGCTCGTCGATAGCTTCGATTTGATAGGTGGGAAGCCCCGTAAATCTTCCCAGATCAAACGTTATGGCCATTTTACCAAAGCACATTGCAGCAGAAAATCAACCTCGCGGGCGCGCGATTTCCTGCGCGGCCGCGCGAATTACAGTAACAAAAAGACGCGATTTAATACTTGCGCGCGGCCGCGTCCAACTTTAGGCCAATTCTTGCACGGCCGCGCGACTTCGAGTGTTGACCAAAGCTCACTTTTCATTAAACAGTGCAATTGAAGCGTAACGGAGAGGGGGATTCATTTAGGGCTTATATATTAGACTTATTTTCATTATGTAGGAGAATATATTCCACCCCTTGGGGGCTAAAGCTACTATTGTTTCTTTTCTTCTCTTTCTTTTTAGATTAGATTAGAACCCTAGATTAGATTAGAGTTGAAGATTGAAGCAATTGAAGAGCATAGGAAATTCAGAATTGGAGCAAGAGGATAATCTCATATTTGCATTCCTAATTCCCTAACTTCTCTTTACTTCTATCTTTATTTCTCAATGTATAGTCAATTGTGGATTATAGATTTTGATTCTACGATGAGTTAAACTTTATTTTTGGATTGCAGTGGATTCTATTGCTTAGTTTAATCTGATATACTTCATTGTTGACCTTATTGATTTCTATGGGATTGTCTATTAAGATTCATGCTTATTTGCTTAGTTGATTGGCCATCAATTACTGTGATAACTCATATGAACTTGAAAGATGAAGTATGGGTTTGGATCTGATCTTAATAGCTTATGATTGTATATTCTACATTGTGTTGGGATGTATGATTTGTGCTTAGGATAGACATAGACTGAAGCACCATTCGCAGTCAATTGAGAAATTGGGATTAAACCTTAATTATTTTTAAATCACAAAGACATATAGTGGTTTAGGTAATGTGGGTGTTCAAGTGTATTCTATCAAATATGGATTATACATGATATGAGTATGGTACATTGAGAGATGGCTATACTTTACTTTCGTGTTCTCGACTAACAAACCGATACAATTAGTTTGGCTTAACATGAAGTGTATGGATTTGAATGAGTCAATAGATGAAATTGTAATCTCAGGTCTTCATTATCTAATCTCACTCTAGGAATAGTTAGGTTTATTTAATTTCGTAGTTTAAATACAAAATATAATGTCATTCGTTTAAATAAGACTAAGATGGTTATGGGTTAATGCTTAGTGAACTTTGTTAGTTAATTCTTCGTGGGAACGATACTTTACTTACTCTTTATTACTTGTTGACCACGTATACTTGTGTATTGTGCGTAACTAGAAATTACCCAACATTTATCCAGAATTCATTAATGTCCAAATTGTCAACATGATATTGATTTGTGGAGTAAAATTCAAGAATAATATTGTATCAAAAATAATTTGGACAGCAAAAGAAATCAATTTTTTATTATGAATAATTCCCCAGGTGAATAGTACCCAAGTAAATAGTACCCCGTGAATAGTACTTCAGGAATAGTACCCTGTGAATAGTATTTTGTGAATAGTACTCATGAATAGTACTTTGTAAATAGTACCCGTAAATAGTACTTTGTGAATAATACCCCGTGAATAGTACTATAAAATGAATAGTGTTTATGGACAGTACTCTAATATGAAAAGCTTAAAATTTAACAAGAATGTGCAAAAAATATCCTTGTGAAACGATACTAGATGAAGCGCAAATTTCAAAGATATTCCACTAATTTCACGGAGTATAGAAGTAATTGTTTAACAAAATGAGGGTATAATCAGGAATACGAGATAAAATAATATTACTCATATACTACAGAGTATGGAGGAAAATATTATTCCTATAAATACTGAACAAAATAATATCCCTTACCTCAGAAGAAGACTGGATACTGGAATAGTGAGGTAGCAGACTTCTCTTCTACTTTCTCTCTAAAGGTTCTCTCTCTATAACTTCTCTTTCTATAATTGCTCTTGTGAGTCTTAGTGAATTGGTGAGAATGAAAGAAGAATGAGCTTCTATTTATAGGAAAACATAGTTTCGATAATTGCACGTTTTGGGGCACGAAATATTACAGTATAATACCTTCATCTTTTCCTTCATTTTTAATTTAGTCCTGCAAGTATTATCAAACTTGCACCACCTCCCCTAATAGTACATCTTGTGAATCAATAGTAAAATCATGTGAATCAACAGTACAATCATGTGAAAAAATAATTATAGTATAGTACATTCATCTATACCTCTATTTTTAATTTAATCATGCAAGTATTATCAATCTTGCACCACCTCCCCTAATAGTACATGCATGTGAATCAATAGTACACACATGTGAAAAAATAGTTATAAGCATGTGAATTAATAGTAATTAATTGCTCATTTATCCGATTAATTATCTGATTGGTCAATATAACCTCCAGACATCCATTATTATCAAAATAGATGTCGATTTCCACTAACACTAATAATCCCAACACAATGGAAATATCAATTTCATCTTTAATCAACACGAACTTATTCATCATTAATATCATAACTCACAATATTTAACAACCAGATCATTCCCAAGAAAGAGGGGGCTTTCCGATAAGGATTTCTCCCTATTGGCGCACAATTAGGTGACCAAACCTCTCCTTGATAGAATTTTCTAGACATTGTCAATATTGCAAATAATAATATGAATAACTTTGTCGTCTCAATTATTGATTTAATAAAATATTATACAGATAATGTTGTGACAATAATTGAATCAATAATATGAAAGATATTATGCAGCAATTACTATAGCAATAATTGAGTATAACTGAGTGACTTCTCACGTAAGCATCAGTAATCAATACCGTGTGCTACTATACAACCACACGTATTATTGTACTTTTACCACCGGGTAGTTCAACAGTTTAACGGTAAAACTTTCGTCGTTATAAAAAGATAATTCTGTCGTTTTCTAATTACGACAATACTTCCGTTGTGGGGTCCACCAATGATTGTGCCGTCTTACGAATATTCCATGTTAAAACGAATATTCCCCGACCAATTAAATATTATATAACCACTTGCTTACTTTGCCAAATTTGCAAATAATACCCACAACTATAACATTATATCAAATCCACACCATAATATTAAAAAATATATTTCAAAAAAAATTAATCTCTATTCATAAAAGTTGGGGTCTTACACAGCGTCCTAAAATCATCTAGTTTGGGAGTCGTTGATAGAAAGTTCACTACATGGGTAACTCTGAAAAGCCTAAGAAAATGAGACATTGCACATATCAAGAAAATGAAAAAAGCATGAGAATACATTCATTTGTGCTAAAAAGAAGGTCTATGAAAAAATTGAAAAGCAAAAAATTTTTGTTCTTGGTTGTGAGTTAGTGTGCACGGTTTTTGCTCCATGGTAACTAAGTTGAGTAAGTATGAAGATTTTGGGAAAGTTTCTTATGTGGATAAAGTTTAATTTGATGAAATTCATTGGTGAAATGGTAAGGTTGTTAGTTGTGAGTCAACTAATGATGCATTGATTAGATTTCTGAGAGTTTAGTGTTAATTGTCATGATTTGTACCTTGAAATCTTTTGACATAATGATTGAATAAAAATTTTCTGGAAATCAAACTTTTGTTTTACACGAGGACGTGTAAAGGCTAAGTGTGGGGAAATTTGATGAGTGCATATTATTCATTTATTTTGATTCATTTATGTTTAGTTTTATTGAATGTCTCATGTGTATATGAGCGTATTAAGTTGTTTAAAGATTTCAGAAAGAATTGGAGCCAAAATGAGGAAAAAAGGAAGATCCCAGGGTTTTGAATGCTAAGATGGATGCATGGTCTTGACTTGTGACTTATATTTTATTGTAGATCTCTTCCTTAACTTTCTGAAACATCTTGAATCGTCCCAATCGGAGTTCATATGAAAAAGTTATGATCTTTTTACCAGACAGACGTTGAACCTCAAAGTTTGGAGTTGCAATTTACATAGCGGTCACTTAGAACCCGATTTTGACCTTGATGCAGCCAGAATCTGTCAATTCTTAAAGAATAAAAGTTGTAGATCTCGTCGAGAGCTTCAATTTGATAGGTGGCAGGCTCCGTAACTCCTCCCAGATCAAAAGTTATAGTTGTTTTACCAAAGGACGTTGCAGCAGAAAATATGAGCGAATTTGTGCGAAAAATCTAGGAAATCTTGAAAAATCTTAGATTTTTGGAAAGTTTCTAAATGCGGATTTTGGCAGCTTTCTACATGGAATTGGATTGATATTTCTATTAGATTTATGATATCTTTAGACTGAGATTTATTTCCAAATTGGATTATATTTCTTTATGGAAACTAGTTATGATTTGTAATTCCTTTTATGATTTGGATTTCTAATTCCCATAGGATTTAGGACTTTGTCTAGCACTATAAATAGAGGAAGATAGTCAGGGTTTTATTCATTCAATTATCAACTATCATCTATTGGAGTGCAGACTCAAGAGCATGTCAAACTAGTTCTTTTCATTCAGTTTTAAAGAGAGGTGGAACCTTGTTACAAGTAATTGATTAATTGAGTATTATTATTTATTCCTTATTGTGTGAAATTTCTTCTAATAATCTGTTTTTATTGATTGCATTTTAATTAATCTAATTAATTTGATATGGCCAATTGAGTTAATTTGATCATTATCATCTGCTAGATTAATATTGATATTACGTGTAATTGATATTTGTCTTCATCATAAATAACAACTTGGTAATACTAATTGTGGACAAACTTTTGTGTATAGCTAAGATTATCAAAAAACAAGTTAAACAAATCGAGCTTATGTGTTTGTTGCTTAGATTAGCCTAATTCTCTATTTTTTTTAATGCGTCTATCATATTAAATTTATAGAGCTTATTCTAGGTTGTATGGTAGTTAGAATCTCGTGGAGAGCTTGTTTCATACCGTGGTAATCTAAGGAGAATTCCGGATAACATAACTTATTATTATCTAGGGCTACTAGTTTCATTGTAGGGATAATAATAATAACTTAATTAATTGATTGTTGTATTTGGTAAAACTGAACTGCAGAACTAAAGTTTTTATATATTTAATTTACTTCATCATTCATTCTTATTCTCTTAGTTTAAAAACAATTTTCAAAAACTCTCATCTTCATTTTCTATCAAAATAATAAATTAAATATAAAACAAATAACTCTACATCCACCAAACCATTCCCCAACACATGGTGCTATCTATTTGATTAGTTTGCTTATAATTTTTTTGTCCTTCTCTGGTGAGGGCCGCATGGGACGAGGCGCCGGAAGAAGCCTATCAGGATATGGTGGCAACAAAACTCCTGTTTTGGGATTTGATCTAACTTTTCAATAAACAAAATTTTGTTCTGTACCAAAACTTTTATTGTTGAATTTGGTATTGTGATGTGTTTATATTTATTTGATTTATAGCTTAAAAATTAAATATGTTTCTTGCTTGTTTAAGAAATTTATTTTTTTAAATATTTTGAAATTTAATTTAATTAAATATAAATAAATAATTATTTTTTTAGCTTTAAATACCATATAATATGTCACATCACCATTGTTATGCATCATATGCCATGTGGAATGCCAACCCATCGTTGGTTAACCATGGTTCACCTTCTATATTTATTTAAAGGGTACTTTTTATCTAATTATTAGTTGAAATATTTATTTTTTTTAAAATAGTTCGTGGATTAAATTGATAAAAATGATAAGTTTAATGATATTCTAGGTCATTAAATCGTGAATAATTATAATTAATTATATTTTAATAATATATTTTATATAATAAATCAACTTTATAATTATATTTAATCCTATATTTTTGTATACGTTCACTCACTACTCGACATAAAACTTCCGTAATACACAACTCATGGAATAGATCACGAATGGACTGATCCGGACAAACTTTTACGCTCTGTTTCTGAATTTTAAAATGGACAGAAAAAAAAAGAAATAGACGGAAAATTTAATTTTTTTTTTCAATTTTTATATTTCTGAGTTTTTTAATAAACGGAAAAGAAAAGAAATGGATAGAAAATATGGCCACTTTTCTTGCCAAAGTTTTCCGTCCAAAATTGGCATGATTTGGACGGAAAGGAAATTAGAATAAGTAATATTTTTATAATTCTTATATTATCCTCAACTTCTAATATAATAAATTTTAAATTACAACTCGTGTCCTCAATTTTAAATTTTCTATCATTTTCCATTAAAAACTCAGAAACAACACAAAGAAAAACTTTAAGTTTTCTATTCTTTTCTTTTCTTTTCTAATTTAAGTTTTCTATTCTTTTTTTTTGTTCAAAATTCAGAAACAGAGTGTTAGCGACAGACTGTCCCTCGCTAAAATCCATAACAGGTAATGTTATAGGCTTTAGCGACGGACAATCCATCGCTAAAGACTGCCATTGGAGAACGGCTCCGACACAACTCAAACTAATAAACGACACAAGCACTATAAAATTTGATAGTTTGCACACGCGCGCAAAAAAAAAAAACAAAACAAAGTAGTAAAATGCAGTTGAGTTTAAAATACGCAACTCAAGATAAGAAAAGAGGGCATAAATTCTCAACCCCTTCCTACTTATATTTTATTTGAATAAAATAATAAGAATAATATTTTGTATTTTCAAATGAACATTTAAAAAGCTCAACATCTACTGTCATCTCTCTTTAGGCTCCTCCAAATATGTTACACCAGAGGATTGCCTAGCACACATACACACTCTCTCTATCTATGCCCTCTCTCTATTTATATATTCTTTCTTACCCATCTCGGCTAGGAATTCTATCTTTTGATTTAATTGCAAACCCTGTGGAATAGCAAAAATAATTAAATTAAAAAAAAGGAGAGAGACATTTGGAGAGAGAAAGAGGGTGGGCACATCCTCTGTTTTAATTTTGCATATGCCTTTTTAGATCTTAATTCCTTTCCAATTCTCCAAATCCGGGTTATCTTGTAATGGTGAGTCTTAAATGGGATTCTTTTTCCTTATGTCATCTGCATATATTTTCTTCTATACTTTCATCATACTGATTTTAATTTGGGTATTTGATCTACTTGAATTTTAAATTGCTACGAATTTTTGATTGAGTTGTAATTGAAGCTTGAAGGATCCGATGTTCCTGGATTCAATTCGACAATTCCCACTTAGTATTTGATCAGTGGTCTGAACTGGTTTCAGCCTAATTTTCTAGATAAGGTATATTATTCTTGTTTCAATGATTTTTTATCCACATTTAGATCTGTTAGAGTGATTTTTAGTGTTGAACTGGTATATTATTTTCTGGGTATTATGGTATACAACTATGAATTATCCATGTGGGACTGAATTTTGTTCTTGATGTAATTGACACATTTGTAAACAGTGAATTGTAATTGAATTGGTCATTTTTCTCTCAAATTTGTGTTATTTCTTAGCTGAGGATATTGATTTTTTATGCCAATTCTACATGGATGTGTAGAAAAGATGGAATCGGATCTCGGTAAGCTATTTGTAGGTGGGATTTCTTGGGATACGGATGAGGATCGTCTTAAAGAATATTTTAGAACATATGGAGAAGTGGTGGAGACTGTGATTATGCGAGATCGCACCACTGGTCGTGCTCGTGGCTTTGGTTTTGTTGTCTTTGTTGATCCTTTGGTTGCAGAGAGGGTGGTTATGGAGAAGCACATGATCGATGGTCGAACGGTGAGTATTTTATTTTTTTATTACTAGTATTTTATAGACGATTACAATGTAAATTAATAAATAAGTTCTATAAGTAAATTTTGGTTATTGATGAGAGCTAATAAAAGAATCGTTTTTGTTTTGTGAAATTCAATTGGCTAAATGTACTTCATTTTCCTAATTGCTCAAAGCTAAAATTCATCGTCCTTTTTATAGTTGCAATTAAATCTATTAGAAACTTTTTTTATCTGCTGTGGCATTTTGGACTTGCCAAAATAAATGACTCAATTGTTTTCTTGAGATGTAGGAAATCAGATTACTGTGTTATATCATTTTTGGCTTCTCAATTCATAGGTCGAAGCAAAGAAAGCTGTTCCAAGAGATGATCATCACATCATGAATAGAAACTCCAATAGTATTCAAGGATCTCCAGGTCCCGGCCGCACCAAAAAGATTTTTGTTGGTGGTTTAGCATCTACGGTCACCGAGAGTGACTTTAAGTTGTACTTTGATCAATTTGGTACAATTTCAGATGTTGTTGTAATGTATGACCACAATACCCAAAGGCCGAGAGGCTTTGGATTCATCACATATGATTCAGAGGAAGCTGTGGATAGGGTGTTACATAAAACCTTCCATGAACTCAGTGGCAAAATGGTTGAGGTCAAGCGAGCAGTTCCAAAAGAGCTCTCACCAAGTTCCGCTCGTAGCCCTCTGGTTGGATACAACTATGGTCTTGGTAGAACCAACAACTTCCTTAATAGCTATGCTCAGGGATATAACCTGAGCTCTGTTGGCGGCTACGCAGTTAGGATGGATGGTAGACTTAATCCGGTTGCTAGTGGTCATTCTGGGTTCTCCCCATTTGGTTCTCCTGCTTATGGAATGAATATGAGTATGGAGCCAGGGTTGAACCCGAGCTTTGGAGCGAGCTCTAATTTTAGTAACACTGTTGGGCATGGGCGGGTTCTGAGTTCTTATTATGGTGGCGATTCAAACAGATATAATACTCCTATTGGATCTAATGTGGGTAATGGCCGAACTGAATCTTTTCTGAACTCAGCAACTAGACATTTATGGGGCAATGACGGCCTTAATAGTTCTGCAAACTCTGGTACCGCTGGTACATACTTGGGCTCTAGAAATGGGAGTTTCGGAGTCTTTGGAAATAATGGAGCAAATTGGGGTTCTTCTCCTATTTCGGCGCAAGGTGGAGGGAGTTCTTCTGGATATAGAAGCAGGACTATGGGATATGGAGATGGAGAAATCAATTACGGGGCCGGAGCTGGAGGACTTGGAAGAAACAATGGACCTGGCGTTTCCGTCACATCATCTTTGGCTGCATTGACTGGTGGTTATGAAGGGTCTTACGGAGACTTATATAGTGGTAATTCTATGTATGGAGATGCAACATGGCAGACTCCATCTTCAGAGCTAGATGGTTCTGGTTCATTTGGCTATGGGCTTGGCAATGCAGCTGAAGCCACGGTGAAAAACTCTGAGGGATACGTTGGGAATTATAGTATTGCAAATAGACAAACTAATAGAGGTAATACTGTTATGCTCCTTATAAATTGTTAGATTATGTTACAGAAAATTTGATATAATTCCCTATCAAATCCCAATTAAAATGTTACAGACTTACACGCATTTTTCAATTTGAATAATATGGATTTCCTTAGCTGGCTAGCATTTTATTTTATTGAACTTGTATATGACTATATTTCAATGACCTGTAAACCAAACAACATTAACATCATTAGATCTAATTGTATAGCTCGAAAAGAAGTTCTTATATTAAACACAAGGGAAACAAGTACACTTTTTGATTCTTTCATATTAGATGTTCTTTATTCAAGTTTAAACTTGAACTTTTGAATCCTCCATGGTAATCAGCAATAAGAAAGTAGCATTATTTTTGTTTTCCTCTTTCATTTTCAATTAAGTACCACACTGACAGCATGTCCTGATTGAGACTTGAACCTTACATCACACTCTTTTTGGGCTGTAGGAGATGCTGCTCAAGCTTAAACTACTTTACTAACAGTCTAACAATGAGATAAATCTTTTACAAAAGCTTTCCTTTTCGTAGTCTTTTTGATTCCATGTTTTATAAACTCATTGATGACTGTAGTACTCTATAACTCAAAAGGGGACATGACCTTGTCCATGTATCTTGATTCTTGTGACTTCTAGTTACCTGACTCATCATGTTGCACATAATATGTCAAGCTAAAAAGGATTTTACCGCTGCCACATACTCGATGAAGAAGCCTCTTTCACTTCCCTGCACCTGTAAAATAAATCTTGGCAAATGTTCAAGTCTATATGAGCTCATGATAAATCTTTACAATGTCTTCACTTTATCCCAAAATTAGAGGCTATTCTTGAAATATAAATGTCTTAAGAGTTGAAGTTGCTTTCGTTCAACCTCCTAGTTGATATTTGAGAGAATTACAGCAACTATGTAATGGAGTAGCTCTTGTTCAATTCTTAGTAACTACTCGTGAGCAGCACAATTTAGCAAGTTTTTGATAATGTAGAACATTCACCCTTGATCTTTTAGCCTAGATGGGTATCTTCTACTCTTAGGTAAGGTTGTAGGGTTGGAGTTCTCTTAGGAAGTGTGCCCTTGGGCTACAACTGTTACATGGGGAAAGTAATTGAAAGATAAATATAGACAATGAAGTTTGAGCCATACTAAAATTTGCTTCTTCTTTTTTCCCCAAGTTTTTGTGCTAGATCTTTATCTTAACTGTCATCTTGGTATTAATTTTTGCTTTGTCATTATTTGCTTCAGGAGTTGCTGCGTAGGAGATTTCATTATTCGGACATCAGAAGGTAAATTTAGGTTTAAAACACAAACCTAAAAGGAAACTGGTGGAGACTCTAAATTCCGTACATATCCCTCATAAATATACATATCAGCTTATAAGGAAATTGATCACATAGAGCTAACAAGCGTTCTTGATATGGAAGTATAGATATCAGATCGAGCAGTTACAAGGGATTTATTTGAAGTTTGCGATTTGTGTTTTCCTATATATGACTTGGGTTCCTTTCTTGGCATAAAGTTGAGTTGTAAATCTGATTGCGGATTGTACTCGAGAGATCCTTTCCAGTTAGTGTTGTGCATTTCTTCAGCAAGAGACAGAGTACCACTTGTACTACGTTAAAACTAGAGTAATAACATTTTAATAGTCAATCATTTTTTCTTTTTAATATCTGTAGTTTCTGGCAAATTTACTGGTATTTAGTCTGTATATTTGTCATTCTTTTCTGGGATTTGCTTTTCGCTCAGACTGTATGTGAGCTTCTGTTTGAGTTGCTAGTTAGATCAACTATTTTCAACTGTATGAAACAGATGATACGACTTAATTTGATGTTTAATTTGATTTACAAGCTCAGATTAGCCGATTCCTTCGCTTTTGTTTCTGTTTAAATGTGTTGAACATTGAATAGTTCAGGTGCTTCAGATAGATTAATAAAAAATGTGAACATAGATTAATTGCTTCAGCAGTAATCTAACCGAGTTATTCACGAGCCCAGTACGACTCAACTAGAGCTCGTCTAATGAGCCGAACTTCAACAAACACCTTCATCCATTTTGTTAGCCTGTCTCGTTCAATACATAATTATATTTTTATTTTTTATTTTTTATTTATAATAAAAGAATTAAACGAGTCGAGCTTAGACTTGATTTCATTTACTGAATGGGCTGAGTTTGTACGTTAAATCTTAGGTTGCATTTGTTATCTAGTTAGTTTTTGCTTAGACTTTTTAAACTACATTTGTAATGTAGGACTATTTTAATGGGATTATGCTTCCATGCATTTTGAATATTTGTTTTAGGTATTATTTTAGGAGTGATGTTATATATTGTGATAAATTTACGTTGAATTATAATTGTAAAGATTATCAATATGGGATTGGCACAAAAAAAGCTACCACTAATACTTATAGTAAAGCTTATCAACATGAGATTGGAACACAAAAAAGTCACCACTAATACTTATCCACGTAACTCGCAATCAAAAGTCGACTAAAACATTTGAAATATATATATCATTTTCCTTATTTTAGAGAATATATATTATGTTAAAAATCTATGTATGGATTAATAGGTTGTTTAATTAAGGAGGAGTTTGATTAAGACCCTCATTAGATTCCAGATGTATGTTATTTGATGATGAAACTTATAAAGTATATTTGTATGGATAAATTTTGTACAGTACTTAACTAAGATATCTATACAAGGACTTAGAATAGTAATGATCAAATAATATTAGGTTGATCTTAAATATGCATATATGTGTAATAGATAGAATCATTGTAAAAGGATGCTCTGCATGATAGCAACATCATCAACAGAGAAATCTACTTATGCTTAAAGTGAAATTTGATTAATGTATATTTGTACAAGCAAGTATTGTAAAATCCTTCAAAAGAATTGATGTGACACCCCCAAATCTAGGTACTTCATTCTCACATGATTTGGTGTTCAATGTCCAAACATTCATTTCTAACTACCCAAATTAAATAAAATTTAAACAATAAATCTTTCCATTAAAGGGTTACATAAATAAATCCAATAAAAATCCCATGTCATCTAACTTTAAAACATTCATCAAATGCGAAAAATTAAATAATTACATCACATAGTTTAATCAAGTTTGAAAACATAAATTTCAATAATTTAACAAGTTTTTAACACTTGTTCATCTTTCATTTCCCTTTTCTAGTGGTTGGCTCATCAACCTTCTCAACTTTAGCTGCATTGTTTATATATACGCAAGAGTGAGCAAAACAAATGCTCACTTAAAGAAACATAATAACCGACAATTAATAATCTTGACTGAATTGAATAATATTTTATAGTATTAATAATCAAGAACTGATATGGAATATCATCTGAGGATCATAAGACCTTGAACTATGTCCCAGATTATAAGTATATCTACTTAAATCTCTAACAGTCGTTAAACTGTGTGGACCTTCTTCTCGTACTTAGGGGGATCAGCCTTTCGTACCATGTATTGTGCACAAGCATCTTAACGCTTTCGCGTAAATAATCCCCTATAATAGGGTTGTTCATTTCAGTTTTAATATACGAGCCCGCACCAAAGGAAGTTTGGTTTGGATAAGTTTCATGGGTAATTTAGAATTCAGTGTACATCAACCAAGGATTAGTTGAATCAAAAGTTCAATGACAATGTAAAGATTCAACAACAATGTAATACAAAGTAGTTATGAACCATAAATGAATACTGTAACGCAACAAGGTTATGCTTTAAGATTAGACTTCAAAGCATAAAGAAGATATAATAAACCTTGTTTGAACGACATGGTAAGCTAAGGTTATGATTTCAAGAAGGAAATGAGATCAAAAACTTTGCTTAACAGATTTCAAGAATTTTCTTAATATAAAAATAAAGCTGGGAAAACTTGCTAAAATAAAGTTAGGTGTAGACACTCGAAATTTTTCATTCATGTTGCTAACCCTGTAGGAGGGCAGAATCGTCTTCCAGAGATAATTAACCCTGGAAGTCAAATAAGTTTTAACCCCGGAGACAACCCCGAGAAGTCCAGTTTTCAATCTCAGAGATTGTGACGCCCCCAAAATAGGTATACATCACCCATCTTGAGTCGCCAAATATATGGTACATAATTTAAATACAAACTTCTTTGATACAGTACGACAAAACGTAGCTGAGAGTTTCAACACGGATAATGTCTCGTAGAGAGTATACAAACTCAAATAAAGTCCTCATTACAATTATTATCACACTATTTCACATAATAGTGAGGACTACTATAGCAACCTATCTGGGCCGTCACTCCGTTCCCCGACTAGTCCCAACTATATTCTAATTTCCTGAAGAGAACAATGAAAGCAAAGGGTGAGCTCAACTAGCCCAGTAAGAAATATTATGACTAAGATAATGCAGAATAAATTATCGTTAGCCTTCAATAGTGTTAAACTGATAAAATATAATAAACATCAAGTTTAACTGCAGCGGAACAAATAATCCATTAGAAGAGTCAAGTAGAGCATGTTATCTACTATCTTCTATGATTTAAAAAGTTTATCAACATTATTATCGCTGAGACTCAGCTAAATAAATAATCCACATCATCGAATCATCCCTGCACTACGGGCCAAGGATATTCATTAGTATCACCAATGGTCACGATCATACCAACAAATGTCCATCAATGCACTACGAGCCAATGATGACTTTTACCACATCATTTATAACATTACGGGTCATGATTATATCGAATAATTCTTGGTCATAATCATACCAATCAACAGTCCATCTATGCACTACGGCAAAAGAGGACTTTCATCGCAATATAAGCATGAGGATGATGACAATGATATAAGAATTCAATTTAAATGAGAGAAAGGATAAATTTTAAAGATTTATAATTCAATTTATCCAGAATTCAAAAATGTCCAAATTGTCAACATGATACTGCTTTGTGGAGTAAAATTCAAGAATAATATTGTATCAAGAATAATTTGGACAGAAAAGAAAATAATTTTTGTCATGAATAGTACCTCGGGTGAATAGTAACCGAGTGAATAGTACCC
Organism: Panax japonicus; assembly: GCA_020205505.1. Classification (NCBI taxonomy): domain Eukaryota; kingdom Viridiplantae; phylum Streptophyta; class Magnoliopsida; order Apiales; family Araliaceae; genus Panax; species Panax japonicus. Next base: position 13,757,605 of record CM035109.1, read on the forward strand.
CATAAATAGTACTTCGGGAATAGTAACCCATGAATAGTACCCCGACATGAAAAGATTAAAAATTATCAAGAATGCTCAGAATAATATTTCCATGAAAAGATACTGGATGAAGCGCAAATATCAAGGATATTCTTCTGATTTCATGGAGTATAAAAACAATACTTATCAACATAAGTGTAGAATTTGAAATATGAAACGAAATAATATTACTTACATACTACAAAGTATGGAAAAAAAATATTATTTCTTACGAATATTGAACAAGAATAATATCGCTTACGAATACGATAGAAATAATACCGCTTACCTTAGTAGGAGATTGGATACTGCAATAGTGTAGTAACAGAATACTCTTCTTCTTTCTCTCTTATTCTCTCTATACTTTCTCTCTCTATAGCTTGAATGAATTGGTGAAAAATAATGTAGAAATGAGCTTCTATTTATAGGCTTGGCAGAGTAAGGGTAAAATAGTTTTTTCGCCATAATTTATGACATCATCGCTCATATTACATCGTTGCTTACCTCATCGTATGATGACATCATCGCTTACATCATCGTCCGATGACATCATCACTTACATCATAGGAATTCAAATTCAATTTGTTTTCTTCCACCTCCTTTTACTTTTATACCATGATTTTACTATAATAATGTTACCATTCAAATTATAAAAAATGTACTATTATATAATCACATCATACTACTATAATGTAATATTATAATATTATATTTGAATGAATTATTTTATCTGAAAAGATAAAATACCAACTTTCAACAAATGTCACATGCTAAAATTCCTCAGTTTAAATCCACATTGAATAAATATTTTCTTATCATATATATCAACAATTAATTATTCATAAATAATATTATAAAATTACAATATCGACAACCAGGTCGTTCCCAGGAAAGAGGGGGCTTTCCGATAAGGATTTCTCCCTATTGGCGCGTGTTAGTTCCTAGTAGGCACAATAGTTATCTAGAAGGGGGGTTGAATAGATAATTAAAAAATCTTTTCGTTTTAAACTTGTTAGTTAATGATGATTAAAACTTAGCAGAATTTATGTTTGTTTTAATCTCTTTTGCAAAGTAGTGGAGTTATGAGAGTGAGGCAGATATAGCAGTTATAGTATGAACGTAAAAGACAAAGTCGTTTTAAGTGGTTCAGAGCACTTAAAGCTCCTAGTACACTCTTCTACTCAACGAGTATGAAATCCACTAAGGATGTCTTTTACAACTTCTGAATCACACAGATTCCTTCTAGACCAGCAGTCTAGGAACTTCTTAGTTCACTCTTAAACTCTTCAAGTCCAGCAGACTTGGCTCTCTTATAGTTCACTTAGAACTCTTTAAGTCCAACAGACTTAGTACTCTTCTTCAGTTGATTGGTAGATGTTGAGTTCTTGATGGGTGCTACTCAGTTGTTGTTTAAGCACTTGTTCGAAAGAACTGAGTAGCTGTTCAAGCTTTACGATTTCTCAGATCGTAGAGTTGAGCTTTGAGAGTATTTTCACGTTGTTTGTTCAATACTTGCTTTTACCTCTCTCATCTGCTTGATTTGCATATATGTGATCTTGAAAATTATCCGTTGGATCCATCTGTTGAAGTATTAAATGCGTTTGACTTTTCTATTCTTTGATGGAGACATTTCTACACATCTTCTGAACTGCATTCTGGCCCACTGACACTGCAGACTACTTTCTCACCTAACACCTGAAAAGGTGTTTTCCCCCTTACTAATGGTACTTTCCTTAGCTTCTTCAATACGCTTCTTTGTTGCATACTAAGGATATTTCTTATGACTTTGGGATTGGTGAGTACTGCAGCATTTAGAATCTATTCCTCTTATGTTGGAACCTATCTCCACACAAATCATGAGGCTCGACCTTTTTTGACACAAGATAGATGATACTCTACGATACTGTTCATGGTACTCTAAGATTCAGATCTTGGTGACTTGTCGCCTTGGTGCCTGGTCTGATGCTATCAGTCGAGAGCACTACGATTTCTCTTAAGTCTTTGCACACTACCATCTTCGCTTGCTTGAGTTATAAACTCTATGTTTCCGAGAGCACACTACGATTGTTGGCTTGTAAACTCTACGTTTCCTACAGCACACTACGATCGTTGAGTTGGCTCTGCAAACGTTGGGACCACTCTATGATTTCCGAAGAGGCCCTTCAAGGCAGGCACATTACGATCTTTGAAGCTCTACGTTTCTACCTTGACTTCTGCAGTGTTGATCAGATTTATACACTCCGATTTCTTCGAAGCCTATCCATTACATCTCAAGATCAACTTAACAGCTTTGATCTTTCTGTCTATACATTCTATTACAGAATGATACACGTTAAGAGCTTAGATCAACCTAACAAATTTGATCTATCACTAAGTCCTTGTACATATATTACTTGAAGGACTTTACAAATAATCATGAGCATATACATTAAAACATCAAATCATAATATGCATTCTCCCAACAATCTCCCCCTCTTTGATGTTGACATAACCAAGGAGATTTGTTGTCATGATTATTAGTGTCTAGATGCATTTGCAGGAAATTTAAACATGACTTAGTATTTCAGTGAGCAGCTAGAATTTCTAGAGAATAAGAATGAATTTATTGATGTTCAAGAAATATTGCAGTTTAGCTTTATATCAATATGAATTTAAAGTTTCAACTTATCTCTATTTCTTTGACCTTTTCCTTGGAGGATTGGCATACTCCTCAGCCCTTCTTTTCCTGCTAGCTTCATCCCTTTTGGCTAATTCTTCCAGTTCACTTGGGCTTACTATCGGGTTGTGATCATGCCTATTCATGAATGCTAGATCTCCAATTGGCATTCTTAGGCCTGTGGTGGTCATATTTGGTGAGCTGGTAGTTGGCCCTTGACTCCTTAATGGCTGAGCCATCAAGACTTCCTGCTGGTCAGATCGTTGAGTCTGATTGCTTAATCGTGGAGGCTGTTGGTGGAATTGTCTTGCAGGAGGGCTTCTTGACACTTGAGCGTGAAATTGTCCTCTACCCCTTTCTTGGCTTTCTTGACTTCCTCTTCCTCTGCCTTGGCTTTCTTGAGCTCCTTTCCCTTTATTCTCCCCCTTTATGTCAGCATCAAGGGTTCGAATGTTTGTAGAAAGTCGATTTACTCCTTGGACTAGCTCGTTTAGTTGGCTTTGTGTTTGATCAATGTCCTCTCGACTTTCCTTGATATGGACTTCAGATCTAGCTTCTTTGTGTCGGAGGGCAGTGAGAAAAATGTCAGTCTGTTGTTCCTAATTGACATAAGCTTTTTGGAATTCTGTGACTGAAGCTTTCAGGTTTATGATGTTCTCCAGCATAAGTTTATTTTGGACTTCTTGACTTTTTATGCATTTCAAGACCAGCCTCTCTTTGCTTGGTTGCTATCTGGAAGTGAATCTCATCTCTGTCCTTCATGCTTTTAAGAATTGCCTTAATAATTTCCCTCAGCTTCTTTGTAAGCTCAACGTTCAGAGTGCCAGGGATATTATTTGCAGCAGTGATCATTTGATTCAGTTGGAGATGAATAAGGTCTATGTGAGTGTCCAGGCTTTCATCTATGTTCTTGACCATGTTTTTGGACACTTCATTCAAGTCATCTTTGGTGGGCAGATTTGTGAGAGGATCACTGGGTTGAGGATTGTTGAAGGGAGGGGATGTCTTATGGGATTGATCTTGTAGGGAGTAGAGAGAAAGATCAAGGCTAAAATATTTATTTGAGGAGGAGGATGGTATGTCTAATGGAGGGGCCTGCGTTTCGATGTTTGGAATATGTGGCTCTACGATTTCTATTTGGGACTCTACGATGGGGCTAGAGTCAAGGATCGTAGAAATGGTGGTTTGTGGGAGCAAAATGAAGTTGATTGCATTTGGTTCCTCAGTTACAGAATTTTGGGATTCTGCAACTGGAAATTGGTTTAGTGGATGAAGTATCACTTCCAACCATCGAGGGAATTCATAGAATTGACTAACTGAGGATGATGGCAAGTGATTAACTCTGAAGAGGGTCGGGATAGAAAGTACCTCAGGATTATCCTTTGAGGAAGAGTTGTTGGTAAGCAACTTCTTGGCAAAGTTGAGTCTTCCTGGAAATCCATTGGCTAGTACTGAGATGACTGGATAAAAATATCTTTTTATAAAAATAACGCCGAAAGTTATACCGTTAATTGTTGAAATATCAGGTGATAAAAGTACAGTAATACGCGTGGTTACATAGTAGCACACAATATTGTATAGTATCTTTGATTATTGATGCTTACGTGAGAAGTCACTTAGTTTTACTCAATTATTGCCATAGTGATTGCTGCATAGTATATCATATTATTGATTCAATTATTATCACAGTATCATCTGCACAATATTTTATATTATTAAATCAATAGTTGAGACGAAAAAATTATTCATATTAGTATTTTCATTACTGACAATGTCTAAAAAAATTTGTCGAAAAAAGGGTTTGATCACCTAATTGCGCGCCAATAAGGAGAGCCAATAAGGAGAATTACTTATCGGAAAGCCCCCTCTTTCCTGAGAATGATCTGGTTGTTAATATTGTGAGTTATAATATTAATGATGAAAAAAAATATTATTAAAAATGTGTTTAGTGAAGCCAAGTGAATTGAGATAAATAGAGGTATTTTTTATTAAAGTATTTATTGTAAATTTTGCTTATTATATGGACCTCCACTTACCCATTTTTCAAAATTGTTAGTAGAAAGTTATCTTAATTTTTTTTATTACTTATATATATATATATATATATATATAAATTATAAGTTTAATTTTATTCGATTATAAATAGAATATATTTTATTTTATTTAAATTTTTTATTTTATTTAAATTTTTTGTTTTATTAAAATATTTTATTGCACAGTAATGAATAGTAAAAATCTTGTGATTTCTTACAAAACTTTCCCGTGAATTCGTCCGTGATTCTGTAACTGTGCGTTCGTGATTTTTCCTAAATAGTATCCTTCTATTCTCCTATTAATAGGATGCCCAGTTTAGAAATGAAAATCACACCAGAATTAGAGAATTCTTCTTCTATAATATTGAGCATATTTCTTTTGAGTTTAAAGAAACTTTGAGTGTAGAAAAATAGTAAAAGTTTTCTTCAAGAATATATCCGCTATACCAGTCATGAATACTCTTCTTTTGAGGTAAGGGGTATTATTTATTTTATATTCGCTTACAATATTATTTTTTGTATTCGTAAGGAATTTTATTTTCGTTCAATATTCGTAAGGAATATTATTTTCGTTCAATATTCGTAAGGAATATTATTTTCGTTCAACTGTCGTAAGGGATATTATTTTCATTCAATATTCGTAAGAAATAATATTTTCTTCCATACTCTGTAGTATGTAAGTAATATTATTTCGTTTTATATTCCTAATTCTACACTTATTTTGATAAGTATTGCTTCTATACTCCTTGAAATTAGTAGAATATCCTTGAAATTTGCGATTCATCTAGAATCTTTTCACAGAAAAATTATTCTGAACATTCTTGATAATTTTTAATCATTTCATTCCGGGGTACTATTCACGAGATAGTATTCATGAAAAACTATTCCCTCAGATACTATTCACCCGGGGTACTATTCATGAAAAAAAATTAATTTTTTTTGTCCAAATTATTTTTGATACAATATTATTCTTGAATTTTACTCCATAAAGCAGTATCATATTGACAATTTAAATATTCTTGAATTCTGGATAAATTGATTTATAAATCTTTAAAATTTATCCTTGCTCTTACTTAAATGAATTTTTATATCATTGTAATCATCCTCATGCTTATATTGTGATGAAAGTCATCTTTGGCCCGTAGTGCATAGATGGATTGTTGATTGGTATGATTATGACTATGTATTGGTATAATCATGACATGTAATGTTACAAATGATGTGATAAAAGTCCTTATTGGCCCGTAGTGCATTGATGGACAGTTGTTGGCATGATTATGACCACTGGTGATAATAATGAATATCATTGGCCCGTAATGCATGAATAATTCATGGATGTGATACTAACGAATATCCTTGGCTCGTAGTGCATGGATAATTCGATGATGTTGATTATTTATTGAGTTATGTTACAGCGATAAAATATTGATGACAAACTTATAAATCATAGAAGATAGTAGATATTATGCTCTACTTGACTCTTCTAATGGATTATTTATTCCGCTGCAGTTAGACTTGTTGTCTATTATATTCAATCAGTTTTACACTGTTGAAGGCTAACGATAATTTATTATGCATTATTTTAGTCATAATATTCTTTACTGAGCTAGTTAAGCTCACCCTTTATTTTCATTATTCTCTTCAGGAAATGAGAACGTAGCCAAGACTAGTCGGGGAATGGAGTGACGTTCCGACATAGTGGCTGTAGTAGTCCTCACTATTTTATAAAATAGTGTAATAATAATTGTAATGAGGACTCCATTTGAATTTGGATATTGTCTACAAGACAATATTCGTGTTAAAACTCCCAGCTACGTTTTGTCGTATTGTATAAATTAAATTTGTATTTGATTTCTTTACCATGCATTTGGCGACTCAGAATGGGTTGTGTATACCTATTTTGGGGGCATCACAGTTGGTATCAATGCTTAGGGATATGATCCCTGGCTGAGATTTGAGGCTAGAACTAGGGAGAGAGACGGGTAAATCCTTCGCTAGTATGACCTACCTAAACTTAATTGCTATTTAATTGGTCGGTCAAAATATATGAATAATATGTGGCATTTCAATTTACCCTTGTTTTGTGGCAGTATTTGAAAATGACATCTGGAAATCAAGAGATGAACTCATATAGAGTTTTAAGTGATGAATCGAGGAGATTCATTTAAAGAATAAATATTGGAGTATAATATTTTGTTATAACAAAGATTTTATTGGGGAGTACTAATTAAGTTATTAAACTTGATTGTAGGATGTGATGCTTGAACAGAAACACTCTTTGGTGGATTATAAGATAATAAAGCTAGAATTTGAGAATTCAAATGTTAAGGATCAGCTGAAAGAAGAAACAACTGAACGAGTGAGAATGAAGGATGCATGGGTAAAAGCCGCACAACACATTGATATTGTGGAAAGCAAAGTCTGATCTAAGAAGGCTAAAATAGATGATATGTATTTCTCTTTTTGGATAGCAATTGGGAGAACCCAACATCGAGTTTAGAATTACCCTGTATATTGCGGTCAACCCCAATTCGATATGGATCGAAGATTAATGATTCAGATCATGGATCAGGAGTACGATGAAGCAGTTGAGGGTGGAATATGCCCTATAACAAAAGTCAATTCCATCGGTAAAGATGACACCAAAGGTTGTCTTGGACAAGTCAAAGTCGGTGGTTCAAGTGAGAGCGTTTTTCGTGACTTCCCAAAAAGCGAGGAACCCGAACGAAGTCATCACGGGTAAGCTAATTATAAGCTCTCGCGAAGTCTATACCTTAATTGATACCGATTCTATCCATTCTTTTATTTCTCCTACTTGCGCTCAACGTTTAAATTTGACTCCAGAGAAATTAGACTTTGACTTATCTGTTGAAACTCCGTGGGAGAAAACTTCATTACATTCACTATTTATAAATCTTGTTTGATTCAAATCGGCGCCCTCACGTTACCTGTCGATCTTATCTCTTTGAAAATATTTGCATTTGATGTAATTTTAGAAATCGACTATTTAACTACTTATTATGCCAAAATTGATTGTTTTCATAAGGTCGTTAGCTTTCATATTCCTAACCAACCTGTTATGTGAATTCAGGCAACCAAACCACTAAAGTCAATCATTGTCATATCAAGCCATAAAACCATTTGTTTATTGAAAAATGGATGTCAAGCTTTCTTAGCCCATGTCACGGATTTAAAAAAAAATACGTCAAATTTGAATGATATTTCTATTGTTAATAAATTTCTTGACGATTCCCCGAAGAACTTCCTAGCCTACCTCGGAGCGTGAAATCAAATTTTATATCGACCTTGAACCCGATACAAAACCCTCAAATATTTCTTCACCCAAAACGAACGTAACATACGCCAAAGACGTTGGCTCGAGCTGTTAAAAGATTACGATAATACCATTTAATACCATCCTAGAAAAGCGAACGTGGTAGCTGATGCGTTGAGTAGAAGATCGTATGCGGTTATGAGTGCGACATCGTTAACACAAAGACCCATTTCGTATGACTTACAAATGATGGAGATTGAGTTAAAGACTCTAGGGACCCATGTGATGATGTCAAATATACGATTAGAATCCACTTTAAATCGATAAATTTAAAGTTGGTCAAGCTACAGACCTAGAGCTGATGAATATGAAGAAGAAGGTGCAAGAAGTCGTTATTCTAAAAACGAGAATCGACGATGTGAGGAAAACTCAAACCTTCGATTTATTGGTCCATTTAAAATCCTCGATCGAGTAAGAACTGTGGCCTATATACTCGCCTTACCGCCAAATATGTCTCATGTTCATAACATTTTTCACATATCTATGTTACGTAAATATGTGGAAGAAAAGAACCACATTATTGATTTAGAACCGAACGAGATAGTGGAAGATTTAACGTATGAAGAGGTACCTGTTAAAATCTTGGATAAGAAGGAACATATTCTACGCTCAAATGTTATACCTCAAGTCAAAGTTTTGTGGAGAAATCACGATGTTGATCAAATGACCTGGGAGTTAGAATCTGAAATAAAATCAAGGTATGCTCACATATTCGACATACCAGGTACGTACACCAATTTCGAGTACGAAATTTCATATGAACGGGAGGTTGTAAGACCCCAACTTTTATGAATAAAGATTTAATTTTCTCGAAATATCTTTTTGAATAATAAGATGTGGATTTGATATAATGTTATAGTTGTGGGTAATATTTATAAAGTTTGCAAAGTAAGAAAATTGTCATAAAATATTCGATTGGTCAGGGAATATTCATTTTATCAGAGAATATTCATACAACGACACAATCATTGGTGGACTGTTGTTCGAAAATCTAATTACGCACAACACACAAATATACGTGGTCAACAAGTAATAAAGTGTAAGTAGAGTATCGTTTCCACGAAGAATTGTTAATACAAATTACCAAATACTAACTCTTAAACAATCAATTTAAGATTATGAATTAATTTATTTAATTACACTAATTCTAATTACCACTAATTAAAAATCATATTATGGTGATTTAAGATCACAACTTCACTTATTGTTTCATTTAAATTAATACACTTCTTATCAATTAAGCTCATTATTCTGAATTATTAATCAAGAACACATAAGTAAATATGGCCATCTCTCAGTGCATCATACTCAAATCAACTTAAATCCACAGATGATTGAATTAAGAAGAACACCCTAATTAACTAATTCACTATATCTTTATATGAATTACAATTAAAGAGGATTTTAAGCACAAGTTCTTTATCTAATTACATGCGATGTATAGGTATATCTCTATCCTAGACATAAATTATGTATTCTAACGCCATGCAGAAAATATAATCACATGCTATTATGATCAGATCTAAATCTATAATTCATCTCTCGATTTTATATAGATTATCATGGTAATTGTTAGCTAGACAATTAAGCAATAAACACAAACCATAATAGACAATCCAAGAATAATCACAATAATTAATAGAGAAGCATACTAAAAATAAACTACAAAATAACCTCCATTGTAATCTTAAACAAAAGATTTAGTTCATGATTAATGAATTAAAACCAAGATTCCACAATTGAATAAACATTAAAAAAAATAAGAGTTGTGTGAAGAATAAATTTGTTGTTAGCAAATCTCCATCTTCCTCAAGCTTCTGCTATTGATCTTCAATGGTTCCCAAGTTGCTTCAATTTCCAAAACTAATAAGAACTAAGGTTTTATCCCAATCTACTCTAATCTAATCTATTGGAATTCTCCCCCTTAATCCTAGCAATTCTCATCCTTTTATATGTCTCTTTTATATGTCTTTTAGTCCTCCTGGAAGTCTTTGATCAATCAGCTTGAACCAATCCTTCTTGAACTCAAATTCTGAATACTCTTTTTTCTCCTCGTCACGCCCACCCCAGCGGGGGTTTTTGTACTGGCTAGGCCCACCCTGACGGGGGGTGCTATTGTTGTTGGGTCATGTACCCCCGCCTTGACGGGGGTTTCCTTTACTAATGTGCCCGCCCCGGCGGGGGGTATTCCTGTAGAGTTGAAATCTTGCCTTTTTGATGCCAAGTCTCGCCACAACGCCACCAATATACACTGATGCTTCACAACGCAACCTAAACATAAAATAAACAAAAAACAAGTAAAACCAAACAAAAATAGACGAGATAATCACCATTGAAGTCCGAATTAGAAGCCGATTCGTAGGTATAAAACTCACTCATCATGGACCCCACAACAGAATTACTGTCGGTGTTAGAAAGCAACAAAAATATCTTTTTATAAAAATAACGACGAAAGTTTTACCGTTAACTGTTGAAATACCCGGTGATAAAAGTACAGTAATACTCGTGGTTGCATAGTAGCACACGATATTGTACAATATCTTTGATTATTGATGCTTATATGAGAAGTCACTCAGTTTTACTCAATTACTGCCACAATAATTGCTGCATAGTATCTCATATTATTGATTCAATTATTGTCACAGTATCATCTACACAATATTTTATATTATCAAATCAATAATTGAGATGACAAAGTTATTCATATTATTATTTTCTTTATTAACAATGTTTAGAAAGTTCTGTCGAGGAAAGGGGTTTGGTCACCTAATTGCGCTCTAATAAGGAGAAGTTCTTATCAGAAAGCCCCATCTTTCCTGGGAATGATCTGGTTGTTAATATTATGAGTTATAATATTAATAATGAAAAAAATGTTATTAAAATGTGTTTAGTAAAGCCAAGTGAATTGAGATAAATAGAGGGGGTTTATTGAAGTATTTATTGTAAATTTTACTTATTATATGGACCCCCACTTACCCATTTTTCAAAATCTTTGGTAGAAAGTTATATCAGTTTTATTTTATTACTTATATATATATATTATAATTTTTATTTTATTAGATTATAAATAGGATATATTATATTTAATTTAAAGTTTTTATTTTATTAGAATATTTTATTGCACAATAATGAATAGTAAAAATCATGTGATTTCTTACAAAACTTGCCTGTGAATTTGTCCGTGATTCTACAACTGTGCGTTCATGATTTTTCCTAAATAGTATCCTTCCATTCTCCTATAAATAGGATTCTCAGTTTAGAAATGAAAATCACACCAGAATCAGAGAATTTTTCTTCTATAATATTGAGCGTATTTCTTTTGAGTTTAAGGAAGCTTTGAGTGTAGAAAATAGTGAAAGTTTTCTTCAAGAATATATCCGCTATACCAGTTAGAAATACTCTTCTTTTGAGGTAATGGGTATTATTTATTTTATATTCGCTTACGATATTATTTTTCGTATTCGTAAGGAATTTTATTTTTGTTCAATATTCGTAAGGAATATTATTTTTGTACAATATTCATAAGGAATATTATCTTCGATCAATATTTGTAAGGAATATTATTTTCATTCAACAGTCATAAGGGATATTATTTTCATTCAATATTCGTAAGAAATAATATTTTCTTTCATACTCTGTAGTATGTAAGTAATATTATTTCGTTTCATATTCCTAATTCTACACTTATTTTGATAATTATTGCTTATATACTCCTTAAAATTAGTAGAATATCCTTGAAATTTGCGCTTCATCTAATATCTTTTCACGGAAATATTATTCTGAACATTCTTCATAATTTTTAATCTTTTCATGTCGAGATACTATTCATGGGGTACTATTCACTCGAGTACTATGCCGTAGTGCATGGATAATTCGATGAAGTGGATTATTTATTGAGTTGTGTTACAGTGATAAAATATTGATGATAAACTTTTAAATAATAGAAGATCGTAGATATTATGCTCTATTTGACTCCTCTAATTGATTGTTTTTTCCGCTGCAGTTAGACTTGTTGTGTATTATATTCTATCAGTTTTACACTGTTGAAGGCTAACGATAATTTATTCTGCATTATCTTAGTCATAATATTCTTTACTGGGCTAGTTGGGCTCACCTTTTGCTTTCATTATTCTCTTCAGGAAATGAGAACGTAGCCGGGACTAGTCGGGGAATGGAGTGACGGTCCGAGATGGTGGATGTAGTAGTTTTCACTATTTTATAAAATAGTGTGATAATAATTGTAATGAGAACTCCATTTGAGTTTGGATATTGTCTACAAGACAATATTCGTGTTAAAACTCTCAGCTATGTTTTGTCGTATTGTATAAATTAAGTTTGTATTTGATTTCTATATCATGTATTTGGCGACTCAGAATGTGTTGTGTATATCTATTTTTTGGGACGTCACAATATATATATATATATATATATATATATATATATATATATATATATATATATATATATATATAAGCAGTAAATGCACTGGATATTCATTCCAGGCTCATTCGAATTCGAGTTCGACATATATATATATATATATATATATATATGGGGAATGATCCATAGCATCTATATGCTATGGAATAAAAAATGGCATATAACATCTTAACCATCCGTGTAATTAATGAAGGGCTGAGATTTGTTTTGTGTGACCACCGTCCGCTAGACTTACTAGCGGACGTAGTAAGTATGATATTTGGACATTTATGCCCCCAATTCGCCGAAACAAATACGCTCCCCAATGCGCCAAAATATTTGGGGGGAAATCAACACAGGTAAAACAATACAGAACTTGCAATCGTCCCTAGTTCTCCGAATTGGGCGAATCCCTAGAACCCTAGAAGTGGTCATATGCTATCGACTACAATCTCTCATCTGCAAGCTCAATTTCGGAGGAACCGTAGAAGTGGTCATATGTTATCGCCCAAATCACTCACTCCAAGCAACAACTGATACCCACCATTTTCCACCAGCAGTGCATCAACCACAGTATTCAGTATTGCATCACTGCTATCTTCCTCCCCACTCGGGTCTGCTCCATACCTAATTGGGTAAAACACTCTTCCACTACTCCTTTTTTCACAGCATCACAAAAAAACAACCCAAAAACAAAAAATCAACAAAAACCCATTTACCAACCTCAAACTACGATTCCATTTTCAATATTATACCCCAAACCCACAAAAGAACAAGAAGAAAAAATAAAATAAAAATGTTACCTTTGGTGTATTTTGGATCGGCATTAGGGCTTAAACAGGGGCATTATTAGGAGAGAGAATTTTGTCCTGAAGCTTTGTTTGGCTTTGGTAGAATAATTTCTGGGATTTTACAAAACATGATGTTTCTTCAACAAAAAAAAAACAATGAAGAAGAATATTGCTTATGCTGATGAAGACTTCTTCATTGTTATGTAATGTTATTAATCTAGCCAAGAAGAAGTAGTGTAGTATCTGTTGATTTTGGCTTGGCTAAGTGGCAATATAGGGGCATAAATGTCTAGATATTATACTTACCACGTCCGCTAGTAAGTCTAGCGGACGGTGGTCACCTAAAACAAATCTCAGCCCTTTAGTAATTACACGGATGGTTAAGATGCCATATGCTACTTTTTATTCCATAACATATAGATGTTATGGATCATTCCTATATATATATATATATATATATATATATATATATATATATATATATATATAGAGGCCGGATCCTGTCCGGACTCCCGGACAGGTTTAAAATCCGGACCTTTTTTTTTTTTTTTTTTTTGCTTTTTTTTTTTGAAACAACTAAAAAAAAAAAAAAAAAAATTTTATGGAATTGGAATTTTTACATTATACAGTGTTTTGGGTGTGATTTGGATGCCTATAACGAAACATGTCTGTACAGTCTGGGCAGACTGTACATACATTGGTTGGTGTAGGTATTAAAAACACACCCAAAACACTGTTTTTTTGAAAAATTTCAGTTCCATAAATTTTTTTTTTTTTTTTAGTTGTTCTACAAAAAAAAAAAAAAAAAAAAAAAATTTTTTTCAGGTCCGGATTTTCTCCCGTCCGGGAGTCCGGACCTGATCCATCTTGTATATATATATATATATATATATATATATATATATATATATATATATATATATATATATATATATATATGGTTAAGATCTAGTCCGGGCGCCCGTACATTACTTAAAATCCGAACTTCTGTTATGAGCCGTGGATTATATCCAACGGTCAGGAAAGGAAAGGAAAGGAAAGTGTTAATCTGATCTCAAGCCAAATCGCGTCTTTGTCTCTCTCTTAAGCCGAAACCTCGCCTGATCGCGTGTCTGGCCCAAAGCTTCTGGTCGAACGAAGCCGGAAACTCGACGAACTCGCCGTCTCTCTCTATCTCCCAAGGTATTTTCTACTTTTCCCAATATTCATCTAGTACCGCTTGGTTCTCTATAACCCACCGAATCCACCGAGTCCAATCTCCTATATGCGAAGTATTCCTCCACATGAACAACCTACCAAATAATCCATACCCCAACAAGAAGTATAAATCTTACTTTCTTTCCGGTAGCTTTAAAAATAAAGGTTCCTCAAACTTCTAATATTTATTTTACTAGCTAATTTGGAGGAGGGCCTGCTTAGAAAGGAGTCTACAGCCAAAGGTCGTTAGGTTTGCGAAGTGATTTTTAATTTTCATGGACTCTCATTTGTTGTCATGGACAAAAATATCAACATTAATTATGCCAAAACAATTTAAAAACTAAATGTCTCATCCACTATTTATTTATCAAAATCTTTGAATAGTCTCTATTGTGATTTGTGCACTTGTGGGGCTGTAAATTGGTTACATATGTTAATTAGAATTTTCCATCTCCTCTGCTGTAAACTTGGGTAGTCTCTAACACCTACACCCAAAAACATATTTAAGTTTTCATACTAAAATTATACTCCACTTTGACAGTATTTTGAGAAATGGAATTTTGGAATTTCAATAACACTAACCTAAAGGTAAAATGATATGGAATACCATAGTTTTGGGGTAGACAATCCTAAAGCTAAAATAACATGTAACCAATTTATTCCGCTCAATCATGATTTTTGTTCCACAATTAGTGAAAGTATTTACTTTGCAAAATCCATTATTGCATCATAGTTTCACTGTAGATTTCTTCTATTTAATAGCAAACAATATACCTGCTACAATATTGCATCATAGTCTCTATTTGATTATTTTCTTTATTGCAATTTTGTCTCCATCTTGTATTTGACATTGCTGCGATTTTCGTGTTTTAGGATGGGAGTCCATGTGGCAGGGGCTACTTTGACGTGTGGATCTACGAAGTGATGTAATCCGCCAAATTGCTGAAATAAGCTATTATTGTTGTGTATCAAAACCCTCTATTTGTATTATGTTAATCGTGGTTGTTGCTTATTGTTGTGAGTTTTTTTTACTTGTAATACATCACTGTTTGGTAGTGTTTTTGTGGGATGGGATATTTTTATAATATTTAAGGTTATTGTTTGATAGTGTTCTTTTTGAGGTTTGATTCGACCAGTTGAATGTACTAATTAAGCTGCATTGTTGAGTTTGAGGAAACCAGATTAACCATAGCATTTTTCTTTTTTTGGGTTATGTTTCTTATTTACAATGCACTACTGTCTACAGAAAACCTTTGAAAAAACACAAAATCCGGTCCTATGATGAAATAGTTTTTTAAGGTATTTTTGCTCTCTGCATGAGCATAAACCCTCTTCTACTGATTCCACCAACATGTTCACTTGGCAATTTCTCAAGCTGCAGTGCAAGAGTATTGATTTTCAAGTCTCGGGTCAATTATCATACCAAATTTCTTACTGTCAGCAGGGAAATGCTTTACCCAGTCCAAATGTTTTTGTTCAGTTTTAGGTCGGTTTCTTTCTAATGACAATCTGCCGGTTAAGACTCATATAACACCACACCATGTGTTCCCATAACCATTGTGCAGTATTTATAAGACTTTATCATCAAGGATGTCTACCTAAACCTTTTTTTACTAATTTATCCGCTTGGGGGAGGGGGATTGTAAATCCACAGGACCAGTGAAAAAAATATACTTAACATCCATATTTTCAACAAAACAATCATCCAGTGCTTTCTTAATACAAAAGTGTAGTAGAGTACATAATCATTACATTTTCCTTATAGTCATTACAGTCATTACAGTTAGTTAGGGTAGCAGAGTACACAATCATTGCAATCACTTGAATGCTCATGTTGCTTAAAGTAGACATTATATCCTTTGTTGAACCTTATCTGCCAAAACTACCATAAGATTGCAATGTTTTAAAGATATTCCACAGTTGGTAATCCACATATCATGACTATAACACATGAAAGAGGGGAAGAAGACTAGGCCTCACACCTAGATGTCTCATACATATTTAAAATAATTATCACAATAGTATTACTTTGGTTTACTTCCAATTCCTCATTTCAATATTGATATTTTTTATATATAAAACAATATTGAGATTTTAGTCATCAATTTCACAAAAAGATTTATATTATACATTTATTGTTATATAAAAATGGTATTTTTTTTGTAAAATATAATAACATAATCAATTACAACAATATTGCTCAACTGTTATATGTCTGATATATTAATTGCTACTGCTCAACTGTCAAAACACCAAATGCACTTAATTAGAAGGAAAAAACCTAAGAAGTTGCAAGGAATCCTCTACTATCACAGCCCTTACGATGCTCTAAAAAGTTTCAAGGAATCCTCTATATTAAATATGTTATGTAGCCCCTTTATTCTGCATCACACTACTTAACCCAAAATCCCAGCACTCCCTGGATATCACTATATGCCACCATTGGTTTATATTAATAGTAGTATAAATTCAAATATACATATATAAATTCAATCAAAACAGTTCTTTTAGAATTTTTATCAAACAGTTGGTAGACACAATTTTAGACTATCAGTTTCACCACCATTGATTTATATCATGAACCCATTATATCCTCCTTATTACTCCTCCGCCCAACCTATCTCCTTGTGCCTAAACCACCAAACAGTGCAAAACTTTTTAAACATTCAATTTGAATTCAAAAGGTTCAAACAGAGAAAAAAAAATTAGAAGTTTGAGGAACCTTTATTTTTAAAGCTACCGGAAAGACAGTAAGATTTATACTTCTTGTTGGGGTATGGATTATTTTGTAGGTGGTTCATGTGGAGGAATACTTCGAATATAGGAGATTGGACTCGGTGTATTCGGTGGGTTATAGAGAACCAAGCAGTACTAGATGAATATTGGGGGAGGTAGAAAATACATTGGGAGACAGAGAGAGACGGCGAGTTCGTCGAGTTTCCAGCTTCGTTCAGCTGGAAGCTTTGGGCCAGAGACGCGATCAGGCGAGGTTTCGGCTTCGTGAGTGAGAGAGAGAAAGACGCGATTTGGCGTGAGATCAGATTAACACTTTCCTTTCCTTTCCCAACCGTTGGATATAATCCACGGCTCATAACAAAAGTTCAGATTTTAAGTAATGTCCGGTCCGGGCGCCTGGACTAGATCTCAACCGTATATATATATATATATATATATATATATATATATATATATATATATATATATATATATATTGTAGACACTCAAAATTTTCTCCACTCCTGTCACTAATATTGTAGGAGGACATATTCTTCTTTCAAGAGGGAACCCTGGAAGACAGTTCATATCTATTCCGGATACTACCAGAAGTTCAGCATCAACCCTGGAACACACACCAGGAATAACAATTCCAACCTCAAATATAATCCCCAGGCGTGCATATCCAATACCGGAACACACACCGGAGAAGAAAGATTAATCTCGAAGATAACTCCGAGATATCCAATCTTAGTCCCAACCATGGGAATAGCTACCAACCTTGGTGATAACCCCAAGGAATGCAGTTCCGGCGATAACCCCGAAAATGTTTGTTTCAAATGCAACCAGATTCAATCTCGACACTCACAACGAGACACCCAGTACCAACTCGGAGATAACACCGGGAGGAAAGACACACCTCAGAGATGACACTGAGGACCTTCAACATTTGTAGCAGTCCAACCTCAGCGATAACCCTGAGCAACGTCTGTTTTATCAGCCCAAACCGGCGATAACTCCGATGAGGGGAAAAGGCATCATCTCTCCACTCTAGAGCCACATCACGCCGTCTCAACACTTTATACATACATTTCTACACAACAATGTCCCACAAAAATCAAGGAAAACCAATCCCGAGTGACTATTGTGCAGGGTAACAGATAGAATTTGAAGCTTGAAGAACGGAGGTCACCGTCCCATCTTCATGACTTCGTACAACCTCTAATCCCATGCCATTGTACAACTCTCAACAATGGCGGTCCGAATTAGGTCCTACATAACTCAGTCAGATGCCTGAATTGTAATTCTGAAAGTTTGAGCGGACATTGCAGTGCCTCCGTGCACGTATTGTGAGACGACGTGACCCGAGAAACCCGGGGCAACCCGGGCAGCCTCAGGTACACCTGTGGCTGTCCATAGGTAGACCTGCGGCTCCCCCCTCTATAAATAGAGGGCTTTAGGTGGCCATTTCAAAGAGAGAAAGAGAGAGGAAGCCCTGTCAAATTTTCTCCGTACTTGCAATATATTGAGTGTTTTCCCATTTTAAACACTTGTGAGCTCACATATAGCTACTTTGTACCGATAGGAGCCGAGTTTCATCCACTTTAAAAATATAGAATTCTTCTTTGGTAGCCCATTGCAAGCCTTCTCACACACTTTAAAGCCTTTCTCCTCATCTTTGCACACACCCTTCTTCACGTTGAGAGTCGGGTTGTGTGCGTTTCCCCGGACTTCGGTCCGTGGTTTTATTTCAGTTTTTATATACATATTTATATATATATATATATATATATATATATATATATATATATATATATATATATATATATATATATATATATATATATATATATATATGGACTAACATTATCGAGTTATGCCTCGATTGAGCCTAGACTTCGGTCTGAAGCGTTTATTTGTTTATATATATATATATATAAATATATGTATATATAAACTGTGTCGAACTTTGTTCGATGAGCCTAGACGTCGGTCTGGAGCGTTTATTTGGTTATATATATATATATATATATATATATATATATATATATATATATAACCAAATAAACGCTCCAGACCGACGTCTAGGCTCATCGAACAAAGTTCGACACACATTTGTTCGATGAGCCTAGACTTCGGTCTGGTGCGTTTACTGTTTTAATATATATATATATATATATATATATATATATATATATATATATATTAACTGTTGTCGGACTTTGTTCGATGAGCCTGGATTTTACATCCGGAGCGTTTACTGTTTTAATATATATATATATATATATATATATATATATATATATATATATATATATATATATATATATATCGTCCCACTTGGAGTTTATTTCGTGGTGGTTGATCGTTTTTACAGCTTTCTTTACGTTTTGTCCCCGCCTAGAGTTTCCTTCATGGTGGTTGATCGCTTTTACAGCATTCTTTACGTTTCGTCCCGCCTAGAGTTTCCTCCGTGGCGGTTGATAGCTTTTACAGCTTTATTTACATTTATGATCCCCCATGGAGGTGCTTCGTGGTTGGTGATCATGTCTGTATATATATATATTTACAACTTTTATATATATACCTGCTTACTGCTTTTATACAAATTGCAGCATCATGTGAGCCTAGGATTCATGTGATCACAGATTCAGTCTACTGAATCTAGATTCGGTTCCCGTGATGGACCTTTTTCAGCTGTAAGCAGCTTGTAAATTTATCTGCGGTGTCTAAATTTCCTCAGATGGTTTTCATACCCACGAGGAAGTCGACATTATTTTTTACATTATTTTTTTATAGATGCTTCACATCTCAATAATAAAAGCAATCAAGCCGAATATTGAATAAAATGGAAGTATCAAAAGGTCTCAATTACTATTGAGCATCAGGGTTTGAAAAACTTCTTTTATAAAACATCATTGCCATATCTTGCTAAAAACTGAATTTTTACATAAATTCAAATCCTGTGTATATAGGTGCGAACGAGGCCTCGCACTACTTCCAAATAACAACACATTGATCCACACAAACACATATTTAGATAACCGTTTCTTAAAAAGTGGCAATCACCGTGGTAACACGGATGTTGGGGGGTGCCTAACACATTCCCTCCGCATAATCAAGTCCCCGGACCCTAATGAATCTCGGTTTCACTGACCCGTTTAACAGTGTCACATCACTGGGTCAATATGTAAACCTTTTCTCGGTTGTGTTGGTACAATTATTTAAAAAACCAACTGGTGACTCTTAACAGTCCATCGTTGACATTATACATGTCGGACCTTTTTCACTTGTTTTTTTCAAACAAATCTCACCTAAAATGAGAACACCAAAGAGCAAGTAACGAAAAGGGACAACTAAAAATCTCGACGTCGACATATATATATATATATATATATATATATATATATATATATATATATATATATATATATATATATATATATATATATATATATACTTGTGACGCCCCCAAAATAGGTACACATCACCTATTATGCGTCGCCAAATACATGGTACAGAAACAAATACAACTTCAGTAATACAATTGTCGTGCAAAATACGACAACACATATACTGTGAGTTTGAATATAAATATTGTTTAATAGGAAATATACAAACTCAAAAGGAGTCCTCAGTACAATTATTGATACACTATTTTAAAAAATAGTGAGGACTACTAAAACAACTATCCTGAACCATCACTCCATACCCCGGCTAGTTCTTGCTATGTTCTCACCTCCTGAGAAGAAAAATAGAACAAAAAGGAAAAGGGTGAGCTCAACTAGCCTAGTAAAGAATATTATGACTAAGATAATATACAACAAATTATCATTAGTCTTTAACGGGGGAAAATCTGACAGAACATAATAGACAACATGTTTTAGATCAACAACTGCAGCGGAAAAAACAATCTATTAGAAGAGTCAAGTAGAGAATGAATTCTACTATCTTCTAAGATTTATAAGTCCATCATCAATACTTTATCCCTGTAACATCAATCAATATACATCTTGAATCAATTATTCATCTTTGCATTACAGGCCAAAGATATTCATTTGTATCACCAGTTGGTTATGTTCATCTCAACACCTGTTCATCTCACTACGGGCCAAAGATATTCATCAGTTAATCATTCATCTTTGCACTACAGGCCAAAGATATTCAGTAATATCATCATTTAGGACTAAGGATGATGAAAAATATCTTTAAAAAAATGAATCCAGTGAGACAAAAGGACAAATATTAGGTGTGACACCCCCAAAATAGGTATACAACATCCATTCTGAGTCACCAAATACATGGTACAGAAAGCAAACTACAACTTCAATAATACAATTATCCTGCAAAATACGACAACACATACTGTGAGTTTAAATACAAATATTGTCTTCTAGACAATATCCACACTCAAATAAGTCCTCATTACAATTATTCAAACAATATTTTACAGAAATAGTGAGGACTGCTAAAAAATCTTTCTAGAACCATCACTCCGTACCCCGATATGAAAAGGAACAAAAAGAAAAAGGGTTAGCTCAACTAGCCCAGTAAAGAATATTATGACTAAGATAATATACAACAAACTATCGTTAGTCTTCAACAGGGAAAAATCTGATAAAATATAATAGACAACAAGTTTTAGATCAACAACTGCAGCGGAAACAACAATCCATTAGAAGAGTTAAGTAGAGAATGAGTTCTACTATCTTCTAAGATTTAAAAGTCCATCATCAATATTTTATCCCTGTAACAACAATCAATATACATCTTTAATCAAATATTCATCTTTTCACTACAGGCCAAAGATATTCATTTGTATCACCAATTGGTCATGTTCATCTCAACACCTGTTCATCTTTGCACTACGGGCCAAAGATATTCATCAGTTAATCATTTATCTTTGCACTACAGGCCAAAGATATTTAGTAATATCATCATTTATGACTGAGGATGATGAAAAATATTTTAAAGAAAACGAATCCAGTGAGATAGAAGGACAAATAGTAGGGATTCGTATAACAGTTTATCCAAGATCAATAATACTCCATAATAACCAATTTTGAAGCAAAATTCAAGAAAAAGGATCAAAACATGGATACAATCAAAGATAGTAACCATAATAGACATCTTGGACAAAAAGAAGAAAATTTCCTTTTTTTGGTGAATAGTGTCGTATTCGTGAATAGTGCCGTATACGTGAATAGTAACCCCGATATAAAAGTTCCAAATTTGATAAAAAATCAGATCAATACTTTGACATAATGATATTGAAGAAATAATATCATATATGAAGAAAATAACATCCCTTACCTCAAAATAACCGTACTTCTGACTGAATTTCGGATATAGTGCTGACAGAAACTTGTACTGAAAAAATAGAAACTCACAAAGTATCTAAATACTCACAAAATACGCTCGATAATATAGAGAGAGAAAGAGAGAAAACTTGTTTCTGGTGTGATTTTCAATTCTAAATTAGCCTTCTAAATATAGGAAGATGTTAGTACGCCGAAGCAGACTTAACCTACAACCTGATGGCTTTACCTGCTACTATTCCCACCCACCAAATTTGAATAAAAAATCTCAGCACATTTCTTCACCAACCAAGAGTGGGGCCCACCAATTCTAGAATTTTCCACCAAAATGATTTATAACCTGATTTTCGAATCAGCCACCTCTTCAAATTCATAACAAATCATATGCTCATTTTTAACGGTTAAAAATTTGTGGACATATACTCAACTTATATATGTATAACATATCCAAAAATTACAACGATCAAACGGTCGGATTAAAAATTATAACTCCCGCAATATATCTAAAAAAACACTGGTTTGATTTTTAATACCCCCAATCAGATAAAATACTAATAAAACACCTCAACATTAATTCCTTCATTTATAACCACATAAATAAATCCATCATTTATATCCACATAAAATAAATATTTATTTATCATATGAATCAATGATTAATTATTCACAAATAATATTACAGAATCACATTTATGACAACCAGACTGTTCCCAGGAAAGAGGGGGCTTTCCAATAAGAATTTCTCCTTACTGGCGCGCAATTAGGTGACCAAACCTCTCCTTCACAGAACTTTCTAGACATTTTCAATAATGCTATCTAATAATATTATTCAAATAATATGAATTATTGATCTGATAATGGGAAATACTGTGCAATGATAATTATTGAAACAACAATAATATAAAATATCAACGCAACAATTATTGAATCAATAAAATAAAATATTAAACAGTAACTATTGTAACAATTATTGAGTAGTGCCTTCTTATGTAAGGATCAATAATTCATCAATACTATGCATCCACGCGTATTACTGTATTTTAACCACCGGGTATTCCAACAATATTAACGGTAACAACTACGTCGTTATTTACAAAAACTCAAACTTGTCATTTTCTTCATCCGACAATTATTCTGTTATGGGGCTCACAAATGACTGCGCCGTCGTACGAATATTCCTCGATAACAAGAATATTCCACGACCAAATGAATATTCCCCGACAACAATGATTATTTTATAACCACTTGCATATTTTGCAAAATTTTCACATTTCACCCATAACCAGAGAATTATATCAAATTAATACCTTATTATTCACAATAATAATTAGAGGAAATTCGATTTTATTTATAATAAGTTGGGGTCTTACAACCTCCCCTCCTTATGAAATTTCGTCCTCGAAATTGACATACGTACCTGGTGTTTCGAAAAGGTGAGGATACCTCGCTTTCATTTCTAATTCCAACTCCCATGTCATTTCTTCAATAGCATGGTTTCTCCACAAAACCTTAACTTGTGGTATAACCTTGGTGCATAGGACATGCTCTTTCCTATCCAAGATCTTAGCAGGTACTTCTTCGTACATTAAATCTTCGGCTATCTCGTCTAGTTCTAACGCAATAATATGGTTCGTGTCTTTCACATATTTACGAAGCATGGATATGTGAAAAATATTATGAACACGAGACATAATTGGAGGTAATGCGAGTCTATAGGCCACATTTCCTGTTCGGTCAAGAATCTCAAATGGACCAACAAATCGTGGATTGATCTTTCCTCTCTTTCCAAATCTTGTAACTCCCTTCCATGGAGCAACACTTAACAATACATGATCTCCAATATTAAACTCCACGTCCTTTCTATGAAGATCAGCATAACTCTTTTGTCGATCTTGTGAGGTTTGAATATGTTGTCGAATCATTTGGATCTTTTCTGTAGTCATGCGTACTAATTCTGGTCCCAACAAAGTTGCTTCTCCCACCTCGTCCCAGCATACTGGAGAACGACACTTTTATCCACACAACGCCTCAAATGGAGTCATGCCTATACTTGCTTGATAATTGTTGTTGTAGGAGAATTCCACCAGTGGCAAGTACTTATCCAAACTTCCTTTAAAATCTAGGACACAAAGTCTTAATAGATCTTCAAGGGTTTGAATAGTCCTCTCTGATTGTCCATCCGTGTGAGGATGGTATGCCGAACTGAATCATAAATCCGTGCCCATAGCTTTCTGCAAGCTAACCCAAAATCGTGAAGTGAATCTTGGGTCACAATCCGAAACTATGGATACTGGCATGCCATGCAATTGTTCAATCTCATTCACATACATACGAGCAAGACGATCAAGGGAATAAGTC
Organism: Panax japonicus; assembly: GCA_020205505.1. Taxonomy (NCBI): domain Eukaryota; kingdom Viridiplantae; phylum Streptophyta; class Magnoliopsida; order Apiales; family Araliaceae; genus Panax; species Panax japonicus. The sequence continues at coordinate 13,782,444 of CM035109.1, forward strand.
TCACGTATCGGTCAGAAATGGGCAGACTTGGTTAATCTATCAACAATAACCCAAATCACATTTATGCCTTGAGAAACCTTGGGAAGACCCGTAACGAAATCCATAGTAATGTGTTCCCATTTCCATTTCAGAATCTCAAGTGGTTGTAATGGACCCTTTGGCACTTGATGCTCCGCCTTTACACGTTGACAAGTTAAACACCTCAAGATAAACTCCGCTATCTCTCTCTTCATATTGTTTGACCAAAATGTATGTCGAATATCATGATACATTTTGGTACTCCCAGGATGGATTGCAAACGGTGTGTTGTGTGCCTCTATCATGATTCTATACTTCAAATCAGAATCGTTAGAAACACAAAGTCTGGAGTTGAATCTAAGTATTCCTTCTTCATCAATTCTTGCTTCTGGAATAGCACCTTCTTCCACTTTCTTCTTCATACGCATCAGCTCCATGTCCGTAGCTTGGGCAACTTTAACTTTATTGATTAAAGTCGGTTCTAATCGTATATTCGCCATCATCATGTGGGTCCCTGGAGTCTTTAATTCTACCTCCATCCTTTTCAAGTCATACAGAATGGGCCTTTGCATTGACAATATCGCACTCGTACTCGTATATGATCTTCTACTCAATGTGTCAGCTACTACGTTCGCTTTTCCAGGATGATATTGAATAGTGTGATCGTAATCTTTCAATAGTTCAAGCCAACGTCGTTGCCGCATGTTGAGTTCTTTTTGGGTGAAGAAATATTTGAGGCTTTTATGGTCCGTATAAATCTCCACTTTCTCCCCATACAAGTAGTATCTCCAAATTTTCAACGCGAATACGACTGCTGCCAACTCTAGATCATGAGTAGGATAATTCCTCTCATATTCTTTGAGTTGTCACGAGGCATATGCTATGACTTTCCCATGTTGCATGAGAACGCATCCTAACCCTTTGCCTGAAGCATCGCTGTATATAACAAATCCATCCGTACCAGATGGTATTGCTAGAACAGGTGCCGAAATGAGTCTTCTCATGAGCTCTTGAAAACTCTTCTCGCATTCCTCGTTCCAACCAAATTTTATATCTTTACGAGTTAGCTGAGTTAACGGAGTAGCGATTTGAGAAAATCCTTCCACAAATCTCCGATAATAACCAGCTAAGCCCAAAAAGCTACGTACTTCGGTCACCGACTTTGGTTGTTCCTAACTTTGTATGGCTTCAATCTTCGTCGGGTCGACAGATACTCCATGTTTTGACACCACGTGTCCAAGGAATGCTACTTCCTCAAGCCAGAACTCGCATTTTTTCAACTTGGCATACAACTTGTTATCACGAAGCCTTTGCAGTACCAGCTTCAAATGGTGCTCATGATCTTCACGGCTTTTGGAATAGATGAGGATGTCATCAATAAAGACAACAACGAATTGATCCAAGTATTCCTTGAATACACGGTTCATCACATCCATGAAAGCAGCAGGAGCATTAGTCAATCCAAAAGACATGACTAAGAATTCATAATGCCCGTACCGAGTTCTGAAGGCAGTCTTTGGAATATCCTCAGTTTTAATCTTCAGCTGATGATATCCATAACGAAGATCGATCTTTCAAAAGAATTGTGGTCCTTGTAACTGGTCGAACAGGTCATCAATGCAAGGTAGCGGATACCTATTCTTGATGGTGACATGGTTTAATTCTCGGTAGTCAATACAAAGTTGCATACTCCCGTCTTTCTTCTTTACGAATAAAACAGAAGCACCCCAAGGAGATATACTAGGACGAATAAAACCTATGTCTAACAATTCCTGTAGTTGGACTTTTAACTCCTGAAGTTCAATAGGAGCCATTCGATATGGGGTTTTAAAAATGGGTTTTGTACCCAGCTCAAGGTCACTAAAGAATTCACCATCACGTTCTGGAGGTAGACCGGGAAGTTCTTCAGGAAATACATCAGGAAATTCTCTAACAACAGAAATATTATTCAAATCTGACTTGTCTTTGTTCAAATCCATAACATGGGCTAAGAAAGCTTGACATCCATTTTTCAATAAACGAATAGTTTTATGTCTTGATATGATAGTGACTGATTTTAGTGGTTTAGTTGTTTGAATTCGTATGACAGGTTGGTTAGGAATATGAAAACTAACAACCTTACGAAAACAATCAATTTTGGCATGATTAGTGGTTAACTAATCAATTCCTAAACTCACATCAAAAGTAAGTATCTTTAGAGAGAAAAGATCAACAGGTAATGTGATAGTGCCAACTTGGATCATGCAAGATTTATAAACTGTGGATGTAATGAAAGTTTCACCCAACGGAGTCTCCACTGATAAATCAAAGTCTAATTTCTCCGAAGTCAAGTTTAAACGTTGAGCACAAGTAAGAGAGATAAAAGAATGGGTAGAACCGGTATCTAGTAAGGTATAAACTTCGCAAGAGTTCAAGATTAGCTTACCCGTAATCACCTCGTTCATGTTCCTCGCGTTTTGTCCAGTCACGACAAACGCTCTTTCAAGAATCGCTGATTTCGACTTATCCGGGACAGCCTTTGGAATCACCATCCCTGTTGAACTTGGTTTCGCAATTAGACAATCTCTAACTATATGACCTTCCTTTCCACAGTTATAACACACCTTGGATTGTTGTGGGCAGTTTGGGCTGATGAGTCCCTCTTTCCCGCATTTGTAACATACGACCGGTGGTCGTTCTCCTCCCCTAGAAACAGTTGGTGCTGACGTCTTTACGCTATCATTGTTGTACCTTCTCCTTTTGAAATCTCCTCTCGACTCGCTCCTTCTATTATCACGGCCACGATTACCACCAGAGTGGTTATCGCTTTTGTCTGAATGTTTTCCTTCCCTCTGGTTGTCATTGCTCCGATGACCGCTGCCACCGGTATGACCCTGGTTGTGTTCCCTCGGTTGAACATACTCATTATCTCGCTCTAATAATTGAGCCCTGTTTACAACATCTGAATATAAAGAAAATTTATTAGAGATAAGATATTGTCGAATCTCGGGCTTTAGACCTCTCAAAAACATCCTCATCATTTGTTCCTCATTTTTGACCAAATAAGGTATAAACCTGGATAACTCTACAAACTTCGCCTCGTACTAGGATACCGTCATGTTATTTTGTTCCAGTTTGATAAACTCCACCTCCTTCATATGACGAATACTTTCAGGAAAGTACTTGTCATTGAATAGTTTTTGAAATGTTTCCCAAGACATGCTTAGTGCGGCTGGCTGGGTACGCTTCACA